>VXBT01009901.1:668413-953008 GCA_013400235.1 Oriolus oriolus | reverse complement strand
TTTTTTTTTTTTTTTTGCTTAAGGAAATCTCATCAGATTTTCTATATTTATTATGGCAAGGTAGCAAAAGATTATTCAGTCTGTTATGGTGAAGTGCAGTGTTTGATTGAAGTCAGGAGAGAGGATTTAGTATCTCCATCTATTTAGGCAATGACTGCGTATGATGCCAAATATGCAAGCAGATAAACAAACCATTTATCAGGGTGTAAGGTTTCCAGCACAAAATCTACAGCAGCCTTAAGAAATATAGCTAAGCTGTTCCAGCTGATTTGAAAAACACATAGCTCTCCATTTTAGCAGATAGTAAATATGCTCCCCTAAAACGATTGCACTTTTAGTTCAGTGCAGTAATTTATTTTTATTTATTCATTTTTGTCATGCACAGGAATTGACCTAAGTCTTTTTATTTTTTTTTTAATTTATTGGAAGATAATCAGTGTTTGAAATTAATTCCAGTTAACTGCTGGTATTTCAAACTTTTTCTATGGTAAGCTTAAAAGTCCTGTTGTGATCACCATTTGTAAGTATATGTTTTCAGTTTCTGAATGATGCACTATGATGCCAAGGGCACAAAAAGCTGATTTTTTTAATTTTTCAGACGTGTCCACTCCATATTGCCTGTTATTTGGATCGAAGTGAGATGTAACCTAAAAAATAACATAGAAGATGGAAAATAACAAAACAAGATGCATTGTTCATTTGCCCTTCAGGAACATTCTTAAAATGTGATAGCCACCAAAAAAAAAAAAAAATATATATATATAAAAGTTCTAGTACATCATGCCTTAGCTTCTAAAGAATAAAAAGTCTACTTTTTAAAATAAACATAAATATTAGTGGGTAATCTGAATTCACTTTGTATATGAGGCTAACAGAAGAGCACAGGAAGATTTTGAATTGAATTGCGGTGAAAGCAAAAGGAGAGGATAAAATTCCCCAAACTCTTCTATTTGTAAAATCCAGAAGCAGGAAAAAATGGTATTCTTCATTCACAGGAATGAATAAAAAAAACAGGAAAAAAACGCTTTTTCCAGACTACAGGAAATATAACATCATGTTGGAAATTACAATATAAAATAAAGTAAGAATTTTCTCCATAACTCTAATGCTTAGAAATCACAAGAGCCAACAACTTCCATAAAAAAAACCTTCCACTCAATAAAAAAGTAATTTTTTTCTTCTGTTTTTGTTTTGGTTTCATATATAGTGTCTGTGCCAATGCTGTTGTTCAAATTTATACTTCAACTTTTAACCATCTTCCTGCGAAAATAGGAATTATTGCTCTCTGGATGAATCTCAGTAATTACTATTATATATACTAATTTAATTCCAATTCTTTGGAATTATTTCTTTCTTATTTTTAAAGCTGTTTTCTGCTGAGAATTTTTAGGAACACTAAAGTACCATTCCAAACCAAGCCAATATGTACATCTTGAAATCCTGGCCAGATATGCTGATTGGTGGGGTTTTAATACTACTTTTCTTAGCAAAAATAAGCCTGTGTTTGATAATTGGTGACTGCAAAAATTGTGGAACTCATTCTGGTTGTAAAGACTTTCCTGGGGGGAGCTTTAAAGGGATGAAATGAGCCTTTGAAAACTGAGTAAATGGATAAATCTTTGAAGTTTTCCTATGGGGATCTTGCTAATTTCTGAGCCAAGTGAGCATCCATTTCTGAAGTCAGCCCAGTCTCAATAGGATGGGCCAGAAGGAACAGGTGGACCTTAGAAAAAAAGTTCAGCACTACAGATGGGTTCTGGTACAGAGGAGGCTGGGCCAAGAGGAGAAGTAACTGTGATGATCTTCAGGAAGACAGCACTTAGATATGACATGGATACTACTGAATTGCCAATTCTGTGGCAATTAATTTCTATACTTGATAAAACCACTTTCCTTGGCTCATCATCCTGTTTCTCCATTTCAGAATAAGGTCAGTAAGAACTTTCTTTCTTTCTTTCTCTCTGCCCTCATCTTCTACCTGTAGGCGCAATCCAGCCTGTGGAGATCTGCTGGAAAGAAACCATTAAAGTTTTTAGTCTCTCTTTCATCTCCGATCAGCTTTGCAAATTCAGTTCAGTTCAATCCCTAGAGCTCACCCTGTCACCATTACCTTTTACTTTCCACACACACTTGTCTTCATTAGGAAAGATGAAGGGACTGAGAAACTTGAGAACAAATAATTGTGATAATGCTTATCTGATCTTCAACATTCTAGTATTCAATGAATACAACTTTTTCCTCTTTTACCTTTAGAAAATATGTCTCTTTCTTCTTAAGACCTTACATTAACAATTAAAGATAAATTAATGTCTTTTTCCTATTCCTTCTCTGGAGATTTTTCCTGTTCTTAATACCTCAGTTGTATTGCGGAATTGTACAACAGCATGGTGTTGTACTAATATATACCATATATAATCAAAATTTTATAGTCTAGCTCATTGATAGCAAAAAAGTATACTTCAAGGAAGTTTATTCTCTCTAGAGTAAAATCAAATTTTATATTAAAGGCATTCAGCACTTATTTTCAAATAATAAATCTCACACCAACTGCTGAATAATTTTCTAGAGATGATAGCTTAGATTATTTTAAAATAATCAGCATCTACCCTTTCCTTCCAAAATGAGGTTTTTTTCCCACAAAGAGTAAGAAATGCAAAATGAAACCTTTAATTCACCTGACAACAGTGTGTATCAGTACAGAGACACAGATTCCAAGTAGAAAGAAGTTTTGGATTTTGCCAAAAAAAAAAAACAAACCAGTAAATAGATAATTAGAAATATGTCTGCAATTTCGTCAGATGCATCTTCACTTTGAACCCTCCACACACTTTCCCTTTTCTCACTCTACTTTTTATGTTCCCCATTATCTTGTTGGATTACGTTGTTGAGATATATCTGTTTTAAAGAATTGCATTAAAGGATTAATTCAACCTAGCTTCCAGGCTCTTTAATTGCTCCCAGTTCAGGATTTTGAACCCTATCTGTTTGCCATATCTGTCACCCTGTTGGTTTCAGAGCTCACCTTTTTGGTGAGCTTGGGCTGCATAGTGAAAAATCAACTGGGAAACAGATGTGCATCATGTGCATTATCCGCAGTTTATTGAAAATCTTGGAGTCATGGAATCATAGAACTACCAGGGCTGGAAGGGACCTCAAAGATCATCTCATTCCAATTGTCATGCCGTGGGCAGGGACACCTTCCACCAGACCAGGTTGCCCAGAGCCCTGTCCAACCTGGCCTTGAACACTTCCAGGGATGGGGGAGCCACAGCTTCTCTGGGCAACCTGTGCCAGGGCCTCACCACCCTCACAGTAAAGAATTTTTTCTAGATTTATGACCTAAATCCACTCTCTGGCAGTTTGAAGCTACTCCCCCTTTTTCTGTCACTCCAGGCCCTTGCAAATAGTGTCCCTCCATCTTTCCTGTGGGCTTCCTGCAGATACTGGAAGGCCACAATTAGGTCACGCCAGAGCCTGCTCTTCTCCAGCCTGAACAATCCCAGTTCTCTCAGCCTTTCCTCACAGCAGAGCTGCTCCATCCTTCTGATCACCTTGGTGCCTCCTCTGGCCTGGCTCCAGCAGGTCCCTGTCCTTGCTGTGCTGGGAGCCCAGGGCTGGATGCAGCACTGCAGGTGGGGTCTCAGCAGAGGGGGCAGAATCCCCTCCCTCACTTCTCCATGGGGCTTTTGAGGTCTACAAGTGATTTTGAACCAGTGTCTGGCACATGTTGACAGACAGGACTATTCTGGCTGTTCTCCAAGGGCCTTCTTTCCTGCTTCTCCCCACAGCCATTGGGATATGCTGCTTTATATTAATAATGGATGGTAGAAGAAGCAGAGGATGCTCAAGGGATATTTTCTATTTGTGCAGGAAGAGTGCAAGCTTCAAACTGGTGCATACCATAAAATACAAACCTGGTCTCCCAAGCTGCCTGTTTTGCAACATCACTGGCAGGAGAACCTCTGCAGACCTGACAGAAACATGGAGCTCTGTTGTTCCAGAAAAAGGGATTCTGTCTTAAGAAGTAGTTAGCTGCCATGAAGAAAATTAACTCTATCCTAGCCAAAATTAGCCCAGGTGACAATGTTATTAATTACAGACTACAACATTTCGGTTGAGAAGAGGGAGGAAGGGATAGACCAAAAATGTTAACAGCCAGTAGGGGTTATGAACACTCAGTCTCTCTTGATAATCTTTCCATAAATTATAACAAGAGGGATCCTTTGAGAGGGTGAAGAGTTTGGATCTTGCCCCACTAAACCTTAAGAGTGATTACATTTATAGAATCTTAGAATGCTTTGGGTTAGAATGGACCTAAAAGAACATCCAGTTCCATGCTCCCTGCCATGGGCAGGGACACTTTCCCCTAGACTCAGAGCAGCCATTTAACCTGGCCTTGATTCTTTACCTTGGTGAGTTCTGTACTTCTGCTAGCAATAAAAATATTACCTCAGATCAATATTATTTTAAAATATTCTTGCTGAAGCCCACCAAAGGGACATTGTTGTAGAATAAACATAAAAAATTTTACTGTAGGATCAGGCTTATTCACAGTAAAGCTCAGAGCACATGTTCTGGGGAAAAACAGCTCCAGAAAGTTCTTCCTTAAATCCCTCCCTAACTTCCTGGTGGAATTGAGATGTGGTCAAAGGGAGGCAACTCTGACAACAGAATCAAGCTGGTAGGAATTTTAATCAGAAATACTGCTTGAAGAAGTTTCTGTCTGTATTTTCTAGTTTGCAACAGATAAAGCTCCTTTACTGGGGAGAAGCCACATCACTTGTGGCCAACCTGGGTATCAAAGAAGTGCTTGTCAGTGACATCTCTTGTTGACTCCAGGGTAGTTTACAGAGGACAGACATCACAGCTCAGGTGATCTTTGCTGGAAAAGAAGACAAATTCTGCTGCCACTGGCACAGACATAAGTCTTGGGGACACAGTTTATTGGTGGACGTGGAGCTGCTAATTTAGCAGCTGAACTCATCGTTTTAGAGGTCTTTTCCAGCCTTAAGGATTCAATGATTCTAATACAGTGTTTTCTATGAGTAAAATGTGGTTATTTACTTGCAAAACCAACAGAAGTGTTGTTTTAAATTTTCCTGATTTGGTTTCTCAATACATTTCAGCCATTTTGTGCTTCTTTTCTTAAACATTCAATTGTTTTTTATATTGTGTTTAGTGATTTTCTTGTGAATGAGAAAATATTGAACCTTCCCTCAAGGAGGTTTCCTAACAAAACACAATAGAGACACATGTGTTTAGCCCTTTGGTGGGATGTACATAAAACAAGAAAAAATAGAAAAATAAAACTGAATTAAATTGAAACATCACACATTGGAAAATAAAAGTCAGAACTTTTGTATCTTTTCCTGGCATTTCATTCTTTTCTTCTGAAATGGTGACAACTACTGTGTGAGTCTTCCTTTATAACACATATTAAAGGCTCCTTCAGTATTTTCTCGTGTGAAAACAGAAAATGGGAAACAGCATCAAGAAAACATGAAGCATCAGAATTTGCATTAAGAAAGGCATTAAAAACTTAAATTCAGTCACATATTTGAAACTTAAGGTTGTTACCCAAGAAGTTTGTGATCTGCTTTCTTGTTATTTAGTTCCCTATTTTTGCTCTTACCAGGTTCTGCAGCTTTTAGTTTATGTTGCTCTTTTGCCTCATGAACCAGGATCCACTCTTCCCCATTCCCAATGGCCTTCCCTCACCAATGATGTTTCAGCAATGTCTCTTGCAAGCTGTTCTATAACTGCTTCCCTGTTCTGGCACTTGCCCAGTTCAGAGGTGCCCCAGCATGCACTGCCCTCAACACATCATAAAATATAGGATTAAAAAACAACCAGGCAAGTTCTATCTTCTCATTTGCTTTATTTTAATTTGGGAGAGATACTACACACCAGTGGAGATTTACCTCTTATCATGCACTAAAAAGACTTAAAGATAGTTTAGCTAAAAAGTCATTAAATAGGGATCCTGAAAAAAATCAGCTGTCACATTGTGTTTCTGTTTATAAACTCTTTGAGAATTTATTGAATAAATCAAGATTCAAAACTAGGCATCAGGTATTGAAAAATAGGAATTGAATTAGAAGGGGCTCAGATAAAGAGGATTCATTGATGTTCCACTCAGCACACATTGCATGATCAAAAATACAATCAAAAAGACAAGCTAAAATAAGACATGTCATAGACTAGAGACAATGTTATGGAAATACATAAGTTTCAAAATCTTTACCCCATTTAATAAATTTAAAAAGTACATAGATAGACTATACAGATACAATTACCTTATCTGCCATCAAATAAATAGGAAAAAGTTTGAGTCTTTTAATATACGCTAATGAATATACACTTATGATACAGTAATTTCAAAAATCTTTACATTAGTTGTCTGAATCCTGTGTTCTGGTTTTCAAGACCACTGAGAAAGGATTTTTTTTCTTACTTTCATCTAATGTTACCATCTCCATTTCTTTTTTTTTTTCTATTTAAGGGGGGAATCCACAGGTTTTTATAGAGACCTAATAGAATAATTTTTGTCAGTCTACGGACTAAACCCAAGTTACACAAAATAAGGTGCAGCTATGATGGTTCATTTATTCTGCCAGTTCAGGAACTGAGTGATCATAGATTGTTAATTTAGTTTAATCCTTCATTTGATTTCTAGATGGGCAATTTTAGATTTCAGATATCTCATGCTTTAGAATAGATATATTCAGGTTAATCAATCTGTTGCTGATATTTTGATTTGCAATTTTGGCTCACATTAAAAAATCAATTTTTGATGAAAAAATCCTGAAATTGTTGTTACATAGATTTTTCAATATGTTTTAAAGTTAATTTATTTTGTAAAGCTCAAAGAAAATCTTGGAGATGCTCAAATTTCATCAAATTTGGAACTAGCAAACCAAAATTAACAAACCTAGTAAAGTAGGTTGTTTCTTTATAGGGTGATTTCACATCCATGCCTCTGAAGAAATTGAAACAGATTCTTAATTCCTTGTTACCATATCCAGAAATGCAAGGATCTTTTCAGTTACGAGTAAAAATAATTTTGGCAAGCCGTGATAAGAATACTATTCAAATTATTTTCCTGTTTTATCTTCCGTCTAAACCAATACTAATAATCTGAACATAATCCAATGATTGGTTTTATATTTATTGGCCACATTCCCTTACTGTCTGGAATGCATTAATCTTCCAAAGCATGGACTTTAGAGCAATCTTTGAATTTGTTTCTGCAAAGTGCTTGGTCCTGTACAGTATAAAAAGGAAAATGTGTTCTTGTCATAAGCAGTCAAAACAAATAGTACAAACCAGATACAAGATGGACCAGATGACCGGCAGAGCTCTATAAAGAGATATATCCATTTATTCTGTCTCATTTTAGCTTAATGGATTACTCTCTTTTCAACAAGTTTTCTAGGAGACTTTTTTTGTGAAGAGTGCAGTTGAGCAGATCAATTTATTTTCATAGGGCATCAAACACCATTGGAGTTTCGCAGTTCGAAGTAAGCCAGTATGGCAGAAGGAAGTAGATTCAGTACGAGGAGCAGAAACCTTGTGTAGCTGACTTTCTCATGGGACATCAAGCAAAATGATCAAAAGCAGATGATCCAGGGAGGATTTTCAATACCAACACTGAGAAATGAAATTATGAACATAAAGCACATAATGCAAGAGGTTTTGTATGTGGTCTGTACATATGAATGTTGCATTCCTAAAGCTAATAAATACCCCTTTAAAATTTGGGGTTATCTGTTACAGTAAATAAAATGTGCCAAAATTCAGAGACTATCTGTTGCACAACAAAAGCAAAGTAAGGTGATTCAGGACTCCATTGATGAGAGGTGTTTTTCTGTTTTTTCATACTTGGTCCTTGACAAAATTGCTCACCATTTTTTTTTTTTTAATTATTGTTTGTAATTTTTTCCAATATAAATGCTGCAATTTTTGATTTACTATGTAGGAGGAACATCCTGTGTTTTCAATAATAAATATTTTTTCAATAAAATAGCTGTCTGGAATGCATTAATCAGCTTACACAAGTGTCAAGCAGTTTTTCACAGTGAGGTTACACCAAAATAAAACCTAGATCCATGCCATCCTTTTTTTCATTATAGTAATGATTTGACTGTTTTGTAGCATTTGTAGTGCTCTCATCACTTTGCTTCTCAGGGTTCATCACCAGTTACACATACAACAGAATACAAGTCTGTTTCTCATTCCAGAAATTCAAACCTAATTCGAGCTACACTTTTCGAACAAGTTTTTTGAATATTCTTGACTACTACCTCATTTTTATCCAGTTCTGTACTTTCTCATTCCCAGCAGTATCCCAAACCAGAACTGACAAGAGAATATAGGAAAAGTTTTGTACTGTTACATCATATTTGATTGGAAGGAAGACATGGCACACATAGTATGTTCTCACTCTCTGTGAATCTTGCAATGGAGAGATAGCTGCTGATTCTGTGTGTGCACACTCAGGCCTTTTGTGAAACCTGCAGGAACAGCAGAAATAGGCCTGAAATATCTCACCTAATTATAAAGAGCCATTCTTCTGTGAAGAGGGTAGGGATGGACAGATACTTAAATAGCTTGGAAAGAGGGAGAAAATATGCTCAGAGTTCTTAACTATTTGGTTTTTCTCTTTATTATTTAAGGGCACATTAACTTTCTCTTTAAACAGGACTTTTACCTTTAAATACCTTCCATTCTGCAAAATTAGAACAATCTTATTTGTTTATTTGTAGGCATACATGCCATAAATAACAGCTATTTAATGAAGCCAGTGTCCTTTCAGCAAGCAAAGTCCATACAAAAGTACTGAATACACATTTTGCAAAACATTTATTTGTTTGTTTTAAAAAGCCATTATGATCTATTTCCTCCCTTTCTGCTGTTACACATTACATTAAGCCTAGTCTTACTGTTTTCTTCAGCAGTTTTATTCAATTATCTTCATTACTATACAATGAACTGGAATGTCATATCTATATTTATAAGATATTTTAGCTAATAAACCTGTTTTTCTGGAGACTTGTTGAAGCTTCAATATTCTACCAATGCTTAAGGGTTCATATCTGAAAATATTTCTACAGTGAAGACTGATAAGGAGTGTTTAGAAGTCGAACAGAATAGCCTACTGTTCTTATCAGAAAAAATAAGCCAGTATTTCAGATGAGATAAATGAGTGTAGTTCTACCAAAGTCAATAAAGTACATTAATTTTGTAGCTATGACTGAGTGTAAGATTCAAGCATCAGACTACAAAACCAAAACCACTCTTGTCAATCAAGAGGGTGACTGAAAGATAATTCTATTTTGAGTTACAAACAAACTTTCTCGCTCTATCAGATCTCACTTACCCTTCGTATTGCTATACGTCATCTGAAAAGAGCAACAAATATTTAACTCTGACAGCTTTTATCAAAGATAAGTATCTCATGTAAGGGAAAAAAAACCCAAACCCACAAAAGAAAAATCAAAAAACCAAAAACCGTTAAAAATGAAATTGTTCCAATAAGGGAGATATTTATTTGCATGCGTTGTATCTGTATATATATACACATATGTACCAGAAAATTTGAAATTTCTGCCCTGGGAATGTTTTGAAGACTGACAAAAGCATATTATATACCGTAAAATTTTATTAAATTAATTTTTCATCAACATTTTTCTTGCTAGTTTTCACTCTATATGTTATTAGTCATCATCTTGATCTGAACAAAATTTTTTGCCTTTAGCAGTTAAATTTTAAATTAGCTGTGAGGACACACCATCATGGTACCACATAGTTATCACTGATGGCTGAGATCCTTGTTGGTTCTTCTTTGGCAAGTTTGAGTTTGCGTGAGAGCTCCTTGGTGGGAGAAGTCGAAACTGAGGTGGGATTGTCTTCCCTGAGTTTCCTTGCTGATATCTGGTGTTTGATACTACCAAAAGAAACGCCATCTTCTCCCCTTATCTTCTATTCTTTTTTGATGCCAGTCATCCTGTGTTTTCAGCAGCATTTCCTGCACATTTGTCCTTCATGCTTATCTTCTTCTCTGTCTTGCAGGTTTTGGTTCCTTGGACACCTCCTGTGTGCCACAACACCCATCCTTGTTTGCTCCTTCGGGGGTCACACTGCTCACATGCTTATGTGACACATTCATGAATGATGTTGCCATCACAAAATACACAACGTGGTTTGTTCCTTTTCCACAGTACTTTTATATTCAGGTTCAGAGCAAGCTGTCCTGATGAGTATATTTATAATTTACTGCTGTCTGTTTTGGATACATATATGCTGGAAAGAGGTATAATACAATAAGACACCACACTGAAGAAATTTTTTGAATGGTTTTAGGTTTACTTGAAATTACTTTCTGCAGCTTTGTCCAGTGATTACAGTAATGTGAAAGAGGTTCTAGAAGCATGCTTCACTTTTTCTCTCTCTTGGTCTCACCAATAAAAAGTTTTCAAGCACTTACACATGTTGATGAACTCACAGTTTCAGAATTCAGAGCACGTCTAGTTATCAGGTGCTTTATATTCAGCCAGAGCTGTTCAAAAAGTGTATTTTAAATCAGTCGTATCTTATCAAGGCAATTTATATTGCCCTCCTACAAGTGTGGAAATGATTTACAGTAAGTGTCTTTACCTCATAAAATAGCTAAATGAGTTTTCTGCTTCAGAAGTGCTTAAATCATGCTACTTCCTCCATTTATGAAACAATTTATGTTTTCAGACACACAAACATAATGGCATCAAAATCTGTTAATTGTGGTATCTCTTTTTACATGCTCTTTATTTATATCCCTGTTTGGCTTAATCTTTTTTATTGTCTTTCAAAACTCTTTTTCACATTATAGCTGTATTTATTATAGGGAGTCCTATCTACATCACTGTTACTGTTAATTACTTGTGAATTGCATGGTTTGCTATGCCTTTCAAGAGTTTCCTTTCTAATGACTGACCTTTCAGACAGAAACATTAGTGCAAATTGTAGCATATTTTTTTGTGTTTGCAACAGCAGTTTTAACTTGTTGTTTTGAAAAATGACTGGCTTTACACTTTTTTTTCCTTGAGTAGTAATTAAAAGATTGTAGCCTTGGTGAGATACAGCCAAGAACAAAATCTGGTAGGGTTTTTTTCTGCAAATAATTATCAAATACATTCTCTACCCAGAATACAGACAAGGGTGAAAGAAATAAAGCCAATTTCTTCCCTTCCTTCATTCTGAAGATGGAAAACTAGAGCAGAACCTCCTAAGTTACTTCCCCAAGGCCACGTGACGCTCCTGAGACCCATCTTGACTTTCAATGCCTTACTTGTAATATGAGCTTGTTGACTTTGCCATGGAAAAACTTGTGGCCTTATCAAACAGAGGAAACTTTTTGCAGCTCTAGAATACAACTCTCAAGCACAGTGCTGTCTAACTCTCCAACTCACTTTTCTGTATATTGATGCTCAGAATTCCTATGTAAAAGCAAGGATCAAATCAAATGTTTTAAGCCATCAGTCTTTATCTATGTCATATATTCGAATGATGTTTAGAAACACAATGACTGATAAGGTTTCTTAAACTTACTAAATAACCTATATATATGTAGGCAGCACAAGTACCTGCACGAGCTCCATTATCTCAGTGGCAAGAAAAAAGCAAAATGTTCCCTACAAGGCATCTGTATTAAATGACCCTAGGGCTTAAAAATATTATTTGGTGATCTTTAAATTCTGTAATCATAATGCAGTAAAGGAGTGACATAAATGTTATTCTGGCTTACAGAGTAAAATTTGCTACTTCTTAATAAAGTCTTGTGCTTGTCAGCATCCTTTCATATGTTTTTAAAGGTATGACAAACATCACTACAATTTTAGTCATTACTGGTCTTATTTTCCTACTGATTTAGGACATACAAAGCAAGGGGGAAAATAGCTTTTACTGACTCATAGTGTATGATACTGTATTTTAAGCAAGTGAAATTATGCACCTTTATATTAACACAGTAAATATAAGTTTGATAACAACCAGTAGAGAAAATTGAGCTGCAGTGGATGAAATCACCTCAACCAAGAACAAGTATGCTACACAGCAGTCAAAACGACCTGAGAGAGAAATTGAAAGAATGCTTAAAAGCATATTCTTGTACTGCCCAGTCTAAAACATAAAACACAGGTTACTAAGCTGCCTTTGTAGCATTAATTTTAATAAGTGAATTCTGGCTTCACAGAAACTACTTTATTTAGCCTTTGAGACTGAAGCAGGATGGATTCAGAACATCTGTGCCGGAAATGCAAGGGTTTGACAGGTTTGGGAATAGTTCTTCAAAACACTTGGGAGTTGTTCTGGAGAACCGAATGCTACATGAAACTTGGTTGGCATCTGTGATATGAGACCAGCTCTTGATCTACATCGCAAGTAGAAGAAAGAACTCTTGGGACACTCTGCCTGGCAAAAGGAGAGAGGACGTTTTTGTAGGGAAATATTAGTGTTTTCCCTTCAATGCTAATTTACAATATGTACATTTGCGCATACCTGAAACAATATCCCGTCCTGTTTGGAGGATGGGTTGTTTAGACAGTCCTAAATGAGGGAAAGACTATCTTTTTTTGACTGATGTTGTCAACTTTGGGAGCCAATGGAAAAAAATTTAAGGGCATGGTAGTAGATATAAAAATGTTACACACTTCCAAAATATGTACGTTAATGTGGATCATCAGTGATTTAAGAAATATCTGGAGTCTTCCACAAAATATACTGAAAATATATTGGGTCTCTCTGCAAGTGGATATGTAAGCTAAGATATAGCACTTTACATAACTGCCGAATGTGTAATGCTCCTCTGCCTTTGCACTTGTTTCATAAAAACCAGACCTGCCTGGGAGTTTTGACAATTAATATTTTTCACCAGTCCTAGATACAGAAATTATAGAAAGCCATCAGTCTAGGAGTCATACAAGAAGACTTCAATTCCTACAATTCTTTTCATTCTCTCTACAATTACCTGAAAGGAGGTTGCAGACAGGTGGAGTTTAGTGTCTTCTCACAGGTACCAGGCAATGGGACAAGGGGAAATGGCTTCAAGTTGCACCAGGAGACGTATAGACTGAATATTAGGAAAAATTTCTTGGCTGACATGTTGGTCAAGCATCGGAACAGGCCACCCAGGGAAGTGGTGGAATCACTATTCGTGCAGGTATTTAAAAGGTAGATGTGGTGCTTAGTGACGCGGTTTAGTGGTGGACTTGGCAGTGCTGGGTTAATCATAAAATGATAAAATTGTACCATTATTAAGGTTGGGAAAGACCTCCAAGATCATCAAGTCTAAGCTTCGACTGAATACCGCTGTGCCCACTAAGCCATATTGTAAAGTGCCATGCCTACTCCTTTTTTGAACACTGCCTTAGAAGTCTTCTCCTACCTTAATAATTCTAGGATTTAATTATTCTATGATTTGGGAAACAAAGAAATAAAGGAGGAAAATTTCATTAATTGAACGCATACAATTTTTGACCAACTGTATACACCACTACTACAAGGCAGATCAGCTCCTTGTAACACGTTTTCACTAATCCTAGTGGCCACAGGTACACATTTTTTTATAAAATCTCTATCTGCCTCTACTGTTTGTCCAAAACATCCTGATTTCATGTGCATGATGACTGCACAACTGGTTCAATATTCGGATGTACATGTTTGTGCACATGTGTATGAGTGTTCCTGTCAGACGTGCTCTCCCCATGGTGTGGGGTTGCTCACCTGGCTGTTTTAGACCTTATCTAGTTAAAAAGGCAGGCTTGTGTGGGACGTTTTAGATAGAGATTAGCTAAATCAATCACCAGAAAAGGCAATTTGATTTACTAGTACTTCTTTCAGAGGTGCCTTTTATGCCAAGCACTGGGTAACACAGCACAGAGAGGATGGGTGGTACTGAAGGCTGCAGCCCACAGGGCAGAGGTTTAGTGTAGTCAACTTGTTATAAAAATATCGTGTATCTTGTCACTGCTCCTTGTTGCGGTGCAGGTGGCTGCCTTAGAGGCAGATCAAAGTCCAGAGTCCTGGTGGACAGCCACTGAGGCTTAAGGATCGGCCCCTTACCTGTTTTGGGCTCCCATAGCCAGATATGCCCTTTATTCGAATACTGGTTAGAGACTGGTTTACATGGTTGACACCCAGTTTATGTATGAGTTCATGTTTATTCATCACTCTTGTTTAATGTGCATAAGTGCCAGAAAGTTCTGTACTTGATACCCTATTGGCTCCCTGTTTCTGCTCCCTCCCACAAGTTGTTTTTATTGGTTATCTTTATACTTGCTCCTCCCATGTTATCTCTACCGATTGGCTGTAACCGTTTACTCCACCCCTTTTGTCTGAGTATAAAAGCCCTCGACCCTGTCCTTGAGCTGTTCTTTGTCCCTAGTCCCTTTGACTGAATAAACATGTTCGGAACTTATACGGAGAACCCCTCTCGTGCCTCTTTGCCTCTGCGGATGCGCTAACCACTCGGTCATTTGGGGACTTGCTCATTCAGCTGTGGAGACAGCCTGAGCAAACTGAGGCGACCCTCTGTGATGTCCTCAGGAAGGACGCTGTGCGTCCCTGGGTAGATCCCAGAGAGCAGCATCAACTCCTGACCTGTATAACCATCTAAAACAAGTCTGTAAGGGTACTGGAGAGGCACAACACCCCTCATAAGGGCTATTCATATCTGAAATCCTGGCAGACTCGTGTGTGGATATTTTCACCACCGCCACTCCTTCCTATAGAGTGTGAAATTTACTGTTGAAGGCAACTTCAGCGTAGGTGGCTTCTAGAAGAATTCTAGAGGAAGAGTTTCAAAAAATGTTTCATCGTGGAATTTCTGACTATAAACAAACATTCCTTCTCTCAGTCCCCCCTGTAAGATCAATGTAGGTAGGCATAGCTACAGTAGTGACACCACTGAGGGGAGCTGGTGCGTTGAGTGGAGAAGAGGGAAAGAGAGACTGTTAACACACTAAATTGCTCTATTATTAATGAGTGAAATGCAGTAAAATCTTGACATTTTTTCATTATCTTGTTTTCACTGCAGATACTTCTCCAGAATGTGAGTTGCATTAGGGACTCTCATGTCTGATGATGCCTGAGGTGGCTACCTAGAAACAGACTCTAGACAGGAGTAGGGAATAAATGTGAGTATTTATTTGAAAGGCCTTCAAAGGTAAATCCTGGGGAGCCAGAGGCTACTCCAAAAGGGACCCCAAGATGGACCCCCAAGATGGACGCCGAGTCACGAGTTCTTCACACTCTTATAGGCTTGGTCCATTTGCCTATCAGGGTTAATTCTCCAATTAAAGCTTTAGCTAATGATGTGATTTCTCCAAGCTTGCCCCCCTTTCCAAGATGTTGGTTTACACATTTTGGGCCTAGGACAGTCTGGGTGTCCTTGGAGAGCAAACCTAGAGAGAGTTTGTTATGTCTGTCAGCATGAGAGAACAGCAGCTAACACAAGAAACTTCAGAGTTACGCACTAAGCAGAATTCAAAAAATATAGAAGTTAAAACATAAGGCATCATGAAAGCAAGACTGGGACTTCACTCTTCGCATTTGTGACAGATGTGAAATGGTTAAGTTGAGAGAAACATCATAGCTAAACTTTTCAAAATGATTTGATGTTTTGTCAATATTGATTCAAGCTTCTCAGTGTCAGTGAAGTAAAAAATAATAAAGTTCTGTTGCTGCAGGGACATGAAAAAAAGATGTTTGATTGATTCTTCCATTATCCAATGACAGTTATTATGGAGCAGGGAATAAAAATGGCAATTATATTCTTACTTTATAGAGGAAAAAGAAGGGAAAAGAAACTGTTCTAAGATTTACAGAGTTGACTTATGAGAGTTGAAATATGCCAGGAAAAGGAACTGCAATGATTGGTCTCACAGCCCTGTTTCTAGAAGCACAGGCATTTAGCCATAACATTTGTATTCGAAATTGAAACTAATATGAAGTGATGTTTAGCTATATTGAACAAATAAGGGTATCCAAAACCAGAATGCACATTAGGAAATGGTATGGTTGTGTGCCCATTAGTGTGAGAAGTAGATTTAAAGAGATAAAAAAGCCTGCAGACACTTTTTAATGTTTCCTTTTGGCTTAGATTAAATTTAATCACAATAAAATGTTTCCCAAACACTCAAACACATTATAAGGCACTTCTTATTTTTATACCTGCAGATAATAGCTGCTCAGAGAGTGCTTTTTCTTCTTCAGTGCTTTTCCTTATTTTCACATACTTATATTTCAGAGACAAAAAGCACACTTGTGCAAAACTTATTTCTCAGTCTGTGAAAAAAGCCACTGGATTTTTTTAAACTCTGATATACTATCTAAAAAACATAACTTTCATTGCATCAACTGGCAATTTTGAGGAAAAAAATTATGTATTTGACTCTAGACATAAACGCCACAATAACATATACATACATGTATATATATATATAAAAAAAAAATAAATATATAAAAATATATGATTTGGAACAAGTCTCCCTTTCCAGCTCTACAAAAAAAGCCCAATTAAATGTGCTATTTATTTTTTTCCCTCTTTTTTTAAGACAGCCTCTAGATATGCAGTGGTAAATGGAAGTGAGAATATGTTAGCTGCTCTTGTTTCTTGAGACAAAGCAAAATAATTTTGTCAAATTGTCCTTTAATTCTATTAAAACACCACCTACGGCTGCAATTTTACCAAGAAGGTTGTCTATTTTGTCATTTCAGTGACAGAATGAATTAATTTTTATTTGCTTATCTTTGTTTTAGTTGATCTAATTTTATTTGTGTATAAATGCAATGTTGAAAATGATTTCTTAATATAGGTCTGCTGGTTACACTATCTATGTCAATAAAGGATGAATTACATAAATTGCTCTTTATTTCTCAAGTGATCTAGCTGAGAACAATACAATCTTAGATATTGCTCAAGCTGAAGGGCAAGTTAGAGAAGAAAAACTGCTTCTTATTAGTGATTTTTTAGTTGGCATCTGTTTTCACAAGTAGCATCTGCCTTTGTGCTACAGTGCAATTGCTGCTCTTCTGGGGAGCTCTTTGCTAGTTTTGGTAATTTACAATGTCTGCTGTTATAATTTGCAGTAAATATGTTTTTCCCTGGCAGGTAAGAGAAACTCTCTCCTCTGTTAAAACCTCTCCCTCCCATTATGCTAAAAAAAAATATTGCCTCAAGCCTCTGAATGATTTTTTGGCCACCGGGTCTTAGAATATGTGTCTCTGATTTATTGTCAGCAAATGCTGCCCTTGCCAGGCTAACAATTCACCCTGGCCTTTGGCTCCACTTCCCACTGCAGGCTGGATAAGTCACAGATGTGTGGACAATGTCAACTGGCCCAAAGCCATCGAGCACATACCTGCTCTCAGGCTGGAAATGCATAGCCAAATGTTATCCCAAAGTGTCGCTCCCTGACCTTGCACACAGCACTTTCAAAAGAAAAATTAGCATCATAGCACTATCTGAGCCTTTGCCATGATTGCAGAAAGTAAATTTCTCTTTCAGCGGTAGCTGTGTTTGTCTTTTTCCTCAGGGAAATACACTTCCCTGAAGAGGTCTTAACTTCCTTTTGGTGGTTGAGTTGTTTGTTGACCTTCTTCGAACAGGCTGTGACCAATCCTTTCTGACTAGTGATGCTGCAGTGGCAAATAGACACTTGGAGTTATTTTCTGGTGAAACACTTAACAATGCACTGCACAGTTCAACAAGAGCATTTCAAGCAGACTGAGAAGAATGAGGAAAAACAGGGAGCAGCCTAAGAAGTCGAAAGGTTTTTATTTCAGACACCATATGATAACAGCTGTCATGTGTGCTACACCTTTTGCCAGGGCCTTATCAAGAGTCTAACATTGTAAATACTTCTGTGCTGTGAACATTTATTCATTACATTTTATCAAGTTGAATGTGTCATGTCCTCTTACATCGCAAAAGGAAACTAAATGTGAAGATAGGCATCAGTCAATAAAGTACCAACAGAAAAGCATAAACAACTAGTTCTACAAATTATTCTCTCAAGGAAATGCAGAGTGATTGTCATTTTGCAATAGAAAACGTAGTCCAATGTCTGATCTCCAGCAACATTAAATACCATGAGAAAAATGAGTGTGTATGGATGATACAATTTTTGGAATGAGCATCTTTTCCTAAATTTTCTCAGTGATATGCCCTAGCACATTTCCTTAATTTATCAAAATGAGAGAAATTTTATGTCAGTTCTCTCCATTATAATTAGGAGCTCCCAACCACCTATAATAAAAACTGAAAAAATTTATAGTTATTTGAATTCATTATTAGCTAGCAGCTGACTGATTCTCTATCAAACTTTTAATGACATTTTCTTTATGGCACGGGAGAAATATATTTATCTTGTTGTGCCTTTCACTATGTAGACAATCCTTTCTACAGGCGTATGTTAGAACTACCGAAAAGCCCTTCACTTTTCCTCTTCCTCTCCCTTCACTACTTTTGGCCCCAAATTCAAACACATAAAACTAGGGGGTTTTGGGTTTTCTGGGGTTTGGTTGCTTGTTTTTTGGTTTTTCTTAAGATTATACACACTTTTCAGGATTATGAACTTGTAGGGTTTTGGGGTTTGGTCTGTTTGGGTTTCTTTCATAAAGTACTTGTGATGAAATATACTACAAAGGTGTGAAATATTTTGAAATCACATAAACACTAAGAATTTAACATAAAAATAAAATCAGGTCCTTTTCAGAACAGAAAATCACTTTTGTTCCTTCTTAGTGTTAAGTAGATACCTAGCATTGCTTAAGACTATCAATGAGATACAACTATATGATTATCTTAAATTTGCCAGTTGAGTAGCTAATTATTGCAATTCTTCAAAAATACTCTGCTACTGTGTAATAAAACAATTATTCTGTTTTCAAAACCAAGGGTTAGTCTTAGATAAGGATTTAAAAAATAAAGTACCAAAATCCCAAAATGAGGGATGACAACCTCAAAAAACCCAGGGTGGTGATTCATCTGAGAACTACTGGTCACCACGTGTGTGATTCACTGACCACCTCCCCTAGACCCTGTTGGTGAAGGAAGCAAGAACCGCTCTTGAAATCTGCTTTCAGCTTTCCAACACAGGCTAAAACAAGTTTAACTTGTCAGTGCAAATCGTGTTCAGTGCACTACTGTGAAAGCAGCTTTTACAGCTTAATAATTGTACATTCTTTGAGGATCAGGTACTGATCCTCAGAGATCAGGAATGGATAAGCCATTCCAACCTCTTTTTTAAGTAAACCTTAGGGATTTCCCATGCCGTGTGTCAAGCCAGGACACATGAGAGCAGACTCAGACCCTCACATCCACTTTGAGATTTCAGGTACTACCTAATGGGAGGAGAAGGAAGGAGAAGGTCCAAGAGGCATTGCAGCATGACTGCAGCTGCGTGGTCATGTAAGTTTGTCCTTTCAGTGGGCATTTGGAAAGGTGCAGCATGGATAATGACAGATAAAGGGATATAAGAGAGGCCCAACCCTTGGCCCTGCACAGAACACCCCAACAATCTCACCATGTGCTTGGGAGAATTATCCAAATGCTTCTTGAACTCTGGCAGTCTTGGTGCTGTGACTACTGCCCTGTGATCCTGTTCAGGGCCCAAATATCCTTTGGGTGAAGAACCTTTTCCTGATACCCAGTCTACACCTCCCCTGGCTCAGCTTCAGGCCATTCCCTCGGGTTCTGTCACTGGTCACGAGAATGAAGAGAGCAGCAGCCACCCCTCCTCTTCCCCCCACGAGGAAGCTGTAACTGCAGTGAGAGCTCCCCTCAGTCTCCTCCAGGATGAACAGATCAAGTGACCTCAGCCACTCCTCGTACGGCTTCCTCTCAAGACCCTTCACCACCCTTGTGACCCTGCTTTGGATGCATTCTCATATCTTTATATCTTTTTTTATATTATGATGCCCAGAACTGCCCCCAGCACTCGAGGTGAGGCTGCCCCAGTGCAGAGCAGAGCGGGACAATCCCTCCCTCACCTGGCTGGTGATGCTGTGCGTGATGCCCCCCAGGACATGGTTGGCCCTCCTGGCTGCCAGGGCACTGCTGACTTGTATTCATATTTGCTAGCAAAGGCCCTGTTTCAGATGTAAGCAGATGATTAGTGGGTGTTAAAGCGTTCCCTGTAACACAGGAGAGTAACATGACAAAATGTAGGCAGCAAAACCCCTCCAAGTCATTCAGCAACATGCACATAGAGGGCTCCATCCCTCTTTCTTCCACGCACTTGGAGAAAGTTGTCCTCTTTTATTAACAAGCAGAAACTACCAACAAAGAACAAGGGAGTATTACATCCTTTCAGTTTTGGGGTTTTTTTTTCCCAGTAGCTACCTCATATCCTTTATATATGCCTGCTGAAAAACTTTCCATATATTTCCTGGCCACCGTTTACATCTAAATTAAATCTAATTGCAAATTAGTACTTGCAAAGTGCTCTTCATTAATTTTAAAAACAAAAATTGGCTTTTAAAAAAGTCATCAATATATTCAAGGACTTGAACGTTTTTTTAAAAAGCAAACAACCCTTTAAATTAAATAATATAAATAAACTTTTCAGGATTTTTAATTTTTAAATGCAAATAGCATTTCCTGAGCAACTCTGATAGTAGTTCCACTTATTCATTTTTTTGTAACTAGTTTTGTGGAGAATTTATCTTCTTATGCTATGTGCAGCAGTGCAATTTTTCTATGAATTCTTCAAGAAAATGTGAGGTCTTCCTTATTTTCATGCCTGGAATAGCATCTAAGGGGAACATATTCCTGAATGTTTTCTCTCTTTTGTGCATTAACATACCCAGTCCTCATGGACTGAGCACAACTCTCAGTGATTTCACCTGCCAGAATGTGACAGAAGGAATCAGGATAAGTGACAGATGACCAAAATGCAGAACAGCTGCTGTTGATGTCAGTTTTTGCTATCTAATGTGTTTTAATGCTCTATAACTGGAAAATAAAATTTCTCGCTATGTATGTTTAATGAAAGCTAAACAAAAAAAAAACATAAAAATGAGCAAACAGGATCACAATTGAAAGAGACTTTTCCCATAGATATCATCAGGGTCTGATCCTGAACCTATGGCACTGAACCCTTTTGTCACTAGTACTGCAGCAGGTGTTATTTATTTTTGTTGAATTGTTATTGGATGGGGGTGGTGTGTGGAGAATGGGCCAAGGCACTTGACAGAGAGCAATAGCAGGTTTCAAATAAGAAACCACAGCTCTGTGGGAGGACATAGGAAATTGTGTGTTTGTGAAATGCAGAGCAACCACAGGGGGAGGAGTGCAGACTCCAGAACATGAAGCAGGTCAAGAAGAAGATGAGCTTTTTGTGGTTTATGACTGTCACCATCACTGAATGTCTACTTAATTTTAGGCACTTCTTCTAAATAAAAAAAGGTAATAAAAATCATCATGTTACTAGTATTAGCAAGTGAAAAAAATGTGCCTTGACTTCCGCTCCGATGTTTTCACCTAAAAGCACTTTTCACTATGCAAAAATCATATTTTTATATACAATGGGAAAAGCAGCAGGATGTATTTTATCTTTGTCTTTTCAGTAAGCAATTTCTAAACTGAATGCTGAAGTAAGATGCCATGACAGCTCCTCTTCAACACAAATAGAAACTTCTGCAGTGTAAGTAGAAAGCTAACAATAATAATACTGAACAAAACTCAGGCCAGAAAAGGTAACTAATACATTTACAATAAATTATAATAAAAAATATTAGATTAAAAACCCAGGAAGGTTGTTATTTCTTTCTTCTGGCACTTTGTAAGATAGATATATTCTATGCACTGTTTACTAGTTTCATACAAAGTTTAGAGGTTTACATTTCAGAGTTCAGCAAAACTCTTTAAGGAGAGAAAAATTACTTTAACATTTACATAGGATGATGTAAAACAACAAAAGCAGCAATCTTTATGTAGTCTTTTCTTTTTTTCAAAAGCTGTCTATTGACAACACTGAAGGAAAATACAGAGGTGTAATACTAAGGAAAAAAAGCAAACCTGCATTAACAGGAAACAGTGCCTGATGAGATGCATATATTTGTCTGCTAAGAGCTATGCCTGTTTTCCTCAGCTGAGACTCTGACCTCTGAATCTTTAGACAGTTGGACAATTCATCATAGAGATATCTGTAGAAGCATATGTTTTCACATTTTTCTTATTTTTTGTTCTTATTTTCTTGTTTTTCCACTTATCTCTTCCCAAACACAGTCACTGAGGGTAATATAGAACTGTTTCATACATCCCAGGAGGATATTTTCATATCCCCTCCATGAGGGTAAGAGGACGGGCAGTCACTGCAGTGCAGACACTTTGCTGGCCAGTGACAGGACCTGAGGGAATGGCCTGAACCTGTGTCAGGGGAGGATTAGGTTGGATATCAGGAAAAAAGGTTCTTCACCCAGAGGATGGTTGGGCACTGGAACAGGCTCCCCAGGGAAGTGGTCACAGCCCCAACCTGACAGAGCTCAAGAAGCATTTGAACAATGCTCTCAGGCACATGGTGGGATTGGCGGGATGTCCTGTGCAGGGTCAGGAGTTGGACTTGATGGTCCTGGTGGATCCCTTCCAACTCAGTATATTTTATGATTCTGTGTTTACAATATATAATTTTATTGTCACAGAATCACAGAATTAACTAGGTTGGAAAAGACCTTTGAGGTAATCTCTCTACCAGATCAGTGACAGCATGTTTCCCATCACCCTAAGAGATTAGTCACTGCAGAAGGCTAAAATTTTAAAACTTAGAAAAAGATACATGTTATGATTCCTTTATTGTTTGCTATATAGTGTCCCTTATGAAGTTTAGTGTTGTTAAAATGTGCTAAAAGAAAGAAACAGGAAAATTTCCTTTAATGTCTATGGCACTACAGATATAGTCTTGTCAAATTTAGAAATACAAGTGTGTTCATGGCTTTGTGACAGCCCTTTTCTATGTGTTTCGGAAAGAGAAAAATGTCTGGGGCTATGGAAAAACATGGAGCCCTTGTGGAGCTCGTTTTGATATTTTTGTGGGTTGCTTTTGAGGCAGATGGAGCTGGTCCAAGGAATTAACAGAGTCAAGGGGACATCTGCCTGTCATTAGAGCAGCAGAGGGTCATGGAACTGATTGAATGCTACATTGTCACCAGGAGATAGCTGTAAGAAGTGCTGAGAGCTGCAGCAATGAATCCAACACAAACATTCATTTCAGGAACATAGCTGTAGGTCACACAAGAAAATAAGGATGACCAATTTGCATAGCCTTGTCTCTAATTAAAGCTTCACTAAGTTACTCGGTTAAGAATAAGAAATCACAGATTTAAGACACACACTACCTTTGTCCTTTCTGTCTCAAATTAGGTAATGACCACTGAGAAGAACCTGACCTTTGCAAATCATCTAATGTAGAGAGACACAGGTGCCATTTTTCATTATTCCTGTGCATTAAATGACAGACACAAATCAGCCATAATCACTGCTGAAGGCACAGGGATCTTTAAGTTTAGCCTTGGATTAAGCAATATTCCCCCTTGCTCAGTGTGAGCTGGAACAGACCCAAGTCAGACGCACTGACATTAATCAAGAGCTTTTTGGGCTAACGCACACACAGCACTGTCCTGCTTGTGCCTTTCTCAAATGCATCTTCATCACTGATTTTGCTGCCCTGGGAAAGTGAGAGTCCTAAAACCTATGCAAATGCAGCACAATGATCAACAGAGCTTTTCTTGAGCTTGGAGTTGTTGTCAGATCCATTTGTGAAGTTAAGGGGATCCACACGCCATCTACTTGGCTCTGAAAGGGCGGCAGCTGATATCACTGAGTGCTGCTGCCAGGTCTGCTGTGCCAAAAGGAAGGAAACTTCTTCCAGAGGACCTCTGCCATGTGAGGATTGCTCAGGCCAGAGCCAGCAGTGTGCAGACAGCTGAGTGTGAACTTGGAAGCAGTCCTGCAGTGCCACTCCTCCATCCTGGTTCAAACAACCTATGATGGGACACCTGGTATTAAAGAGAATTTGGACCTGCAGTGATTAATGGAGCTCACTCTATTCCTACATCACCAAGACCAAATCTCTGCCCTGAGATTTATTAGGTGTTCCTGTGTCCATTTCTTGTCAAGGTTGTGAAGAGCCATGAGTCAGTGAAGGACTTGGGTGGAGTCCTGTCATACTCACAGCGAGTGGACACACAGCTACATTTCCAGCCAGAACAAACCTCAGGACTGGTGATAAAAAGGGGAACAGAATGCAAGCTAGAAGGTAAAGAAAAGAATTAGGTATCATGTTATTCCACATGCACAGCCTGTCCTTCTCATGAATATATTGTATTTGGGAAAGGACACTTCTGCTCTTTACTTAGGGTAAGTCTCCACAGTGGATACAACTTTTTGCTTCTTGAGCTTTGAGGTTTTTTTAAAAAAATCTTGAATTGAAAAATACGAACATTTTTTAAATATTTATGGTGTATAAATATAGTTTCCAGGTGGGAAAAGAGAAAACTTTGGGAAGTTATAAGTGGTACCTGCAGCTTAAAGAGGATAGCCTCCCTGGCTTTCTTTTATAGCTTGCATAAAGAGATGGCTCCTCTGGGGAGAAGATAAAATCCTGTTCCTGTGGTGAAACGCTGCCTGTCTCCTCTCAGGGATCCTAGGGAGGGCTGGCTTCTTCAAAGCATATCCCTTTCTGTGATGACCTGAAAGCATCCATTTACAGGTGAAATTCAGTGATGTGTGGAAGCCATGCTGGCAAATTCCACTGCACCATTAGATTAAACAGCTGTGTCAGGGCAGGAGCAGCAGAGAGAAAACCTAAGCACCTACACATCTCAAACTGTGCAGCTGTCATTGCCTTCTGAGGTGGGAGGCACCAGGGCTGACTTACATTGATCTCCCTCTCCATCCTGTTCCTTCTCACAACAGAATATTTTGGAGTGGGAGGGTAGCTGGTTATTAATATGAAATGATTTCTTTAACTTGTCAGTATGATCATTTGAGGAAAAATATTTCATGCCAAAGAAAATGATCTGTATCTTCCTCTTTCCTTTTTTGCTTTTAGAATTTCTTTTATTTCAGATGTCAGTAGAATCTGAAGTAGAATATTTCAGCATGCTCTGAAACTTGTTTTCATGTTCTACTCACCCTTCTAAAGCTACCTGAAAGGGGGTTGTAGCCAGGTGGGGGTCAGGTTCTTCTCCCAGGCAGCCAACGACAGGACAAGAGGAAATGGCCTCAAGCTGCACCAGGGGAGGTTCAGGTTGGACACCAGGAGGAATTTCTTCACAGAAAGTGTTGTTAGGCTTTGGATGGGCTGCCCAGGGAGGTGGTGGAGTTCCCATCCCCGGAGGTGTTCAAGAAACAGTTGGATATGACACTGACTACCATGGTATAGTTGACGATGGTGATGGAATGTTGGACTTGATGAACTTGGAGGTCTTTTCTAACCATAATGATTCTGTGATTCCTGCAAATTAGTCAATGAATTTGACAAAAATTTGGAAGCTGCTTGGGCCACTCTGAAGCTACCTTAACGGCGAGGAAAAAAAAATAGCTGAAGAAGAGTTCCGTGTCCAGATAGCATTTTTCAGTCCTTATTTAGAGACATTTGTCATACCATTAATGTTTGTAAAGCAGCACATCCCTCTGTGACAGAAGAAAGCAATATTGCTGCACATACCTGTCTAATACAGAGATAAACAAGAAACGCCACTTTGTTTTTGGAAGATACTACTAAAAGCAATGAAAAATGACAAGCTATAAATTGCCTTATTAGCCTCTTGTGCTGAGCCAGGATGAGCTCTCACCACTTGCCAGAAAACAAGACACCAGGCCCACCCGGTCCCCATGTCCCCAGCTTCCTGGGAGAGAGGGATGCTGAGGGGCTTCTGGTTCCCCTTGGAGGGGTGCAGCCTGCCTGCCTGCCCCAGACCCTGCCAGCCTGCCTGCAGGAGCCACAGCTTTTAAGGCAGCGGCTCAGAGGTTGCTTTTGATAGAAAGTGCTTTCATTTCTGTTTTATTTCATTGTTGTGGGAATGGGAAAAATTCTTGGGTCTAAAAGACCAGTTCATGCTGTATTTACTGCTTTTATAATGAAAAAAGTACTGAGAAACCACAAAGCTATTATTTGTTCTGATCTAATATCCTGAAAACTACAATAAATGGAATTTTGTTTTCCTACCCAGTGAGGATGACATTTTTAGCTTTAAGCTTTTATTTTCTATGTCAGAAAGACTTGAGATCCGACCTTAAGATAATTGTATTATGATTGCTTTCTGGTTTTGTTACCCTTTCTCTTCTTTTTCTGACATGATTTGGGAATAAGGTGGTTCAAAACCAACAGTAGAAACTAACTGTACTTAGAAAACCATCACAGCCTGAAGATGCATTACTTTCTGAAGTGTTAGAACTAGAAAAGTCCATTTTAATTCCTCAAGTAAGCTTGAAATTTCAGTTTCCAGGTAGCATAAAATATTTACCTTTCACTGCAGTGTTTGTGAGATATCAGCTGTTAAAATACATGAGGGAGAAGCTTGTAAAGTAGGGTTTTTTGTAGGACAGTACAAATCATGCCAGGATCAGTATGCTTTTCCAGACAATGCTCCCCTACTACTGATCAGACAGAGGGAAAACGTGTCCCTGTGTATTTAACCTCTCCAGAGCCCCACAAAAATGCACACACACACAGAGACACACAGACACACTCGCTGTCTTCTGGCATGGACCCTGCCTCCCCTCACCATTCTTCAGCTGACTGAAGCAGCACAGGAAAGTGTTGACTGACTGTCTACACAACCCAGCTACATGTTGTGTTTTCCTGATTTCTACCCATAACTTATCTTTCAGAGAATGTAACCATGCTAATTGTACACACACTTTTTCCCCTGAGACACACTGGAGCTCAGCTCTCTCATGAGGCTTCTTGGTATGCCTGCAGCAAGGGTAGCAGAGGAGAGTCACGCAGATGCTTTCTCAGTCCCTGAAAATCTCTGTGTAATATAAGGATGATTTTTCAACATAACAGTGAGCTGTCTTCAGAAAAAATAGGTTTTTAACAAATTAATTTTAGGTGTCTTTTAGATTTGGGGGAAGGGGTTTTGGTTTTTTTGTTGGGTATTTTTTGTTGTTTTGTTTTTGGTTTTTTAATAAAGGAGAGTTTGTGTATTTCTGACAGTGAAATAATTTTGAAACCAAAGTCTTTCATTTTGAACTGTTCAGTTCATAGGCTTTGAGGTGGTCTAATTGTGGCCTTCCAATACCTGAAGGCAGCCTGCAAGAAAGATGGAGAGAGACTATTTCCAAGGGCCTGGAGTGACAGGGCAAGGGGGAATGGCTTCAGACTGAAAGAGCAGATTTAAATTAGATACTAGGAAATAATTCTTTACAGTGAGGGCAGTGAGGCCCTGGCACAGGCTGTCCAGAGAAGCTGTGGCTGCCCCATCCCTGGAAGTGTTCAAGGCCAGGTTAGATGGGGCTCTGAGCAACCTGGTCTAGTGGAAGGTGTCCCTGCCCACGGCAGGGGGATTGGAACAAGATAATCTTTAAGATTCCTTCCAACTCAGGGCATAAAAAACCTCAACCAACCAGAAAAAAAAATCCAGAGAAAACCTTGTATAGATATATGATTGTGTATTTTCAGTTCTATGCAGTAAAGAAGATTTTTTGTGATTTTACTTTGTGAAAAATAGTTTGAGATGTTCAATCCATGGCTCCAGCTGAGGTAAACAAGTTCACAATCTAACACAGTTTTCTCCATGTCCATAAAAATTGAGAAAAAAAGATTAAAAAAACTAAACAAAAAAGTGTAAATACTTCTGAGATGTTACCTTTTCCATAAATTTAATTCCTAAAACACAACAAAAGAAATTACCCAGAAATTCACAATGTTCAAAATTCACCTATCAGCATTGTTGTTTCATCCATGGTTGGTTTGCCTCCCCTCTGGCTGATATATGTAAAATGAAAAACAGTTTTTAATCTAATATTCAAGGAAAGTAGCAGGGAATTCTCTAGTCTGTACCTGCAGAACTTAAGTGATGGTGTTTGATTGCACTTGTGATTAGTACAGCAAATGCAGTCTCTGATTTTGAAGTAGCCATGCAATTATTTTTGACCTTACCTGAAGTAACAGCAAGGCTGACCTTGGGATGTTTCAGAAAAGAGAAAGTAAAAGAAAAGAGAAGTAAAGTAAAAAAAAAATGAAATTAATTTTGTGTTTAGCTATAAAACTATCAGAAATAAACTGATGGTGTAGCTTGTGTCAAGGATCGCTGGCTTTGGGCACCATTGACTAAATGAGGCTGATTTGGTTGGAAATTTATTTAAATTCTCCTTAAATATCAGGCAATTGACTGCAGGATGCAGTCTTTTCTGGAACCTTAGTTTCTTTAATAGTGTTGCAAAATCCCTTCAAAAGGTATCTATGATGAACATCTGCCTAAAATTCAGGAGAATAACAGAAGACTGTATCTCTAAACCTCCTTTGTGGAGAGCAGCCTAATGATGCTAAAGAAGGAAACAGTCAACTGCGCTATTTCATGATATGGCTGAATCAAACTACAACTTAAAACAAGCTAGGAAGCTACTTCTGTGGAAAAGAGAAAAAGCTCACTTCCTTTCCCTCTGTCTCTCGAGCCATGCGATGCCTTCCCTACCCACGTTCCATATTTGGTGACTATTTGTTTATCTAACTTAGTTTACTAACATGGCAAAAAATGCACTGTTTCTTCTTTTCTTCGCAACTCAGTTTTCTTGCCATTTAGCAATTGAAAGGAGTTTGTTATCTGATCATTTGAGTGCAAAAGTCAGCAGGAAAGAAATGTCAGAAAACACAGAGAGAAGTAAAGTGGAGGTGTCTCCCTTTTGATGGCAACAAGCCACTGTACCAGCTGAGTCCAGCTGCATCAGCGTGATGCTGGTGGTGAGATATGTAAGAGACTTAAAAATCATAATTGTCTTAAATAGTGTTAAGATCAACAACGGACTTGGGGCAACCTGTATGAAGAAGCTGTGATCATTGAAGCCCAGCCTCCTGAAAATGCCTTTTGAGAGGAATTTGGACTGTGAGTTAAGCCACCTGACAGGAACCTGAGATAAGATAAAGGTGACGCTATTGTCCAATTATCCCAGGTCTAGGGAGACATAAACAAGGCTGAGGGAGAAGAATGTATCCACAAGGAAAGCCAAACTTGGAATTTGTGCTGAAAATCAGCTCTGATTGGGACTGGGCGGAGGCCACAGCCCCCAGGCTCACTTGCTGAGGCCAGAATTGCACACACTCTCCCCCTCAGCTGAGGGGGAGAAAGAGAGTTTTTGATGGTGTGATGGCAAAACCTCTGGTACAGAGTGGGTGAGCACCAATGACCAGAGGCTACCAGACAAAAAAAATGCAGGCCCTGCAGAGTCCTCCTTACATGAACTGTCTTTCCCGGCAGAAGGTCACATTCACCCTGAATATTCACTGAGAGGCAGCTGTCATGTCTTAGAATGCATCACAAGCCACCAAGGACTCCCAAAGAACTGCCCCCTGCTCATCCCTGAGGCCTTTCACCAGAGGGCTGCATGTGATCCACAAGTGCTGCAGCAGATCCAGAGTCTGTTGCAGAAGACAGTGTAAAACTTGCCCCCCTCCCATGGGAGGTACCTGGGCATTCCCACAGACACCTGAACATACATTAACCCATTGAACTCTGTTGCACAGGACCCTCCAAGAAGACCAGAGGAAAAGGGACCAACCAGATGGTGTTAGGATCCAGAGTCTCTCTGTCACTCTCTTTTTCTCCCTGCCCGCCTTCTCCTTTTCCTATTTCCTTCTTTCTGTCCCTCACACTTCCTGTTAAATAAAATCCATACTATTGACTTCAGCATATGGCCCTGTTCACACCTTAATTCGGGCAGAGGCATCTCTCCATGGATCACAACAAGGTGGCATCCCACCTTGGGATGGGACTGTGCTCCCAGCTGGAGGACATCACTATGGGAAAGTACCATGAGGAGGTCCCTGAACCGGACAGCTGGAAGCATATTATCAATATTATTCGATTCTCAGTTATTTTTGGTACAGCTCTGGAGCACAGTCACATGAACACAAACTGGTGGAGAGCAGCACCTTGTAAGAAACCGAGTCCAGCCCTCCACTTCAGGTGACCCCTTGGCACCTACAGCACAGACACCTTTCTTTATGTATCATCTTTAAAGCTGTTCCCTTCTGAGCAGCTAGGTAAGGACAAAAGGATAGATCATTTCTGGGCTCTTAAGCTCTATATTTCAGGGATTCACCGGAGCAAGAGAAGGCTGGAGCACAACTCTTCGATGTCAGTAAATACAGGCAAATATCTTCCAGACGAGAGACTGCAAGAGACCTGTCTCAGAAGAACTATAGGCTGGGAAGCCACCAGTCATGAGCATTAGTGAGGGATTAAGTGCTGAGCTGAAACAGGAAAAGAAATGGGCTTTTGCACAGGTGTTTTGCTTTACAGGTGTCTGCCTTGACCATAGCGTCACTTGCAAGACCTTTGCAAGTGTCCCTCTTTTTTACACATCTTCATCTTTCAAACACTAGAGGGCATGAATACAATTTCCAGCTCAGTTGTGGTCAAAATCACCAAGTGTTTGAGTTTTTGCTGAGATTCTGCAATGCCTCATTTACTGTCATTTAAATATATACAAGAATTGGTTTCTTTGTAACATTCTAAACAGATAAAATTTTCTTTATCTTCACCTTAGAAACAGAATTACTGAGATTTATATAAAAATATAATAAAACATAACAAAGCTATCTGTCTGAAGGGGCAATTTAAACTCCACTTAGTCTTCAATAAAAACAAAATAGCACACCATAACCATTTACTGCATGTACTTTAACACAATTAACAGTCTGAGTGTTCGGAAGAGCTTCTAAAATTTCATTTTACAGAGGAACAGTGATCTTTCCAATATTTTTTGGGCCACTGCAAGAGATTAAATGTTACTTTTATGTGCATTTATAAAAGTAGTTTCAGTTATTAAAAGCAAAACCTCAAGCTGTTGCTTCTTTTCTTAAGCTAAATATGCTCATCTAACTACAGCAACCCTTTAGCTAAGTTATATATATATATATTTAAATATATATAAAAATATATATCCAATTAAAATGTGTTTGTTGATTATGGAGGACAAAATTTGAACTATGTAAAAATCAAATAATGACAATGGGTTTACAATAAAGGAGAATATATCCAGAGTTTATAAACTTATTTACACTTTTGAGTGTTCAGTCTAGATGCTTTCAATACCTTTCCCCTTAACAGAACACTTTTGAGTGTTCAGTCTAGATGCTTTTAATACCTTTTCCCTTAAGAGAGAATATTAAGTGGGTCAGCAATAGAACAGGTTAGAAAACTGGAAGGCATTCATTCCTATTTTCTGAGATTAGATCATAAACCCCTTGTTCAAGCACATATGAGTAATATCAGAGGAAAAGATAGATATGAAACTACAGTGACAAGGCAGACAAACAGCAGCTAAATACCTTCTTACATCTTCCCTCAGTACACTAAGAAAATAAAATCCCCTATATAAAAACATGCCATTTCAAAGAAAATGAAAAGGCAAGCATCTCGTTTAACATCAGCAATAACATTGGTTCTGTTTCTGTTATTTTGAAGGAGAAATTTAGTTGCCTCTTTTCAAGGATGCAAAATGCTTTAACAAGGTACAAACGCATACATGTATAAAATTTGGTGACTAATTGCAATAGCTCTGTATGTGCTTACATTGGGCCAAAATGCGTGCTCAGGGCAGTAGGTACGGCCCTGATATTGTCAATTTGTGTTCAAGGAGTGACTGCAGGTGGCACCCAGTGCCATGGTCTTGACAAGCTGGTGTTCGGTGAAAGGTTGGACTTGATGATCTCAGAGGTCTCTTCCAGCCCAAATGATTCCATGATTCTGTAATAGAACTGTGAATGCACTACCCATGGATGCAGGCACTTACCTATTTCAGGAACAGGAATAATCTTCAAAGGGACAGTCAGGTCAAGAGTAGGTGGTGGGGGGTGCAAACATACATGTTGGTGAAATTATTTTTCTAGGTGGTTCCAGAAGTGGGGTTTTTTTGGAGGTAAGAGCTCTCGTCACCTTTAAAAAGGTAAAGATTGCAGCAATTGTGGTATGTTGGGTTAGAATCTCTTAACAGTTCTTTTACAAACACATAGAGAATAAAGATACAGTAAACTAATATATAACATAATGTATAACAAAGTTAAAAGCAGTTAACAGCTTTCCTGGTTTTTCTTTCATTTTGTCACTTTCGAACTTTTTAAAAAAATTACTATTCCAAGAAGCTACAGCACAACTATGTACAGACCTTTGTTAGCATGGTTTTTTTAAAATAATAAATCCATTTATTTCCTGAACCAAGTTGTACTACAGCCAGCTTTACATTGTAAGAGGAATTAAATCTGTGATGGCCAGAAGGTGGATGTTGTGCCAGCCTGGGACGAGAACTCCTTTCTGCATGAGGTTGGGAAAAAAAAATCTGTTGGATTCTAGGAGTCACAGGAAAGTCGTGGAAGCTTGGGAAAATGCTGCATAGGTGAGTGGAACTGAGAGAATATGATTCTCTTAGGCATTCTTCTGAAAGAACTGAGCAACTTAAAAGCTCAGCTTCTTGCTCTCCCTTCTGCTCCATGCAGAGAGACATAGAAGCTGAACAACCTCTTTTTCTTACACTAAGTCCTAATTACTTCATACTGGAGTAAACAACCATTTCAATCACAGGCTACTCCATGTTAATTGGAGAAGAATCTACTGAAATAGCACAGAGGCAATACAAATTTATAGTTTTTAAAAAAATTTAAAAGTTTTAACCATGGATAATAATGACTCTTCTACTACAGGGCAGATACTTGTGTAAACAGCATTCTCTGGCAATAAATTGCACATTGAAGAGTTCCATTTCCTGTGGTCTCTGTGAGATAGTGCATCCACTTCAAACACACAAATAAAACAGACTGATACTCAAGAAAAAACCTGAAACAACTGCTGGTTTTCAGCTCTTCACAACGACTCATAAATAACAAGCACAGATCTGACATTAGAAAAATTATTGTATTATCTATTTACTAGTTTAAATTATCCTTATTTCATAATTTTTAGACAGTGTGGAGATAAAAACAAATTTAAAACCAAAATGTGATGCAACTGAAATATTTGTGCTCTAATGCCATGTAGATTGTGCCTTTCCAAGTATCTTTTACCTTTCCAATTTTTTTTTTTTTTAATATTACCATTATGGGAATGTGTGAATATTCCTTTAACCAAAAGGTGTTTGCTACAGTTCTGTGGTGGCAGATGTTAGATTTCTCCTGAAGGTCTCTGTCAGTAAAGGTAGAGATCAAGCTCTGAGCATGATGTTCTCCTTCCCCGTGGTTCTCACTTAGCACAATTTCCTCCTCAGTCAGCACAGCAGTCAGGACACCACCTTCAAGAAGAAAAACTAAAAAACAAAACCCTCAGTGAAGCAGTACCATCACATTAATATTTCTTGCATAGCACTGTCTCCTGAGGAACTTGGAAAGAAATTTTCATTAATTTAATGGAGAGGGGTAATGAATTTTAATGACTTTGGAGCAATGGCAGGCAAATCTGCTCCCCTAGATACTCCAAAGTAGAGTCAAAGTTTGAGATTTAGATGAGAGAATCTCTACAGGATGTACTTTAGGCATTGCTTTGTACCACGGGAAACAAAACCAGACCTGTATGAAGGTTTGGCTGAGATAAGAGTTAATTTTCCCATCGCAGCCCTCACAGTGCTGAGCAGAGGGAGAGATGTTGAGAGCACACCAGTGTTTGGGTACTGCTGGGCAGTGCTCCCACAGCACCAAGGCTGTCTGCCCAAATCAACACCCGCCAGCCCCAAAAGGCCATTAGGCTGGGTCTGGGCAGGAGCCTGGGAGGGGACACAGCCAGGACAGCTGACCCAGGCAGACCAAAGGGATTTTCCATTCCATACAGCACCTGCTCAGCAGTGAAAGCTAAGGCAGAGGTTGGGAGGCACTCGGTTTTTATGGCATTTGTCTTCTAGGGCAACCTTGTACACTTCCCATTTCTTGGGAAGTGCCAGACATTGGCTGTGGATGGGAGGTATCCCACCCTTTTGTTTCCTTTGCTTCTTCACTCGTGATCTTTGCTTTTGTTTTATTAAACTGTCTTTATCTCGACCCATGAGATTATTTTTGTATTTATTTTCTCCCCAGGCCATGTTCTGCTGAGGAAAGGGAGATTATACAGATCTTCCTGGAGCAGGAGATCTAAGGATAGAGCACCTTGCACAGACCCAAGGTCAACCCACCTCAATGCAAAAAAGGGTTTTCAACAAACCCTGAGCCCTGAGAAGGAAAGGCTACAAAGCAACTGTTAAAGAAATAATGTGAAAAGTTCTTTCCACTGACATGTTGTTCTTTTTCTCATGGCTCTCCAATTCTTCGCAATAACAAAAACAAATACTGCTCCTGGGAGCCTCAGAGTTGTATCAGGCTTGAGAACTACACTGCTTTTAACAATGACATAGTGTGTATTTGAGGACCTAATCCTTCCTGCAGATAAGTTGAGCCACTGCCTAACGTTGCCAAAGGCTTCTCAGAATTGTTTTTGCTATTAAAAAAAGCAGAGAATTGTGGAAAATCTGCTTGTCTTGAAGAGATCAAAGAAGAAATATCAGTATAGGAAATTGAAGAGAAAACAGAGAGAACCAGCTGAGACAGACTTTAAATGGGAAAGTGACAGGCAATGGTGAATTGGCAAGGTGTCATTTGAATACATAAAGCATTTAATCACACAATTAGTGACTGAAAACTGAGGCAAAAAGGAAAATTGGTGCCAAGCTTGCTGTGATGGTGATGAGACTGATAGCAAGGCACACAGGAAAGGAGCTGTGATAACAGTGGAAAGATAATGGTTTTCATTCCTTAATAAACAATAATTCCTCCCATTGCCCTTATCCCATTTCTTAAAAAAATGGAGTGGGCATAATTCTCATTCTTTCATCAAAAATCAATATTTGTTTTGAAGGTGAAGAAATAAATGAGGGAAATATGATGAAATACAAAACCAGGCAAGCACATGCCTTTTCTTCTTGCCTCAAAAGGTAAATCAGTACACTTGTACTCAACCCTGTCTTGTCAAATCTGTTATGAGACTTAGCTGCACGTGCATTTACTTTGTGATTGTTGTAGCTTGTACATTCTTATATAATCACAATTATTATAATTGCTATTGCAATAAGTCTCAATATTTTCCTGGTAAAAGCTACTTAAGAGTTTTGATTACTTTTCTATAAGGGACCTGCACTTGAGGGAGAAGACATTAGGAGTTTCCATTACTGTGTTTGTCACGTGTAACTGATAGTGTGGCAAAACACAGCTCTGATGTCCTAGTGACGGTGGTCTTGAATTAAATAAGCTATTTGACTGCGGGCTTTTAAGGGCTGTACCTGCTATAGCTGTCTTGGAAAATAGATGCTGGATACTGTACAGAAGTCTTCTCCTATAGCTCCTGTAAGATCAACTACACTTGATCTCCTCCCACACTTTGGAGAACAAGCAGCATTTGGAAACCGTCTGTTTACTCTGTTTAGCTTTTACAGCTCTCTTGTCTCCCAAATAGATGCTGCTTAAACTGCTTAAAGAATGACATTGTTGAACTTTCTATGGCACAGCATCCTCCTGTGTCATAGGATAATTAAAAATGAAGCAGATTCCAGAGCCAGTACGAGTGGAATAACCCAGTATTCATGCTGGGACCTACTGAAGTATTTAATGTGTGCTCTCAAAGCCATTCCTGTTTCTAAATCCTGTGTGTAGATTTAGAGAGTGGCACAAGCACCTGTATATGTAAATATTTATATGTGCATTTCAATTTATATGTCATTGAGTAAATGACTGATGTTTTGCATTATAAGTCTTTCAGGTCTTGACTTAAATTTATTGGATTGCATAATTTATTGGTTTTGTTCTGTGGCTGTTGGAATACTACGCACATGACTGAACAGGCACATTTTCTTCAAAGCATTTGATACTCTTTGGTATTATTCATGGAATCATGGTATTAAATTGAATCCAGGAACACTGTATCACTCACATGGTTTGACTTGGTTTGGGGTTTGGTTTGGCTTTGGTTTGTTTTTTTCTTGTTGCGTGTGGATCAAGGAAACTTGATACAAGAGCATTCAAAGAACATTTTTTAGCTCTCAGAAGCAATTGTGCTTCTACCAGTTAGCATCTTTGAGATTCTTAGACATTTAAGATTAGTACATTTTGTGTCTTCGGAGGGTTTTTTTTTTTTTAATGATTTCATATTTTCTGCTGATTTAGGCTTGTGTAAAGTTGTGGTATTGTGGGGGAGAGAGAAGTCATGTGTCTATTTAATCAGATTATAAAACACAGATGTTTAAAATGTAGTTATTTCCCCACTTAAAGATGAGTAAATTTAAGATTTTTTTTTTCTCATGATGGTTTAGACTGTCAATTTCTTACCTTCATTTGTCAGCAAATAAGCAGATATCCATGAACAGATGAGTTACCACTGTGTTTTACAGTCAGCCTCTCACAGTTCTTTCAGAAGGAAAATCAAGGCTTGGTATTTTTCTTTCACTGACTGACGTATTTCAGCAGCATGTCTTTTTCAATATTGCATCTGAGAACAAACCAAAATTACAGACTTCTTGCATGCACAAATCTTCAGGAACTTTCTACATAAATATCAAAGTCTACACAGAAAAAATTGAGTAATGACTCTTCCTGTATAGTTCAGAGTTTGTTTTTATAAACATCTAAACTATTTTCTCCTCAATTTGTACTATTAAGCAAAAGCTATTCTTTCATATGAAATGTTTACCTCTCTTAGAAGTTTCATTACTTTCAATGTTGTTCATGACTATTGGATATCTAAAAAATGAAAATCTCATCTGTAATGTAAATGTAACAACTAATAAGGTATGTGTTCTAGAAAATAAATAATTTAGAATATTTACTGGGAGTTTAAAATAGCTACATAAAATGCATCCAGAAGAACGCATTTAAAGGCTGAAAAGAATGAGAAAAATAATGTTAAAACTATAATGATAGAAAAATATAGATATGGAAAGCTCTTGTACAAGAGTAAAATGCAATACAAATCAAATAGTCTCAACAAGTGGATTGTGTGTGAGCATTCCCCTCCAGAATTCAAATATGTTCATCTCTATCCTCAGGCCACTGATTTCAGTTATCATTCCTCTCATTTGCTTTCCTTTTGCGCTCTTATCTTTCAAGTGTTCATTCTTCTCTCACATTTTTTGTCTTCTTTTTATATAAGTAGGCTTATGAGTGTTATCAATAATATATTGTATAGCTTTATCCTACCATGGAAAATGTAACAAGACTAACTCATTATTTCACAAATAAAAGACTTGCCCAGCTGAAAAGATACACATCAGTAGAGCAGAAGATCAAAACATATAGTCAGAACAGAAGTTCCTTTGAGAAAGAAGGTGTTAAAAAATGCATGCAGAAAGTATAAAGGTCATGAATTTGCAGAAATATAAGATGGTGGAGATTCAACAGAGATACATGGGCAAAACCAAGCTGAAGTTTTTACAGCCAGACACTGGAAAAAATCAGCAAGTAAGACAAATTCATGTAATAGTCCACTTGTCTCTAATATAAATTAAAGTCTATTCCAATGAAATAACAAAACCACATTGCATTAGGAAGGACTGACTGACATCAAATACACAATGTGACCCCTGCCAGCCAATCATTAAAGTCAGCTGATCACATCCTCAGCTGTAGCAGCTAATCCATCAATGTTTCTAACCATCAGTCATTTAGGAAAATGTATTTCAATGAGGAATGAAATACATTTGAAAATATATTGAAGTGGGATTTTTCTATGTTATTGCAAGTTTCATGGATTATTTAAAGTAGTTCATGTTTCCATTTTCAGTTTATTTTGTTGTGCTATCTGACTTCATTGGAGTTGAGCATGGATTACGGGCAGATTGAATTTCTCTTCACTTAATAACCATTCCTAAAACTATTTTATACACATATGTTTCATTACAAGGTAATAGGTCAGCAAGTGCTTCCTTATCTCTTGAGGCTAAATGAAGTTATTGACCCATCAGAGACCACCGGTAAACAGAAGCGCTAGAGTGTTATTTTTCTGCAGAACTTCTATTTCCTCAGAAAAAAAATCTTTTATTTTGTCAAGCTCTTTTGACAAGTAAAAAGGGCTATTTCTGTGTGTTTCCAACCTTGTACAACTGTTAGCAAATTCTTGCACTACCCACTGGTACCAAATAAAAGAACATCACTATGTCACTTCTTGATTCATATGCTTGTAATAATTTTGACATAAAGTGTTATAAATTTTTTTTTGATTGATTAAAATAAAAGGTCTAAACAATTGCATCGGTCCTGTGATTACTGATCTTTGAGATAATATTGACCAGCATACTCCAGCTGCTCGTATTGTCTGGTGAAAAATGAGAAAATTAGGAGTTTTTTTCCTAGGGGAACACTTTAAGCAAAACAATAAAAAAGTTTTTTTCTGGAATAAAGCAGTTTATGAATAGTTTACCATTAAACTTTAGATGTTATTTGTAAATAATGTTTGTAAAACAGTTCTAAAATGTACTTTGACCAGTGATGCACAGAGAAGACAGGCACAGTTATTTCTAGGTAGGAGACAGGGGCCATGTGGACCCTGATTCAGCTGCTTATTAACTGTCAGGAAAGACCAATTCCCCCCCAAAAAAATCATGTCTGTCAGATACCATAAATGTATGTCCTTGTAAAACATCCCTAGATGCCTTTGTTTATGCTGTTAGACTTTTCTAGCTCATTAGAAGGAGGCTTAGGCAGATGGTTAACAGTCGTGGAAGAAGGAGAGTCAAACACTAACCTCTAGAAGTAATTGCCTGCAGCTGCCTTCTCACTGAGATTACTTGGGAAAGGAGGTGCTGTCAGTAGGTGGATATGAATGCTGCAAATTAAAACTTCGTTTTAGGACTTTTTAGTGGAGGAGTACCTTCTTTAATTTGTTTTTCTCTTTTTTTGGTAAGTTACAAAATTTCTTTTAGAGCTCCAAACAGTGTGAAACTGATGGTCATTTCTCTACCATAGGTGAAATTAATTGAGCTCCTGACAAGGAAATAAGTGCTCAGAGTTGTGTTATGAATTATTTTCAGTCTACTTTAGGAAAATTGTGCTACACATGAATGTTAGTCGTATAATTAGTTGTGCAATGTGCTCAGAAACTAGGTGAAGGTGTGGATGCAAGAATTTTATAAAGCAGAATGGAGAAAAGGTGTTATAAGCAGGGAGAACAGATGATTGAGAATTATAAAAATTATTACTAGAAGATCATTAGATGAGCACTTTTAAAATATATTATCAAATTAATTATGCTAATACATTTTGTATTTAGCAATTCTTGCAGATATATTTTTAATGGATAGAGACTTCTTATCATCAGATGACTTTATATCACACGTATTACTATCTTTTAATATTTTTTTCCTGTATCTTGTCCTTAACTATCTTTTTGATTGAATTATAGCAAGCTTTCTGAAAATGTATGTAAGAAGAAAATGTTGTGCCTGCTCTCAGTAAATTCCCACCCAGCTGAAAAATTCATATCTTGCAGAAAGTTCTGTGATGCTAAAAAAAGAAAAAATCTCGTAGTACTGTTTTTTATTCAGTCATGAAATATAGAAGGGTTTGCTCTCTTCAGCAACCTATTTCCATGAAATTTGTGAGAATGGTGCTCTCCATCAGATCTGTGTGACACAGATTAGTGATAACTTCAGAAATTAAAAAGGAATGAAAGACAAAGGCATTTATATATATAAAATTCATGTCATGTACACCTCCTTAGAGAAACACATTAAGTTGTCTTTCAATTAAAAAATAAAGATGAAGGCATACTTTTTCTTTCCTGCAGAAGTTAGACTGTACTTACACCATGTTAAAATCTGAATTATCTGCATTTCTTAGATTTGATTTTGTTTAAACCATGGAGGAAAATGGAAGTATCTACTTCCTTATATTGAGAGTTATCTAACTCCTTTTGTTTCAGAACTGGTTAAACAATTTGCCTAACAATTTTTAATCCACATAATGTGAATTTGAAATTCCAGTTTCATGCATTTCACTGCAGTTTGATCTGCTGTGGCTCAAATCACCTGTAAATGGCATTTCCCTCTGATGGTATATTGATCCATGTGGTACTTTAGTCAGCTGATGACCTTAATCACAGAATCTGTAATTCACTACATGGTTAGATAGGAAAAGAGATTATATGGATTTTTTTGTGTGTGTCAGTCAGTGGGTTTATAATATATGGCATTGTAACTGTTGTAAAAAAACCTAATTCTTCATTGAGGTGAGAAAAAATAACATTAAACTTTACATTATCTCAGCTGAAGCTATTATATATGACTGCTTTGTGTATTTTTATTACTTCTGTTGACCAGGGAACAATAACGAAGAATAATTTTAATACAGCCAGTGCAATTTTCTCAAGACAGAAAAAAATTAGATGGCATTTAAGGAACAGTGCTTCTACTAGCAAAAAAAGAAAACAAGCAAGCAATTAACATAAAGACTATTTTCAACCCTTCCTCTAAGTATGCATTGTAATAGACTGAAACAGAAAGTCCATTTAGTTTTATTCTACCAACAGAAAACTCTTATACTTCATCAGACAATTAATTCCCATAGTCCAATATGTTCCTGAAATGTTTGGGCAGAAACAAGTGATTGATAAGGACACTTAAAAATGTTTGCAGGATAATTTAGGGGAACTAATACCATAATTCCTGTCCATTGATGACTGAGTTCAATATACATTATTTTAGTATAATTCCTCTTCTCTTGGTTTCAGGAATCCTCTTGCCACAAGACAATAATTTACACTGAATCACAGCCTGATATCCAAATAGATGTATTTTATGGTATTAGATTTACAACTGTTAATTTTGTTTCCTGTAATATTTCATTTTACAAAAAGTATATTAAAGAACCGAAAGGTTTTATAAAACCTAATTTTTTGTAGAGATCAATTATTAGTAAGCTGTAGGAAAGTATGTTGTCTCTTAGTATGGAAATGAACGCCTATATTTTTGATGTGACATTTGAAAAATAATTCGGATATGTATATATATGCATTAAAAGAAGAACTAAGCTGTGAAAAGTGAGATAGAGATTATTTTTTAATAACTGAATGAAGGTACAGATACAGTCAATATACATAATCTTGGTAATTCAAGTACAATGGTGTTGACCTTGTATTTTGGTTTTTTTCCCCACCTAAATTGACACATATGAAATTTTCTTTTAATAAGTAAATAGGTAATTTGAAGATGAGAAATTATTGAAATATTCTGCTTTCTGCAAGAGAATTTAGTCAAGAAGAACATTTTGAGGAGCATAGCATGAATTTGTGGTTGTTTTTCCTGAAGTTCCTACCATAGCACAAGGTGTTCTTGATTTCCTGTTAAGTCATTGCTCTAATCTACTCCCAGCTGGACTAGTATTGGCATTTTCTAGATCTGGATGATGCCTGCCTGAAAACTGTACAGATCTAATAAGGAGTGGGTCAGAAGGCAATCCACCCTGGATTCAGCTTTCCATTCTCTTGAAACCTTGTCATGATTAGTTTTCCTAATGAACCAAATGAAAGTTTTTTTCTACTTCAGTCCTCCATTAAACCATTTTTTTGATAATATAGTATGATTAAACTTTAAACTTGTTCAAAATTGAAAATTCTTAAGAAAATGAGCTCTTTCACATTCCAAAAACACTTATGAAAATGCTGTGGGTAACACCTCAAAACAATGAGGTTTTCATTGTGTATTTTACTTTAGCTTGTGTATTTTACAATTTAGCTTTTCATAGTGTATTTTTATATCATTCCATGCCTCACATCCCACTGAGCCCATACTGTGAGTGGATTTGCTCGGGTATGTTGGGTTGAAAGGTGTTATCAACGATTTGCTATTAAGCTCTTTATTATCTTATATTGTCTGTCTTTTCTATGAATGTTATCCAGTGCTCATTTGGTTTTTAATCTTAGTAATACCTTGTTAGAACTTTTCCTACTGTTTCAATAATTGTTTGACGTTCTTTCTTATTGTTGGGAATTAGCTGGGTTTAATTCATGTGGTAATTTATTTCAGAAAGGTCTGTGCTGCATAGTTTTTCCCCTTAAGGGTTCTCAATGGTGTGTTTTGCTTTCTTTCTCACTTGTTTTTTGTCAGTTCAGACAAAAGAAAACCTACTTCCACTAATGAAGACGTGCTTGAATTTGTAGTCTGGCTGGATGATGGGTCATGCTCTTCTTGACAGTGGAGTGTGAGCAGTGCAACAGTGGGTCAGTTTCTCAGGCAAAACAATGGGATATACTCTAGTTACCACTCCATAATTATGGAATGGTTCAGCTTGGAAGGGACCATAAAGGTCATCTCATTCCAACCCCCTGCCATGGGCAGGGACACCTTCCACTAGACCAGGTTGCTCAGAGCTTCATCCAACCTGGTCTTGAACACTTCCAGGGACAGGGCAGCCACAGCTTCTCTGGACGTGTTCCAGTGCCTCAGCACCCTCACAGTAAAGAATGTTTTTATAATATCCAATTTAACCCTACACCCTTTCAGTTTGAAGCCATTCCCCCTTGTCCTGTCACTCCTTTGTCAGACCTTTGTAAATAGTCTCTCTCCATCTTTCCTGTGGGCTTCCTTCAGGTACTGGAAGGCCACAATCAGGTCACCCTGGAGCCTTCTCTGCTCCAGGCTGAACAATCCCAGTTCTCTCAGCCTTTCCTCATAGCAGAGCTGCTCCATCCCTCTGATCAACTTGGTGGCCTCCTCTGGCCTGGCTCCAACAGGTCCCTGCCGTCGTTTTGAGTTGCAGCTGCTGCGCACCTGTGGCAAAGATGAAGGGTGACACCTGCTCCACAGGGTCACATGTCATCCAAGACTGCACTGTATCTATGAGCAGATCCTGCTGGTTTTACTTGCCTGGTTCTTATGTGGTGCCTGACAGCCCAGTGAAGTGACGCATCCACCTGCATCCTCTTCCCAGATGCCACCAGGACTGGAGTGAAGGAAGGGCTGTGGCACTAGAAGGAAGAAAAAAGAGAGCAGGGCCACTCTGGTGAGCACAGACAGAGTAGTTTTTCTGTCTGGCCACAGCAGCTGACTGCGAAAGTGTCTCTTGTCTCAGTGATTTGCTGTCCCTTGTTCACTCATTGCTGCTCTCTCCCCCTGGCAGGGGGAGATAATGGGCACAGAGTCTGTGTTTGAGGCCAGACATTCATTTCCCTTTGGTGGAGTGTGGTGGCCTCCTTTTGAGCCATATTTCCTAGTAGGGCCCTGCGTTGTGCTGTGGCTCCTTTGTCCCTACCCCACATGATATAATCCCCCAAATATGTATGTTTTATTCCTTGTATGGTTTTGTTCTAGAGAATTCTGAATTGCGGTGTACCCCATTGGCCTCCTGTACCCTTGTCCCTCCCCGTACCTTTCCTATTGGTCTGTTTGAAGTATCCCTCCGACCCTTGTGCCTTCCCCTATAAAAGCCTTGGACCCCCATTTTGTGAGGTCTTTCGGCCTCTGGAGCTTCTCCCCTCAATAAAACCTATGAACTCCAAGCCGAGACCCCTCTTGCTCCTTTATCTCCTCGGTGCCGTCCAGCTGTGAGCTGCCTCTGGCCACCTCTCCGGGACAGGCAGAGAGAGTCCGGTGCCCGAGTTCTGTGCCTGCTAGCCGGGGCAGAGAACAGGCACCGCGACAGTGGAGTATGTCAGCTTCTATAGATATTTCTCTTTTTAAGACTTGCAGGCAATCCAGACATTTAACATTTCCCCTGGAAGCTCACTGTATTGTATTCTTATCCAGAAGATAGTGTGTGGAAGTTTTTCTTAATTTCAGAAATCTTTTAATTTTGCAGTTCCTAGCTATCTGTAAATGCTCCTTTACAAGATAAGACTGTATTTGCCTGGTTAAATCACTGTTTATTGTCCCAAAACTCCCTTTTCCCCACTGGAGTGTATATTTCTTTCTAATCTGCATGTTAACAAATGTACATTTGTAAATGGAACCTATGGCTATAGAATATTATTGGCTCTAGATTTTTAACAGATATGTCAATGTTTATCATTTGTGCTATTACCTAGATTTAGTCTCGATATAATTCAACAACACATTAAAAATACTCCTGTGATTCTAGCATTAATATAGCTGGAGTTTCTCTGTCCCCTGAAGGCTGTGTGAAGAATAGCTTGATTTCAATATTATCCTATTTTAAAAATTTTCCTTTTTAAAAGGTTAAGGAATACTCTCAGGTCTTCTGAAAATATGTATCTTTGCGAGAAACAATTTTCAATATATGTATATATTTAATTTCTACACATTTTATGAAAAAATATTCATTTTTATTAATTCTGGGTTTTTGAGTTTTCATCATTTTTATTTAATTCTTGTCACTTAAGAAAAAAAAGGTTTTATTTACCTTTCTCAAGTTCATAAATATTTTAAATTTGGATTTTTCTATTTTTTGCCTTTTCCTGTGATACCGTTTTAAACACTGCTCATTGCACAGGAAGTGGCAGCTGGACAAAATTGAAGGGGGAAAGTTGATACAGTTCTGCTAAAATGTTTTAATTAAAAATTCAAGCAGGAAATATAATAACCACAAAAATGTATTTGTATTACTGTATTTATAGAGATAAAGAAAGTATGAACAGCTTTTTGAAGTGTTTCAGCTAGTTTTGTTAACAGATTTTTTTCTCTAGACTGCTCAAAATCAGTTGGCTGGTCTTGGCAAGTTTTTTAGCCTGTTTTTACTACTAATTCTCTTACCCAATTTTATATAAGAATATAAATGACAGGAGTAATTAACAGGATTGTGGTGGGGTAGATCTCCATAGGAAAGCTGTGCCAAATACTAACTCCTGTGTAACATTTGCAGACAAGAATTCTAGCTGCATAGGAATGTCAGTATGTAACTTTATTTGCAGATTAGGTTTTTTTCTCCTCCTCTTTGAACCACAGTGATCACTGCAGGTTGCTGATCACCTTTGCTTTCACATATATCCATCCTTGTTTACTTCTTATCATTCCAACCCTTCTATTTAGCTCTTTACACATTAGTCTTCAAATTTGATGCTATTTTTCAGCAGAAGCACTGGGATCTGTCACAACCAGTGTAAGGATTTTTAGAAAGGATTCATACAAATCCTTTGAAATTCTACTTTGTTTCTTATGTCAAAACTCAAAATTTCCCAATTGTTCAAATTTATGCATTTGTATTTCCTCCTCAGCTGGTAAGGCTGGGCTTTAACTCACCGTGTTTATGAGCTACTGAGGTCGTACATCCACCATGTTTCTGTCAAGTCTCCTACATAATTTCTCCCTGTTAGTCACAGCTTCCAAGTTCTCCTTGTTTGTCCTTCAAGCTTCTTGTGTTAGCATGCAGGTATTTTATTATATTTCATATATGCCTGAAAGCTCTCTGGGTTTGATGTATTGGCATCCTTGTGAAACATCTGGAAGTTCTTCATACTCATCTTCTGCTAAAAAACTTTTCTCCTTTCTCCTCCTTATCATGCTGAAAGAATATTATTTATTTAATATGTGTAATGGATCTAGCCACTAAGTCAGTGGCCCAAAACAACCAATTCATCTGTATTTATTCAAATCAACTGTTAGTTCTCATCACTGCTTAAAGGCTGCAAAACACAAATATATATCACGTTTAAAGAAAGATGGAGAGAAGAGAGATTGAGAGGGATTTCGGAAGATTCAGGTTGCTGCCCTGGCATTGTACAAAACATGTTTGTCTTATTCCCTAAAGAATTATAACTTGTGTATTGCATGAAAGAAAGTAGAGGGACTGGGACTTACCTCAATTATCTTTACGCCAACAAAACCCTCCCAAAATAACAACACAGAAAGTATGAATTCTGGTGTCCCAGTAGATGTGAGGCTAAAAACACCATTTACTGATGGCAGGGCCAGGCTTCCCATGGCCCCTTTCCAGCCAGCCTGAGGCTGCAGATTCTGGGAGTGGGTCTGCCCTTGCCTTCCTCATTTCCAAGCCACAGGGACCCACACTTGACATGAATAAAATGGGTATTGCACAGCAGCAGTAAAAATCGTGCAGAGTGAACAGAAATATTCTATTGTCAGATACCCTCAAAAAGCAGAAGTTTCCTTCAGTTTCGATGGCAATATGAAGGAGGAAAGGTAGGGTATGATCTAATTAGTTTTTCAATAAAAATTACTTGACAATTAAATAAGCAAAAATAACCAATGGACCACATAAAAATTAGCTATATAAAGAAATGTGAAGAAAATACTGGTGACAATTATAACCTGAAACCTATGGTCAGAAATTTCAAAAGTAGAAGCCTGTTTCTTTCAGCTAATTGTGCACAGACTTTTTAGTTACAGGTGCAAAACCTCCACTGGAGAAAGGACAGCTATCATTCACTAAGGCTGTAATATTGCAAATGCAGCCATGTGACTAATCCCCATTGAAGTCAGGCATCTGCTTATCCCACGTTAGTAGGAGAGTAGATCAGGAACTCCAGATTGTTCTGTTTTGTCTTAGGGGAAAAAGAGAAAATAATTAAAATTATTGTTCAAGAGAATGCAAATAAGGCTGGCTCATAAAATGAGCACAAGGGCATTTGTTAAAATTACCAGGCAAACAATTTCAAATTAATAAATGGAAATGTTTTTTAATGTAATGAATAATTAGACTGTGAAATTTACTGTTAAATTATATTGTTGATGCAAATAGCTGAGCAGGAATAAGATTTATAAACTGCATATGAATAAGAACTGGATAGGCAATAAAAACTGAATAGGCAGAAAAATATTAGGTACTATTGGCTGCCATAGTGCATGTCAGAATGCAATGCTCATCAGCTGTGGCCATGAAAAAAGGGGAATGAACTTCCCTGTATCTCTATTTTCCTTTGTCACTGAACATCAGGCAGGATTTATGTGCCACTGAGCATCTATTTTCTCTACCTAGGTGCATAATTTTAGCTAATAAGTTTTGATTTATAATACTCTTGAAAGTCTCATGCTGTAACTCAGCAAAATTTCAAACACTCATTTGAAATTTTGAAATGCTAAAATGCTACTTTGAAAACTCTAAACATCCATATTAAAACATTTCCCTAGTAAGTGTGATCAGTTGGACAGAAATAGCCAGAAATATCAGAAAAGTAGGGATATACAAGTACTGCGATACCCACACTGCCAGATGCTTTAAAAAGGGAACAAGAAATACCATCAAGCCATATGATCCATAGTAGCCTTCCAAAATAATTTTGCTGAGGTTCAAGAAGAGAGGTTTGCAGTCCTGTCTATAAATCATTTTGATGTTTTCTAAAAGACCTACAAAGTGATAAGATTAAAATAAAATATTTTATTTCTCCGAGTAAACTTTATCAGAGTGAAACACGAAATCACTTTTATTTTGTAACCAATATTCTTTATGAATTTTCTGCTTTTGCATACTAATTATCTGATAAGCCCTACAGTTATCACATGATTTTTTTTCTGTCTGACTCTGTGGCACTTAGATTACGAAAGGATACAGCCATGCATTTTCATAGAGAAGGAACTGAAGAAAGAGCATTGGTATTCCTGAAAAACTTGCAAAGCATGTTTGTGATATTTCAGCTGGGAATATACCTCTTCTTCCCCTAAGGGGCTTACTGTCTTTTATGAGGCTTACTTAGTCTAATGCAGATTTTTAAGGAGAGAGAGAGAGGACTAGAAAACATCTGTGAGTGACTAGCTTGAGGTAACTAGGAGGATGCCGAAGTGACAAAACAGTAAAAAACATACCTGTTTCTTATTCTGTTGAAAAAATCTTAACCACATCCTCGTGCAGTGGAACAATTTAGGAAGCCACTCATGCTTTTAATCTTTGCTTGCGTTTCCTCATGAACTTCTGTCTGGAAAATGAATGATATAATGAAAAGGATTCCATGAAACTGCACTTCATTCCCCAAACTTTACCATGAATATGTGGATAGTTCTCATCCTCGGTTGGTGTCAACTTAAGAGTAGCATTAACCCTTACTGCAAGTGTACAAAATGAAGTATTCCACTCATAGTACCAATTGAACTGATGAAACAAACAGGAAGAGTCAGCTTTCATCTCTGATTTCGGGAGACTTCACAGACGTGAACCCACCCTGGTCACAACTAGCAAACTTGTACCAATGGTCCAGTCTAATGTTTCCCCCAGTCCCCAACCCTGATTCATGGACCTGGTTATGGAGAGGAGATGGACCCAGCTGAGAAGCCTGCTGTGATTAACACTGCTGCTGTGTAAGGGGCAGATGGCACAACACTCCTTGGCTTGATAGATTTATCAATTCTGCCTCTGAAAGAGGTGCCTTGCCATATCCCTTTTGCATCCTTGAGGTTAAAAGGAAGCCTGCCTGGTTGCGGGGTTGAGGCACTGTGCCCACTGAATCTGAAAATTAAAAAATCATCTACTTGTTTGAACAAAAGCGAGAATTACTGGCATGACTCCACAGACCTTATTTTAATTTAAAAAAAAAAAAAAGAGGGGAAATTATTCCATCTATGGGAGTAATGAACAGTCTTTTCAACAGCGAAGGATGACATTCTTCATCCTTCTCTGGAATGTGTTGTGATAACTATTTCTGTATTAACCTTTCTATTTGGTTGTTTGGAGCTGAACTGGAAAAAAACACCTGTTTGGGATCAAACTGATTCAAAATTTGAATTGCTTCAGTGAAATAGAATTAAATAGAGAACTTCCCTCTTTTTCTTTATAATGATATTATGTTTTGTGTTATAAATATGTATCCTTGTACTTAGCTTTCACAGGAGATGGAAAGTGTAGGCTGACTTTCTCAAGCAGGGACCTAAGGTAGACTATATGTTGTAATATTTAGTTGGCTGATGAAAGAAAGCTGTTACAGCCTTTTCTCTCTATATTATCTTCCCATTTCTTCTCTTTATCAGCTCCACTATTTGATCATTTTCTGAAATTCCTAATAACTGTGGAATGACCCAAACTTCATTTTTCATCAAATTTACTATTTGTAACACCATAGAACAACTATATTTAGCTTTAGTGCCAGTGATGAGGAAAACAGCAGTGATGCCAGAGCTAACAGGAACACTGACTAGGACCATGGTCAGGGGCTGTACAGTACAAGTCAAAATGATTCCTCAGTTCTCCTGGTGTCACCTGAAATTGGATTCTCAAAGCTGGCATGACTTTTCTTCTGCCTGATGTAATGACAGAAAGAAAGTATGATAATCACACCTAAAGACTGGGTTTCTCTGTCACAAGTGTGCTCATTCTTGTTAGGGATGATCCTCATTGGGAGAAAGAAAAAACCCTCAAAATATGTAAATTTTGTTAATATCACCTGCTGCTTTGAGATTTTTGTCTCTCCTCCTGATCTTCCCATTTTGATTCAGACCCATGACACACCACCTCCTTGGCATTTGAGTAACCACCAACAAGGTTAATGGAGATTTAAGTAGGCACAGTTTTTTGCAGCTGGTGAGATTGAGGAAAGTTCTAGGGAACTGAGAAACCCCTGCGATTTTTATCTCCAGTGAGTTGTAATGAAAGGATGAGAACTTACAGTGATGGTCTTCATCGCTAGTGATAGTGTTGGGAATCTGCTCTTTTGGCTGCAGTTGAAGGAAAGGTGGACATCCCAAAACAGCAGGAGAGGTACATAACACCCACATGGACCACAGGCGTTCCACTGGAAATTATTGAAAAATAATAAGTTGGATTTCCCTGAGTTAATTTCCCTGAGTTAATTTCTAAATTTACTGGTTTTCCCTGTCAATACTGCTCTGAGAGCAGCAGAATTACCCAGCCTGTAAAGAGCCAACTTGGCTCTTGAGCTGTAGAAAAGAAGGTCACAGGGGCTACATTTTTATGTACGGGACTACAATATTATCTACAGTATTTTTTAACTGAAGATTAATACAAAATTTCTAGCCATACACACATCTTTTAGCTGTTATGTTTTTAAGGGTAAGAGTGCAAATGCAAAGCCTGATCCATATAAAAGGGGAAGAGAGACACTCAGCTAAATACCTGCACCATGGTTGTGCCTCCGTTGAAACATCTTTTGTTGAGGCTTTAAGGAAATATTTGTGTCACTTCATTCTTCTTTGCTTAAAATAAAGGCACTGTTGTCTCTTAAACTTTCATACCAATAAAGTTTTAAGACTACTGAGGTGGTTGTATAGAAATTACTGTGTCAGGTGCATTTTACTGAACATATTGCTGCCATTTATCAAGTATTCTTGTCTACTAATTGCTTCATTTGAATCCTTTCTGCCTTCATGCAAATAATCATGATCATCTAGCAAGCCTGGCTGGACATCCATAACATGGGGTAGAAGGAAAAGATGTGAGTTTTTCTTTGCCTATGCCCACATTATGTAATTTATTCAACTCTGTTTCAGTTTGTATTATTAAGAGGGAAAAGATTATATGTGGGAATATCCAAACTTCATTATTTGCATTCCACCAGCAAAGACACTGAAGAAAGCACAGTGCACTTATAAGCATAAAATAAGTATTTAGTAGATTATTTCATATTTTCATTTTTCATCCTGTAAATTACATTTACTTATATATTAACTTCTAACATGCATTTGACATGTTAGTTTCAGCAGATGAAACCCCCCCAAGATTTTTAAACACAATGTATATATTTATCTAATGTGTAGCCTATCGTCTGTTTCTGCTAAATCTCTACCTGCCAGAAATCAGATAGAGAAATCTGCCCCACTAATTTCATAAAGTCGAGTTCATATGTGAAAGCCTCTGATGTGAAGATAATGTCAACATTCAAATATTCAGATAATAAAATTAAGAAACATTTTCCCTCTCCTGCCTACACTGCAGCTTCAAATGTCACAACTTTTAGAAGCATTGCTCTTGTATGAATCTGTTAAGTGAGTCTGGAATTTGGACAGCAGCAACAACAAGCTTTCAGCAGAAATACTGAACTCAGCTGATATCCTACATTGTTATTGCTCTCCTAGGCTTTATCTTTCCATAAATGGCTTCTTTTCTTTTATATACTGTGGAGTTTTGTTGATCAAGATGGCTGTTCAGTTTAATTATCCAAAATTCTTGCTCAGAAGAACTTTTTAGTCTTAATTATGTTGTTAATTAAATATTAATGCCTTCTCCCTAAAGGCATGTTTGATGTGCCTGGCCTGGTTCAGAGAGGGAAGTACTGCCTTGAATTAAGCACTGGCCCAGTGGGATACTCACCACACCTCACAGTCCGTGGTACAGGAATGGCCTACAAAGCCAATCAACAGGAAATAATGAAAACACTCCATAATCTTTTCATTTGTAGAAGGACATAGAATCATAGAATGGTTTGGGTTAGAAGGTCAAAGATCATTTTGTTCCAAACCCCTGCCATGGGCAGTAACACCTTCCACTAGACCAGGTTGCTCAGAGCTCCATCCAGCCTGGCCTTGGACACTTGCAGGGATGGGGCATCCACAGCTTCTTAAGGAAACCTGTGCCAGGGCCTCACCACCCTCACAGTAAAGAACTTTTTCCTAATCTCTAATCTAAACCTCCTCTCTGTCGGTTTGAAGCTATTTGCCCTTGTCCTGTCACTCCATGCTCTGTAAATAGTCTCTCTCCATGTTTCCTGTAAGATCTACTACCTTTATGGTGAAGTTTTCCTGTGATTCAGTTATATTTTGTTCGTAAATTTCATTCTTATATTTTGTTCTGCGTCTCCAAGGATCTCTTCTCTTCTATCAGATTTTAGCTCTGGCTACTGCCAGCCTTACTAAGCACCAGCCACTGATCTTGAAAACTACTGTGTGTAATCAGATCTTAGGGGAATGCTTCATCTGTGAGTGGATTTCCCAGTTCAGTACATCCTAATTAACCAGCACAACCTAATCACAGAGAAGTCAACCTTGTTAAAATTAGGTTTTTTGCCAAATTCCATTAAGTCAACCTTTTTGTCTTTTAACTTAAAAGCACTCAGAGTGTGAGAATTGATTATATTTTGTTTTTGTGGTGAAAGAAAATTTTTCCTCCTGAGGTATTTGATCATGAAGTTGGAGTCTTAAGACTAGCCCTGAGTACTTGATATATCAATTGGATTGTCTGCCACAGCATTTTATTTCTTGACAGTTTCTTTTAGAAATAGCATTTGTTGTTAAATTATTTGTTGGATTTTTCTTCCCTTGCAGGACTGTCCTTTCAACCTTTCTTTTATTTCCCACATGAACAGCTAAAAATGCTGAACTTTCAAATACAGATGGCAGTAACAAGACTTGTATGTGTCATATGTTCTGCTTATTTCAATAAATTCCTGTCATCTTGTAAATTTTAATTTTTCAAATGCTTCCTATCTAATATGCTTAGCCATGATGATTTTTAGTGACTTATTTTAAACAGACAAGTGGAACTATTTAATTTCATCTTGATTCATTTGTCTAGTGGAACAAAATTGTACTAAGTAAAATATTCATCTTCACTGCCAAGATCTGTTCTATAGCAACCGTATTTGTCTTCAATACCATTAAAAGGATCAAAGCATTTACTCTTAAATAGAATCTTCACGCTATAACAAGAATAGTTTCTTTCTTGCAGTTCTCATTCATTACAGCTTTTATGAACAATAGGTTTGTCCTTCCATTTTCTAGGCTGCACAAAAATGTACTTCAGCTTTCTGTAAAATAAAAAGTTAACAGATTAGTAAACACTTTGTAGGAAAGATGCATTGCGTTATTCCAGAAAACCCTAATAACAGAAGATATAGAGCTATAGATATTTTATTCAATAGGGCTTTACTAATTGGGTTGAACTTCTTTTTCTCCTTAATTCATCACATGAACATCCTTCTTTCCCAAGGAAATCTGATGACTCTTGAATGCTGTAATCAATGAATGCTTGATCGATACATTCTCACTCTGATGCACAGAGGTAATACAGCCTATCATTGCAGTGTTCAATTGACATATCTAAGGAAATATTAGGTCAAGATTATATCTTCTGATAGTTAAAAAGTGCTTCTTTGTCTGAATGAGATTCTTAAAATAAGAGGAAGATGTATTGGCAGTTTGCAGCATAAGACAGAGATATTTCACTAAGCTTTCAGTATATTTCAGATGAACTCTATTCTACTACGAATAGGGTGTTAAAGTGGAAGAGACTGGCAACTAGCACAAAATAATTCTTTAAAGTGATGATAAATGTACAGTTTTGTACTTGACTGTATGTGTATGTTGCAGGGTGGTGGACTTTTAGTTATGCAGTGCATTAAGTAATAAGCTTTCATAAATGCCTCTAATTGACAAAATTTATTTTAAAAGGTTTTAGAAACAATAATAATGATTTACTTAAATTTGTCCAGTTTTTATCTAACTGCAGTGAGGTGGGGGGTGAGGGGGAAACCAAACAATAAAAACATATAGGATATTTTAGTCAAAAAAGAACTTTTCCATTAGAAATGGTGACCAGTTCAACATCTAGTTCCAGTTCTGCAGGGAAGTGTTTGGGAGAAGTTCTGTGGCAAACTGCAGCAACTTGGTCTCTTCATCCGTAGGTTGTAGGGAAACCAGATACTCTAGTTGTCTGAGTAATCCATGAGAGAGGAATGGATACTCAAGTTATCCCAAATTTCCTGCACAACTTGTAAGAAGTTTTGCTCCTAAATCAACCAGAAAATATAAATATACTCACTTGCTGAGGTAGGAATTATATAATAATTGAATCTATGTTATGCAGAACAAGCCCAATTGAAAAACATTATTATGTACAGCAGAGCATGCAATTACCCAGCACACAGAGCATGACCAATCTCGCCTTTGAAGTGGAGCACCAGATGTATCAGTTCTAATTTGCCAACATCAGAGCACAACACTGCACACTTTGCTACATTTAGGGTTTTTTTGATCTCGGGTTTAGTGTAGGGAAGATCTAAAAAGAGGAATTGTTTCATGAAAACAAAAGTGGGACATTTTTTTCCAAATATGTTCTTGAAAGAAGAAAAGGAAGTAACAATGTTATAGAGAATATAGGATATATTTCCTTTTAATTATTAAATACAGTTTATGATACATTGTAAACCACTGAATTCTGACTCTTTCAAAATAATTGCACCCTTTGGCCAAACCTCTGTTACTGCAAGATAAATCTAGAGCCTTGGGTTTTTTTGTTGTTTTCAGTTTTTTTCTGAAAAATTGAAACTTTTAAAAAATAATCAAACTTAGACCGACAAGACCAACATTAAGGTCCTTCCACTTTCTTTCTTATTATCTATCCAAATCACACACGTGAAAAGTGCTCATCGTTGCTGTCAATGTAACTTATGCAGGAAAAAAATGAAATATAAAAAAAAAAATTAGAGCTCAGAAGCTCTACTGAATTGAAGAAATATTTTCATTTTGTACATTAGTTCTCACATAACCAAGCATTTCCCAAAACAACCACTTTCACAGCTCAAGAGAACTGCATATTTTTATCAAATTCCCTGCTGCCTGTTTTGCTGCAGTTATGAATATTTTAAGTATGTTTTTAATAGCTTAGTTGAAGAAATATTCCTTCTGTACAATAAGTAGGATGCACAATAAAACCATGTTTATTTCAGTCCAAGGAAGCAGCCAGACTTCTCCACTCTGTGGAGATGGGCACTGCAATATAACATGATGTTAAGCTAATGATGGGGAAGATAAGCATTCTCATGGTGGAGTTTGAAAATACTGCCAAGTCCTTAATGTTCAGAAAATGCCTGAAAACTTGCATCTGTTCTCATGGGAAGCTGCTATAGCAGTGAATTCTACCCACAGAATATTTAACATTTTTCATTGCTCTTTGATGGCATCTGTTCCCTGAGGTAGCTTACATAAGGTATCGTATTTCTAACTGGAAGCCAAATTAAGATCAGACATACAGTAATTGCTTTTTGCTGATGTTTTCAGTAATTCTTCATGGATGGCACAATAATTTACTCTGCTTATATCTCTGAGAACCTAAATGAAGAACACTCCTTTGCTGAGAGTCAGAAGTTTTTGTCAAGCCAAAGGGATTTTTTTTATTCTAAATATTGCAGGTTCCTGACCTGAAAATTTGCATTTTGTATAAAAAGACCAAAAAAATGGGGAGAAGGATGCCACATACCAGCTGAATGAACAGATGGGTAGGAGGAAATTTTTAGAGTCATCATCTGGCTTTGCACAAAGAGAAGGGAAATTTTGTCATTTCTCAGAAAAACACTTGACACTAGGTCTGAAGTCTCCCGGATGAAAAGCTGCAAGCTTTGGATGGATGCTGGCTACTTTGGCTCTTCACTGCTTCTGTTGAGTTATATTTAACAGAGGAAAAGCCTGGCGTTTTCTCTTTATTTATGTATTTATTGCTGTGCTCAGTAAGACCAGTTATAAATGTTGTCTGTGTTTGTATCTAACCTCCTTAAGCTAACATGAGAGAACAATAAGAAAGTGCAGGTTTTTCATCCTGGAGAGAAGAAGGTTGCATGGAGACCTCAGAGCGCCTTCTGACCTCAGAGCAGGGGCTACAGGTAGCCTGGAGAGAGACTCCTTGCCAAGAACTGGAGCGATAGGACAAGGACAAATGGTTTTGGCTTCAGACTGAAAGAGGAATATTTATGTTAGGGATAAAGAAGAAATTCTTTACTGTGGGCATGATGAGGCACAGGTTGCCCAGAGAAGCTGTGGCTGCCCCATGACTGGAAATGGTCAAGGCCAGGTTGGATGGAGCTCTGAGCAACCTGGTCTGATGGAAGGTTCCCTGCCCATGGCAAGGAAGCAGGAATGAGATGATTTTTAAGGTCCCCTCCCACTCAAACCATTCTATGGTTCCCACCCTGAATACTGAAAAGTCAGTGCTTGGATGTGGGAGACAGAAGCCGGTGCCATCTGGTGTGTAATGTTATGGTGACCTTGTCTATCTGAATGAGGAGATTATAATGTTGTACCAGCCATGCTGTGAACAAGGCTTGTGTCAAAAACAAACCAGGTGTAGCAATTGCTACCCGCAGCCATATTAGAATTATTTAAATAAAGACAACAAAATCTAAAATTAAAATAAACCAAGGCACCAGAAAGGGGCTCCAACACTGGATGGAGGTTTAGTTTCAAAGCTTTGATGTGCCAAAAGCTGAATTAATCAAATCTATGAACAACAACATAAATGAAAACCCGCAACATTTGGCAAATACAGTTTAGGTTTTAAGCTGGCTTGGACAGCAGTGGCAAAATATAAAGATAGAGAAAAAAAGAATTAAAGGGCCAGTGTGGCATCTGCCAAAGTACCACATTAACTCTTATGGTTAGCATACACCATTACTGTGTTTAGTGGAAACTAGCTGGAGTATTTTGGACTCTAGAAGTAGAAGTGTTTAACCAAACACACATCAAGACGTTTGTGAGATATATTGCTATGAGCTATGCATAACATGGTGCAGATCCTCTCAGGGAAAGTGTAGGGGAGGTGAAATATCCTTCAGCATTTTGCCTGTTCAGAAATAAGCACACATGGACCATTCCCTGAGGAATCAGATTCTTTTTCATTTATAGAATGCCAGAAGCAAGTGGTGCTTTGCTACTCTCATGAACAGAAACCTAGGAATCCTTTGTTTCCAGCTCCTGAAAATGAAACTCTAACAAGTGTGACCCAATCTAAGCCAAGGAAAAAGGAAACAACAGGCATGGAAAAATTATTTTGATCAAACCTCAAAAAACCAGAGTTTTATGAACAATTTCCTAACTTGCAAGGTCTCTAAGCTTGTGAAAAAATAAAGCACGGTTAAATCATTATTTGAAACATGGTTAACTAATTTGTCTCAAGCTAGATGAAGAAACCAGGTTGGCAGAGAAGTGTGGAGTTTTCTTTGTTTCTGTTTCTGATTTAGTTGCCCAAAAGCTGATTATACAAAAAGATCAGTTTTCCCAAGAAATGAGAACTGAACAGTATTTCTGTAAATGTATGAAAGGTTCCTTTGCATAACTCCTAGGAAAAAATTCCTTGACCAGAACGAATGGGCTGATACAGAACCATGGCTTTACCCTCTGAGAATTTTGTTATGAAGACATTGGCAAGTGTTCATCTTGGAGATATTTCCTTGCTCCTTAGTTTGGAAAATACACTGCTACAGTAAAATAGTATTTATGGTAATATATGCATGAGGTGTATTTGTATATGTAAACCACATTTGAGTTTATATGGGACAGCTTGGTTATGCATCTACAGTGTAATACTAGCTGCCTTCAGAAAAGAAAGCAATTCTTACAGATGAATACATATTTCTGCATGGTAGGCAACATAAGCCCATTTTTTTCTTTTTTTACTTTTTTTTTGCACTTTTTCTACCCATATTACCTTTTAAGAAAATATATCTGTTGATATATAAAGAAAATATAAAATATGTAACACGCAAATATGCTATAATTATTCTGGAAAAATATTTATCTGTTCACTTTTACATTAATATTTTGACAAAACTTCATGAGACATTTTAACAACTTTTCTATGAGCATTCATGTCATATCTTCCTTTTTTTTCTTCCTCATTTTTGATTGTTGTTGGTTTTTTTCCTCTTGTAAATTTCCTAGTTCCAGAATACAGAATTTGTTTATATTTTGCTCTTCCTAAATATGTGTAATTTGAAACAATATGCACCGTTATTGAATTTTGGTATTAAATAAGCCTGTAAATGAGTTTTAGAAGGTTACAGAAGAGTTAAACTTAATGTTGTGGGTTTGTTAATCTACACATTGTATCTGCCTCATTGACTTCTCAGTGTTTTTGCTAATGAACTACATGGTGTTGTGGCAGATCCTGAGGCAGAAGCTGGGAGGAGTAACAATCTTATGAATAAATGTTATTAAAATCATTACATGACATGCTATCCTGCCATGATGTTAATCTGTTTGAGGATACAGTTAAGATGTGGTGGCAAGGGAACTAAGTTTCTCAGCAAATGGTGTAAAAAATGAAATTTGAACTAGACAGCTGTTGGAAGGAAATTGATTTGTCACCACTCACGCTAAAAATTTGATCTCCCATTTATATTAAAAAGAGGGGGGAGAAAGGGAAAAAAGAAAATCTGGATGCTTGCATGTTTTATTACTTTCTTGTTTCAGTATCTAAATTATTCTTTGAAATATAAAATATATTTTAAAACACTGAAAGTGTTAAGATGCTAAAAAGCCATTTTATTACCATTGCTATTATCAATTTGTGTCTGAAGCCAAAAAGCTCTGTTTGGTGCATGTGGTATTAGCTGGAGATTTTTGTGATTTTGTCAGAACAACCGAAGTCTCTCAGCAAGTTGCAAACGTACTCAGACTCTCCCACATCCTCCAAGGGCATCTCTATTTAGGCAAGTGTTTCTAGTTTATTAAAAATGGATGGTAAAGGGGGAAGAGAGCTGAATTGTTTAAATCTGTTTGCTCAGCTGTTGGTTTGCTGAGTGAAGACTGGGTAAACATCTTGTAGTTTTTTGCTGTAAAACCTTATACTTGGTGAAGGCCACTGATAGAGGGAATCACAGTAATAAGAAAAACACTAGGCTGTCTATTTGAGGTGAAATTTCTATTATTACCTGGGATAGGATTAAGGTCTGCAAAGAATTTTTTTTCATAGCTTTTTCAGTCTCTGCAGAAAAACAGGTATTTCTGTGGCATAGTGTTGTTTTCATATCTGCTCTTGGGTAAGATAAATAACTTTAAGTGTTTATTGGTTTTGATTGTTTCAGTCCAGGAGATGGCAACTTGGGCACCATTCAGTTATATTTAAATACAAGTGCTTGGTGCACCTGAAGATGTTATTCCTTCTGTAAAAACCAAAGAGATACAGCACTGGATCTCTTTTATAAGGTGCATTTCCTTGTAATGAAAATAGATACAGCCTTACAAAACAGAATGGGGGATGAATGGCAAAGGAGGTTCCCCACCCTGTCCTAGACATTACACCCACCTGTTGGAGCAAATTCAGAGGAGGACACCGAGATAACCAGAGAGATGGAACACCTCTCCTATAAGAAAAGGCTAAGAGAACTGGAATTGTTCAGCCTGAAGAAGTCTTTGGGGTAACCTGATTGCAGCCTTCCAGTACAAGGGAGCCCACAGGAAAGATGGAGAGAGGACATTTACAGAGACATGGAGCGACAGCACAAGGGGGAATGACTTCAAACTGACCAAGAGTAGGTTTAGACTGGATAGTAGGAAGAAATTGTTCCCTGTGAGGGTGGTGGTGGTCTGTTACACACAAAGCTATCGCCCTTGCACACACAGCCCACATCTATAATTATGTATCGCTTTGTGCTTTGCAACCTTCTTGGAAAACTCTACATGATCTACATTTACATGTGTTTGCAGTGTTTTAAGAAGATGTAAACGGCATTGTCTTAATTAATTTATGATTTGACTGCAGTTCTGATAACAGTACAAATTTTTGCAACTTTGGTAATTTTAAGTGTGACATCATATGCATTTATTTCTTTTTTAGGACTTGTAGAATCTGGTCACTGCATTAGGTTGTTAGAACAACTTACATTTGAATCTAGTTTTATTGCTTGTGCATTTCTCCCTAGAGGTAAATTAGAGCTTGACTCTAAATGTTTATCACAGGCTCTAGGCAGGTTTTGTTGCTCTGTCAATAGATGATTTTCTTACTTAATTCAATTTTGTTCATTATAGTATTTTATGTATATCAAGTCAGATAATTAAGAAAGTTTTAGTCTGCAGAAGAGAATAAATATCTATGTACTTACATTTTTTTTTTTTTCGGTAGAGTCATAGTTTTATTTCAATTTAATTGAATCTTAATTTACAGTGTTTAATTATTAGCTAATGCATGCCCTTCCAGATCAGTGTGCTACTTGACGTGTTGCAGCAGATTACCTATGCTTCTAATATCTTGACAAAATATCTCAGGCATAATTTATTGAAAATCACTGAGCAAAACTTTGCTAAAAAAAGACAAACTCATCTGGTTTTTCTATGGGTTTTGCAAATCCAAATATATTTTGTACTGCTGATAGCTTACTTGGATCTCTACCATAAAACTATTGTCAGAGTGGGGCCGCTCAGTCTGGTGACAATTAAGAAAAGAAATTGTGCTACCATAACTCAAAATATAGAAGAATATGGTCTTGCTGTTACTAAAGTACTGTTACTGACACTGTTGCCGAGAAAAGAATGAAATAAAACTTGTGTCTCATTAGTGCAGTTGAAAGATATCATTAGCAAATTACCTATCATCTTGTCTTATGAAAAATTCCTGTAACCTTTTCTTGAACAAAATAATTTTCTGTGACATCTTCATTATTTGCAGCCTCAGCTGACACTCCTGGGCTGCCCAGCCTCTCCCTGCAGAAACATTGTCTGCTTTGTCCCTGCCCCACTGCACTCTGCTGCTGCTGACACACACTCCCCTAAGTGCTGTTGCTCCTCTTACACACTTTCCTTCTCCAGGGAAACTGTGGCATCCTGCCTAAACCATCGCTGAGATGTGAGGACCAGACTGCCACCATGAGGAAAAATGTGGCTCTGCTGAGTGACAGGGGAAGACCAGCAGAGTTTTTACCTCTTTGTAACAAGGCATAATGACATGGGACAAGACTTGGAGGGTGGAGGAGGAAGTCACTTTTTCCCAATTGTCACTTGCTATGTCCAGTGACATTTTTGGGCCTTCTTGCCTCCTTTGCCAGTGCCTTGAGGGTACAGCCAGCCCTGCCAGCTTCCACCCATCCACACCAATCAAATTACGTAACTCCAAGTGACAGATCACAAAGCTCTTATGCACAATTTTTAAAACTGAATTTCCTGTGTAACCATTAGCACGTGCACTTTAATTACAGATTCAGAGAAATATTTGTATTTCTGCCAAATTTATGTCTTAGTGAATGTGTTGATTGCACAACAGCACCAGCTGGAGTTCATGCAGAGGCTCCAAAGCAAAGCCAGAGGATGAGGACCCCAGCTCTTCAAGGAGCTCTCCTGTCTGCATATGGTTTCACCCCCTCCGTGAGTAGGAGGAGGGATTGGACATGGAAATAACCTCTCATCAGGAACCATACTCATAACAACATGTCTACTATTTCCTAAGGAATATGAAAAATTATTTCTAGGAGGGAGGGCACGGCATGGCATGCAGTAGTGGGGTGTACCTTGTAACCAAAAAGCATCTAGTGGGGTTGAGTTATTAAGATGGGAAGTACTTCTTATCGTCAACAAGGCAAAAAAACCATAGAAAAATAATGAAAATATTACCAAACCTGTGAACTGGTATTTTTTAATACATATTTTTTATCCTTTGCTAAGAGTACCTGAGACTTCCACTCCATGAATTTCAGAAAATGGTCATGTTTGTATTTAAAGTGCATTCTTTTTTATGGCTTCTATAGGGGTTTTTACCCCTTTTTGCCCCCTTTCACTTTACCGTGATACAATACAAGAGTGACGGTGTGGGAAACCTACTGTGAGTAGGAGTTTGGATGCAGACATTCATATTCAACGTGCTAACCTAGTAAAGCGGAGTATGGCACATTTTTTATCTACTGTTGATAAGCTGTCCTCTCCACCTCTACAATTAGGATTCTTGAACAACATGATGTACAAATGGTTTCTGTGTGTAACGCAGAATGCAAAAAATAAAAGCCTCAGAAAGCATGCTGTAGTCGTCGCTTGCAATAGGCTGCATTTGCATAAATTATGATGTCTCCTGTCATATTTTCATTAAGTTTATGATGACTTTTAAACAATAATTTAATCTTAATGCAATGCGCCTAAGTTTTAATTTAAAGAAGCCGTCTCCTGGTCGTCTCATGTTTAAAGCTGATGATGAGATAACTGTCTTTATAAATGAATTACCATTGGACCATGACCAACGGGATCTGAGCTGAATCCATTAATTCCTAGTTCATCTTCAAAACCAAGTCTGTCATTAACCTTTTTGTCCTCCATCCCTTCGCCTAAATAATTTGCTGCATTCTTTATCAAACATGAAGTGCAACAACTTGTACATTTGCAGTCAAGACACTGAGAATTTTTTGACTAAGAGCTTTCATTGCGGAAAACTTGAAATATCTTGACACTTTCACTGAGAGCTTCAATTAAATTTTGATCAGTAATGTTACCCTAAATGTGGAAATTTCTGGTTTAAATGAGAGACATAGACAGACAGATTTCAGAATAGCACATGACAGAGGAGAGGGCAGAATGTTTCCATTAAAAGCCTGGGTCTCTGAGCAGTTCCAGATACATAAATTTACATCCCTTTGGTATCCCTCTTTTTGTCTGCCTGTTCACCACATACCCTGCTCCCTGCTGCTTCCAACCCATTTCTGTGGTTGTTTATTATCTCTGTGATCAGTAGATAGCGAATGGAGTGGGAATGGCAAAAAGCAATGAAAGGAAAATGAAATGGCCTTGGATAAAGCATATACTAGGGGGAAAAAACAGCGGAAACAGATAAGGAAAGAGAAATGGAAAAAACAAAAATTAGCAAATTTAGTCAGTAGGAGAGAGGGACAATTAAAGACCTCTATGAAATAGCTAGAATAAAGAAATACAAATTAACATTGTCATTTCCCTGTCAGTAGCTTTGTAAATGCTATCTGTATTAAAACAAATTATTTCAGAGCAGTATTCATACTTGTATATTATCAGTTCAATAACAATCAGACAATTATATTTATGTAAGCATGTTGTGCCTGTAAGCAATTATGAGTGTCATTATCACTCAGATGACTTTGTGACAGTTATATAATAATTTCTTATTTACAAATATTTCATTATTTGATGTTCCATACAAACTTGATCCAAACCCTCTGATGTAGTTATTTGCTAATAGTCCAAGTGTCAATATAAACCCTCAGTGCACCGATCTGTTCTTCATTGTCAACCTGGGTGAAGTCTTGCCCCGCGCCAAACAAAGTGGTAGGGTTGTAGGTGGATTGGCAAGAGTCTGGCTGAGCTCTAGTAGCAGCAGCCAGGCCAGCTTTTCCTCTACTTTCCAAGACCTTGGATTTACTGGTGTTTGCTAAGCCTTAATCATTATCAGTAATGTGCCCCTGCTGAAGGGAACAGAAAATTCTGAGGAAAATATGTCCCGTGAAAGCAGGAGCTGTAGTCCAGTGGCACGCATTTAACCATGCATTCATCTGATTCTTCCTGGAAATTTTGCAGCTTATGTTTTTTCCTCCAGAGAACATTATAAAATCTTCTCCCTTTCAGTGCTGTGTCTGGCTGATGTCTCTAAAGTAAAGGAATTTATTTATACAGTAGACTCCTGTGCTGGCGATAATCCATGTATGTTACAGCAGTCATCTTTCATAAAAGATATACAGCAAGTTGCAAACTCTTGGGACCTGTTGATACAGGACATAGCCATAGCAGCAGGGGCAGAAATGGCCTGGGAGCATTCCTAGGAAGCAGCTTTACCCTAACACATATGAAAACTGATCATAGGATCATAGAACTGTTAAGGTTAGAAAGGACACCTAAAATCATCAAGTCCAACAGTTAATGCATTACCACTACCATGCTCACCACATAAGCGTGTTCTCAAGTGCCATACCCACACCTTTTTTGAACATTTCCAGGAATGGTGACTTCATCACTTCTCCAGGCAGCCTGTTCCAATACTTAGCAACCCTTTCCATGAATAAATTTTTCTTAACATCCAGACTAAACCTCTCTTGGCACAATTTGAGGCCATTTCCTCACGTTCTGACTCTTTTTACTTGGGAGAAGAAACTGACCACCACTTGGCTCCACCCTCCTCTCAGGGAATTGTAGAGAGTGATAAGGTTTCCCCCTTTGAGCCTCCTTTTCTCCAGGCTGAGCCCCCTCAGCTTCCTCAGCTGCTCCTCATCAGACTTGTGTTCTTCCCTTCCCCGGCTCCATTGGCCTTCTCGGGACACACTCCAGCCCCTCAATGTCTTTCTTGCAGTGAGGCGTCCAAAACTGAACACAGGATTCGAGGTTTGGCCTCACAAGTACAGGGGATGGTCACTGCCCTGGTCCTGCTGGCCACAAGCTGACATCCCTAACTCCACGTTGCCCAGACTTCTGTGATCTCCTGATCTTTTCCCTGTCACTGTGGGAGGGAGGATATACATGATGAAGAACAACTGGTCTGCCCTAGGGCTTTACTTACATCCTTTTGTCTTTCACCATCGCAGAGCTTCAGAATCTAAAATAAATAAATAAATAAATAGCTCTAAAATCAGTCTCTGTTGTTTTAGGTCCATATATCATGTGTCTTATATACAAGTTCTTCTCTCTTTTCCAGGTTCATAAAAATTTGATTTCTCATAAAAATTGAAATATCAAAATCTCAACCCAAAAATACACTGCATCTTTTAAATGTATTATTAGAATGGAATTTAATTTTTTATTTCAGCCCTTAAACATTTCCTCCTATTTTAGTTCTTCATTCTCTTCGCAAAATAAATCATCGCTCTTGTACCTTAGGGCCTTTGTTTTGATGATAAATAATTTCAAAACAGCTCCAATACATGTTTGTTTGTTTGTCTGTTTGTTTACTTTAGAGGAGGTAAATAACCATAAGGATTATCATTAATAGAGGACATTTTACACTGAGACTGCAAGACATCTTTAATACTTACTGAGGCAGATAATTTAGTGATTTTGTTTCTTTTGTGAATAAGTGGGGTTTATTTTTTTCCAAATGAAAAATATGCTGCAGATATTACAGATTCTAAATGTACTATTGACAATTCTTCCTTTTAGTTTAAAACGTAAGATCTGTAAAGGACAGTCAATGGCTATGAGCTATCAGTGAAACTCTCAGTGCTTTCTATGTTCATATTCAAATATAATATAAAACATCACTGAACTGTTGTCTTTCTGGCATATACTCAAAACTCAAAGAAAGAACTTTTGACCACTTTTTCTTTTCAGTGTTAATATTAAATTACCTCTTTTGACTTAATAGTTTTGGTAACTGTCATGGTTTGACGCTGGCCAAACGCCAGGCACCCACGAAAGCTGTTCACTCACTCACCCTCCCCTGCCACAGCTGGGCAGAGAGAAAAATTTGATGAAGGCTTCATGAGCTGAGATAGGGATTGGGAGAAAATACTCCAAGGGCAAAACAGGCTCAACTTAGAAGTACAAAGTGAGTTTATTACTAACAAAATCAGAGGAGGATAATGAGAAGTAAAATAAGCCCTTAAAACACCTTTTTTCCCCAAGTCCTCCCTCCTTCCCACTGACAGCATGGGGAGACAGAGGGGTCAGGGTTTTGGTCAGTTCATCACCTGAGGTTTTCTTCCACTGCTCAGGGAGAGAAGCTGCTCCCCTGTGAGACCTTGGGAGAACTGTCTTCCACGGGAGACAGTTCTCCGTGAACTTCCCGCCATGGNGGGCACCTCCCCCACGGGCTGCGGGTGGATCTCTGCTTTCCCCGTGGATCCCCATGGGCTGCAGGGGCACAGCTGCTTCACCATGGGCTCTTCACCACGGCCCACAGAGGAATCTCGGCTCCGGCGCCTGGAGCACCTCCTCCCCCTCCTTCTCCCCTGACCTTGGTGTCTCCATGGTGTTTCCCTCACATGTTCTCACCTCCCCCTCTTCTCTGGCTGGAAATAACAGTGCACTGCCACTTTGTTTTGGTTTCTTCTTAAATATGTTATCACAGAGGCATTACCATCATCTCTAATTGGCCCAGCCTTGGCCAGTGGCATGTCCATCTTCAGAGCCATCAGGGATTGGCTCTGCTGGACGTGGTGGAAGCTTCCAGCAGCTTCTCACAGGAGCCACCTCAGTGGCCCCCTCACTACCAAAAACCAGGCAGTGCAAAACTAACACAGTAACCTATCTCTAAGCATGAATTCCCAGTAGGTACACGATAGATAAATGAGCTAACACAAGTTTTGGTTTCTTCTTTTAAAATTTTGCCTTTTTGATGTCACATATTTTCCCTAAAAATTTAAGTGGAACTGTAAATATATGATGCATCCCGTTGTTGAACAGCTAGAATAGTTGACTCAATTATATCTTTAGAAGGTAAAAAAATAGGAATCATAAGAAGAAATTCACTTTAAAATCTTAATTGTAGGTTATTCATGTTAAGTGTTTATGTTGCTTCTTACCATAAGGGTACTTGGAGCATGTACTTTTGCTCTTATCTGTGCATAAAGCAAAATAATTTACAAATTTGTTTTCAAGTGTTGCATTTGCTGTGAGCAATACTCATGCTGTTCGCATTTTTATGAACATTGTTATGAATTAGCTTTTGACAAGTGTGACATAAAAAATATAGTATGAACCTATTGGTAAATATAACTTTTAATTTATCCCGTTCTTATTCATATTGTTGATGTAATTTAAAGAAATATACTTTTCTAGGAAGAGAACCAAGAGATTCTTCCTAATACTTTTTACTAGGCTTCTTTGGGGCATTTATGATCATACTTTTTTTTTTTTCTATCTATTAGTAAGAAAAACTTAGTGATTTTTAATTCATTAATCTTACTAGAATGAGAACATCATCCTAGAGTTCAGTTAAATACAGCTGGATTACACTAAATCCATGCATGGGGCTTATTTCAGAGCAAGAGTCTATGTAAGATGTTATTCAATAACAACTTCATGAATTCATTAATCTATACTAATTAAGAAATTAACAAAAGTTAATACATGGGATTGCAGGAACTATGAAAAAGCTTGGGTTTTTTTTACAAAATTGGCCTAAGTTTCCAATAGGACCAAAAAGAAATCAACAGCTTATTTGTTAAATCTGTTGGCAATGCCAAAATATTTCTGAAAGTACCACTTTTAAACAGGTCTGAGTCTTCATGTAGGTAAGGCCTTTCTCTAAAATATAAAATAACACAATCTTTTCTGTAGTGTGCACAACATAAAATAAATCAATCAATGAACATAATTGTCCTTGACAAAAATCACAAAAGCTTTCCCAAGCCTGCAATCCTAACACAGAGAAATTGTACTTCACAAGAAAAAAAGGAGCATGTGGTCTAATAGATAAGGGGCTACTCATACTGATTACTCTAACTGATAAACCATACAAATCAAATCAGGCTTCTCAAGTGCTCTTGACTGGAAAAGAGAATAAAAAGAATATGTTCTTTATGTTTGAAATATACAACTTCGGGCAAAAAGATTTATCCGTAATATGTAAACCTTCAAACAATGGAAAATTAATAGATGAGATAGAAAATCAACTAATAATAATATTCAAACAAACAAACAAAAATACTTGTGATTAGGGGACAGTGAGCAATCAGAGCTTAGCAGAAGCAATCAGTTTGGCATGAGACTGCGAAAACATCTTAGGTGTTCTCAGCAAGAATTGAAACACTTCTTCCATGGGATCCTCAGGTCTTTCTCTTGGAGTGATAGAGTGAGGTATTAGGTGCAGTCAGAAAAAGTAAAATCACTTTCCTTTTCTTTTTGATAGATGATCAATGTTCTACAGTGACAATTAGAAATTCCTGAACAACCTGAAAATAAAATTAAGTTACCAGAGTACAATTCACAGCATTGTGTGAAGACCATATATGACTTGCTAAGACACTGGGCTTTGGGAGTTGACATAACGTGATGTTTTTATCTTCCTCTCCAGAAAATACTAAGGAAATTTTTGCTATCCTGCACCATGTCCTTCAATGTTTTTTATTTCCCCAGCACCAATAGTTTCTGGTCATATTATCTTTACATTTAGGGATACAATTTACAATAAAAAAAAGTGATTCGGATACAAATCCAGAGCAGTTTTGGCCTCTCCATTACATAATATTGACTATTGATCAATATTACAGGATATCAACTAGGATGATCCTAGTGTTGTCTTCTGGACTTTTTAATCACTGAAACTCAGGGAATTCTCTTCAGAGATAAATATAACTTCCTAACACAAGAAACATCCACAAAAAAAGCCTTAACAAACTAATGTGTTGCTGTTTCTAAACCATTCTAATTATTCATCAAAGTAATTCTCAAGTTCTTTCATGTTGTGGACAATTTTTCATCCATTCATGACCTCTTTCCTTTTGGGCCTCCTTCTTCCAGATTTTATTTAAACAGATACAATGCTTCATTCTCTTACAGACAGTGGCATTAGGACCTTGAAGTGAGAACTGATTCAACAAAAATTCAGTTTTACACAGATATTTGAGCTACTTGATTATATTTGAATAGAACAGCAACACATTTACTGACTCTATTTTCATTGAACATGATCTATCTTGTTTTTCCAGGTTATTTTTAACACTCCTTTTCTTTGCCTCTTTACGAAGAGGCAAAGTGCAATCCTTTTCATTTTGCTGTTAATTGCAGGTTTGAACACAGGTGTAGCATGATAAAAGTCATAATGAAGTTGGATAAAATGCAATAATGAAAGTCCAGGGAATTTTTTTTACTTGTTCAGCCAGTTTAATTATATAAGGTCTTCTGGCAAGCTTAAATAGAGAACAGAATTTGACTGCAGACTTCGTCAGCAGTGTCATTAGTTGGATAGTTGCAGTGTTTGGAAGGTCTTATGTCCATGTGACAGTGTCAAACTGGTGGCTGAAAGCCAGAGTTATTCATTACATGGTGTGAGTCAGGCCCTCAGTTTGCAGCCGAAATCTTCCTTGTTGAGTGCAAAATAAAAGAGAAAGTTTTTGAAAAGTCCTAGCAATCTTACTGTCATGTAGATGGAATTTAATAAATAGTGTTGCTTTAGACATTGAAACGTTATATCAACATTTGTTATGATTCCTAGGAAAGAGTAAGTCCCATTGAATTTTTAGTAACTAAGCCCTGACGAAACACGGGCTGAATATTTTTGAATCTATCAGTACCACGAGGTGCTGTCTAAGCAAGGTGTGCTTATTTTTTGTGTTGACAATGAATAAATCCTAACAAAACCAGGAATTATCTATGAATTTGCCAAGATCACTACCTGAATCCATAATCAGAAAAGATAGCTCTAGTGAAGCTCTGATAGCAATCATGCTGCATGTTTCTTTCAGCACTTTTTGATAAGGTAACTTTTGCCCTTATGGTTTCTTGTGGGTTATTTAATTTTAGGTGGTATTGTAGGGACAAAATAATTCTATAATAATGGACATTTTTGGTTGGGTCACTTTGTTCTCCACATTTTTATAACCCATTGCAGATGGCCCAAAAGATTAACTGTTATGAGCAAAACCTCTGAAATGTAGGTACCACATAATTGCCTCCATAGCCTGCAGCATATCATATCTGGTACCAAATTTTTCTGTTAAACCCAGAGCAGCACAGAGTATTTCAGCTGATTCTTTCCCTGCATCTAAAGCACCATAAGTCTTTAATCCTTTACAGGACAAGCTGTAACCGGAAGTCAATTGTAACTCATAGTGTTAAGAATATTTGGGTTTAGCAGCTGCACGTGTGTTAACTCTGTCCTGCTTTTGCATGGTATTTTGGGTGACAATCAAAAGTCAGACAGACCACAAGAATTTCTATATCTTTCCACCAAACTGTCATCTACAGTGATATCCCCAAGAGAGCATGGCTAGAGCCATGCAAACAGTGTCAGCCTGTACATTTCAGGAATATGGGATCCCTGTCACTAATCTTACTACAAGTCTTATTTTCACATACAGTTAATCAGATGGACTTCATTCCCTTCAAGTTCATATCATATGCTAGCACCAAAAGGTTCTGATATCTTAACCTTAACCTTCTTTAAATAATGATATTTATGTGTTACTGACCTCAGTTCTGCTGAATTAACCCTTAGCACTGAAGTAAGACCAGAATCAATGTTCAACAGATGAACAGGTTTCAATGAAGTTGTTCCTTCTCTGCATGGGAACTTCAGTGATACGTATATGACCTTTTACCTCTACATTAATTCATGCTCGTAAAGCATGTTGTACTTTTTAAGTTTATATTCAAGAAGTAGCAAATGTATCGGAATTATTTTCCAAATAATTCCTACATTATTACCTTAATGTGTTGCTGACATTTTATTCCTTATAGACAAAATAACAACCATCTTTTATGAGGAAACTGGGAGAAAAACCTACTTTTTCTCATTCCTAGCAAATGCTGCAAAGATATCCTTCTTGTTAAGAATAATCATTAATATTAAAAGTCAGCTAGGTACATAAATATCTTAGACTTTAATCCATCTACAGTAATTAAAATTTTATGAAATTGCTCTCTGTGTCTTTCTCGATTGATTACCTGTGACTTTAAGCCACTCCAGAACTTTCATTAAGTATATCACTTTTGATATGGAATATTTCACAAATGTGTTCAGCATATTATATTATACAAAAACTTCAGGAACAGTTGCATTTAACAGCTATTATATCCACATGTTGTTTAATCTGAGCCAAGTTCCTTCAGGCACAGCTTAACTATCCCTTCTGCTCATATAGAAGCATCTGTGCCATGAATCTGTGAGGTATTTCATTGTGTGCTCTGCCAGTGGTAGTTCCTCAGAACTCTGCAACAACTTGCTCTGTGGGCATCTGAAGTGGTGTCTCTGCATATTTATGAATTCAGGTTTTTGGGGTCTATCTGTTATTCACAGAACACAATATGGGGCTGTTAAATGTGTACTTTATACAGCACAGGAAATATGGCATCTTAGTTATTATGATCTCTGTAGGTTTGGTTCTTATTAATTTTTAATTTCTTCTAAATATCAGTTTGTACATTTTTTTCTTGTATTATATTGATTCTATCCCTTTTTGTTACTTTCTTTTGCAGAGAAAAGAAAATTGGGTGTAGACCATGGCTGAAGGAAATTGGATGAGAAGGATACACATTCTGTAGGATATTGCTGTTTTTCCTGCATGCAATCTTCTCACGCAGAAATTTGCATTCATGAGTTATATCAATGTTCATTATTTATACAATTCCCAACATGAATTCATTCTTCTGAAAACTGTGCCACTTACTATGCATTTCACATGACTGAAGCCAAGTAGCCACAAATAGCATCCTATTGTCCCTACTTTGAGAGGTAGTTATAGCACATGAAACTTGTAGGATTTTAGCTTGAAACTCATTTAAGTAAGTTCTAAATCTGTGAGTTCTAAATCTTCTCTTCTCTAAACCCATCTGATTTTATTGTTCTGTATTTTCACAAATTCTGATATTTTTTGCCAGTGGTATAGCAATATCAAATCTGGCTGTCTGGTTTATTCCTACCATATCAAAAAGTAGCTTAAAGAAAGGAAAACATTATAATTTCCCATGATTGGAAGAACATAAATATTTTAGTGCCCATAGCTTCAAAGTTATGCGAGGGATTTCTTTGAATGTAGTTTGTTCCTTTGATATCGACACTACCAAGGACGCAAATAGAGATATCACAGAGCTGTGAAATCACACAGCTACAAGAGGTAAACACTTGTTTAAGAACACATACTTGTTCTAATTGCTCAAGTAATTTACAGTAATTTCCTTTTTCTTCTAAGTGCTTATGCAACATGAGAAAATTTAGTCCCAGAATAACAAAATAAGGGAAGGAAGTTTTGTTTCATCTTAAGACCGAGGGCCAAATGTCTACCTCTATAGGTTTCAACACACTTTTGTAGTCAACCTATGAATTCAGATTCCTATTTTTAAGCATTGAAAATTGAATATACTGGCTATTAGGAATATTTGGAACACAGAATCTGCTATTACAGTAACAGTGGTAAATGCTGCAGAATTTGAATATCTCACCCTGCACTGCAGATATTCTTGCAGTTTTCTTCCATGAAGGACCATTGCCTCCACCCTGGACAACCAGGGTTTGCAAAGAAAACTTGCAATTACATCAAGATTATTAGGGTAGTGTCTTCCTGAAAATACTTTGACTCTTATTAAGTATATCTTTATTCTGGAATGAAGGGACATTTTACAGCACTGAACAGATACTGGAGCAGAGAGTGGGAAAGCAGGCAAAAAAAAAAAAAAAAGTGAAAAGGGGGGTCTCACCATTGCCTCTGCTCTAACTGTATTTTAATAGAAGAGCAGAGCCCAGCAAGCTGTCAGTGTGGCACCTTTCATGAGCACATCTATAAATACATTTTTAAAAAAATGGCCATAAATCATGTTTTGTCATTGGAGAACATAAAGGGAAGCTATAGTTTTTCCACTGACAAAAGCGGGGTGGGAGGAGGGTGGGAATCATGGCTCTAAAGTCACCTCTACTCTTATTTTCCATTCTAATCTAGTCTGCTTTTCATTTTTCAGCTGAGCGATTGATTCAGTTAGGCATTAGTTTTCTTGGCTTGCTTGATATCAAAGACTTTAAGCATTTGCAGCCAAAGAGTGGATTCTTTGTCTGAGCAATCAAGGGTTGTATCAGGGACTGCAATGCCTGTGGGGAGGGAGGGCAGCAAACCCACCAGTAACAAGGAAAACTTAGACACACAAAAAATTGCTTCCTCACAGCACAGAAACAAGAAGCTACAATGATCTTGCTAATAGCTCTTTGCCCTCTTGACCTCATCTGATTTTGATGTTAAGAAAGACTACCTCAATACAGCCTCGAAATCTAACAGCCTTTCTGCTCACAGAGGGCCTGCTGTGTGTTCCACTGCAGTAAAACCTCTCTGCTGTGTGGAGAAATAGCAACAGTGATTGTAGGACTTGGCCCTCAACACCAACACATTGAGCTCTGCCATTGCCAGCACTTATGAGCAGTGAAGAGGCAAGAATTTTAAAAATTAGAAAAACAATTGTGTTTCTGCTACCAGTTAACATTTGCCAGGTCAAATGCTTAGATCCAAAGATATGCTTCCAAATCCTTGTGCGGGTGGGCTGGTTTTGACTGGAGTAGAGTTCATTTTCTTCATGGTAACTTGTGTATTGGATTTGTGCTGAAAACAGCATTGATAACACAGGGATGATTTTATTATTACTGAGCTTTTATCAGAGAGTCAAGGCCTTTTCTGCCACCAGAGAGTGGCTGGGAGTACACACGGAGTTGAAAGAGGACACAGCCAGGACAGGTGACCTCAACTGGCCAAAGGGATATTCCATATTATATGTCACCAAGCTCAACATATATAGTGTGACAAAGAAGGAACGGGGGACATTTGGAGGGATGGAGTTGGTCTTCCCAAGTGACCATTATGTGTGATGGGGCCCTGCTCTCCTGGAAATGGCTGAACACCTGCTTGCCCATGGGAAGCAGTGAGTTAATTCCTTGTTTGGCTTTGCTTGAGTGCACAGCTTTGAATTTCCCTATTAAACTGCCTTTAACTCAAGCCATGTTTTTTCCCACTTCTACTTTTCCAATTCTTCCTCCCATCCCACTGTGCAGGAATGAGCCACTGGCTGCAGTGCTTGGGTGCCGGCCAGAGAGACAACTATGACAAAGCGACAAGATCTGGGTAATGCTCAGTTCCGATACTTAGTCCCAAAACCCACTTTTCAGAGAAACAAAATGGGTGTGTAGGCTGAATATGAAGGACAGTAGCTCTAACACATCCCAAACCGACTGATGAAAGATCAAGGAATCTTTTTTGTGCTAAAGCACTCCTGAGAAAGTTGTTACAATCATAGGATCATAGGGGTTGGAAAAGACATCCAAGATCATCAAACCCAACCTCTGACCAACCTCTGCTATGCCAGCTAAACCACAGAACAAAGTGCCACATCCAGTCGTTTCTTGAACACCTCCAGGGATGGTTAGTCTACCACCTCCCTGAGCAGCCCATTCCAGTGCCAGATCACCCTTTCACTGAAGAAATCCCTTTGGATAACTGACCTGAACCTCTCCTGGTACATCTCAAAGTTATATCCTCTCATCCTGTTACTAGCTGCCTGAAAGAGCCTGACCCCACCTAGCTCCACCTCCTTTCAGGCAGCTGTAGAGAGCAAGAGAGTCTCCCCTGAGCCTCCTTTACTCCAGGCTGAGGCCCCGCAGATCCCTCAGCTGCTCCTCACCAGACTTGTGCTCCAGACCCTTCCCCAGCTCTGTTCCCTTCTTTGGACACTCTCCAGCCCCTCAATGTCTTTCCTGTAATGAGAGGCCCAGAACTGATACCAGGATTGGTGGTGTGGCTTCAGCAGTGCCCAGCACAGGGGACAGTCACTGCCCTGGTCCTGCTGCCACACTATTGCTGATACAGGCCAGGTGCCCTTGGCCCTCTTGGCCACCTGGGCACAGCTGGCTCATGTTCAGCTGCTGTAAGCAGCACCTCCAGGTCCTTTTCCAGCTCTCCAGCCACTCTGCCCCAGCCCATAGGACTGCAGGGGGTTGCTGTGACCCAAGGGCAGGATCCAGTTCTTGGCCTTTTTGAACCTCAGACAACTGGCCTCAACCCATGGATCCAACCTGTCCTGATCCCTCTGCAGACCCTTCTTGCCTTCCAGCAGATCAACACTGCCACCCAACTTGGTGTCATCAGTGAACTTACTGAGGGTGCACTCGATCCCCTTCATCCAAGTCATCAGTGAAGATAATGAACAGGATTGGCCCCAGTACTGAACCTTGAAGAACCCCACTACTGACCAGCCACCAACTGGATGTAGCACCATTCACCACCAAAAGATACAGGCAGAAATTATCTAAGTCTCCTTTTCATTAAAATATTCTAAGCACAGCCTAGACCTTGGGAAAAACATTTGTTATATCAAAAACCCCAACAAAATCCAAAACCTCTTGAACATAAGCAGGTCTTTAGAAATTAAATTAAAACTTATGATTTTCATGTGCCACTGAAACATCAAAAATGGCACAGAATGAAAAAATTAATATATGTTTATAAAAGTCTGGAAAGAATCCAGCAATGAAATGCTGAATCTGAGTTTAGAATATGCTTAGAATAAAAAATATATCAGTCCAAGGCACATATAACCCTTTCAACTTCAGGACCAACATTATCCAGAATATGTGAAGACATTCTCAAAGGCAGCCAACATTGGCACAAAAAACCCCACAGGACTTGGTGAAAATTGAATGAAAGAAAGGGATTAATTAAAATATGGTAACAAGAATTTGAGAGAATCTGACAAGTTCCACTCAAAAAATCATGTGTCATCTGTACACATGGCAGCAAAATTATAGCTCCCAGAGCTGAGGAAACAGTATCAAGGCTTTCCTATTGATATGGAGAGTCACTAAAGTGAGAGCTGATATGTTCACCTTGCTGCTGAAAAACCTTATGACTTACAGCCATTGACACAAGTCTTTCCTTCGAGGTTGTGATATCCCATAAAACATTTTAAAACTTCACGTCTGGACAAAGAAGCACAACTTAGTGGGTTTTTCTTCTTCCTTACAAATTCATTAATTTAATGTTAAAGAAACACATTCCATGACGGTTTTAACGGTTTTCAGCCATTTTTCTTCCTCTGAATTCTGTGTGCCTTCTGTGAAGAGACAAGTTTCAGACAGGAGAAAACTATAGACATGATTGTATAATTCAGAAACAGGACCAGCTGAGCATAAGACTAGGAATGGATCCCTTAGACAAAGAGAATTAATTTTGCTTGTTCTCATAGCTCTCATACTGCACACACAGAGAAATATATGTGTATTGCCATGGGGATGTTTATTATTTGTCTGGGGGAATATACCTGTCTGAGGGCATCTGTTCAGAAAGATTTATGACTCCTGATGATATTAACTAAGAAAGATCACAAAAAATCAGAAAAAACTTTTGTACTTCCAATCAGTTTACTGCGACATGAGCATTTGATATTGCATAACATACCCAACAATTTTAAGCCATTTTCATTTGCACTATGTATCAGTAGCAATCTTACCAAAAGTAATGCCTGGAGTCAAGTTGCAGAATTTGCAACAAATACATCAGATGTGATTTCAGTGTGTGTCTGAGTTTTGGGTTATGGAGAAATATAAAAGTTGCCCAGAGCAGCAGGTGATCAGACTTCAGTGATAAGTAACAGAAAAACTTGATAGAATCACCTTAGACTCAGTAGTCTCACATGGGCACACCAGCCATATGAAACCTGGACATAAAAGATGGGGGAAAAGAAAATCTGAAACTAAAGAGACATTTTGAAGAAGGGAAAACTGTAGAACTACAGTATTGTTAAAGAGTGAATTAGTAAGGAAGGAAATTATATTGAATCATATCTTATATGTATCTCTCAGATGATCTGGGGCTGTACTTATCAGATAGGAGATGTAAGAAGCTTAGAAAGAAATAATGCTGTGTCCTCTACTTGTACAGGGTCACCTTACAGATCACTTGATTGTCATGATAATCGACAGCAGGCTTATTATGCTAATTCCATTGTGTACATACCCATTTCATCCTGCTCCAAATGATAAGAAGTCTGGCAAAACAGTGCTTTATGACACTGGCTCGCAGATTGATCAATAGCTGAGCAGAAACTCACATACCTTTAGCCCTTGTGCAAGCATATATAGATTTGCCAAACCAGAGGAACTCCACTGCCTCTGACTGGCTTTTCAAAGCTTGCACTGAGCATCTGAAAGCTTATTGACAGCGAGGTGAGAGCAATAGTGCCAGTTATCCTGCTTCTGGATGAAAAGAGAAGCACATTAACGAGCTCCTTTTTCTTTTGGCATGATACTTTATTACAGAAAATAATGCACATTCCCAGACACTTATCAAGAGGGGATACAGAAGCCGCTTCCCCACCTGCACCTACTGCTGAAAGTAGCTTTAAAACTCTAATGTGCCCTGACACTTCTGAGTACCCTGGGAGAGCAGAGCTGGCTTTCTCCAGCAATCCAGCCTGTTAGCAGGTGCTGCAAATCCAGAGGCAGATGTTAATTGATTCACACTGACAGCTTTGGCAGATTCTGCTCGTTAGCCTACTCTGAATGTAACTGCAGCCAAGAGTATCTCCCTGAGCAGAGGAGGGTTAAGTAGTCCTCATGTGCTAATAAGACTCTGCCTTAGGAGGCAGATAAACTTGTGCCTGTTTTATGTTTTGGCTTATAGTGTAACTGGAGAGGGACCAAAGCGTGAGGAATATGCATGTATGGGTGATGTCAAAACCTAGGTGACTTTGAGATTATTCTTTCATGTACAAACCCCTACATTTTTAGGTGTTTGCTTATCCTAGTTTTGGTTTATCTGTTACAGTGAGTGTTTTGGATTACAGCTTTGTTTTACTGCTAGATGTGGTGATCAGTATTGACTCTGTCCTCCAGGACTTGCAGTGAGGAGAGTTTCAGAATGGGTGTTTACTCCCTGTTTGATGGAACTAAGTCTCTGTTGATTTCTTTACCCTCGCCACTATCACTAAGAAGTAAATAGTAGAATAAGAGGTAAAAAAATCTTGTGTCATGAGGTGCTGAACACCTTGGTTGTTCTTGAAAACACTGAGATTCCCTTTGTGATGGGGTCTGAGTTAGGAAATGATGCTGTTTTGGTTGTGTTTGGGTTTTTTGGGTTTTTTTAATGTGAAAGCAAAGAAGGAAATAGGAAAGGAAATAGAAAAGTGTAATACCAGTAAGCTTCTTTAAATGTCAGTTCTAAAATACCTGTGGTATATAAAGGCTTGTTTTATCTTAGACCAAACGTGATCTGAAGCTCTTTTTCAGTTATGATGACTGAGGAAAAAACCACTCAGGTCCTACAGCTCTGTATTTTGTCTTATAAAACAGACCTCTTATGAAGCTGAAAGGATTTTTTTTAAGACATGTTGTACAATTTCTAAACTTATAAACTAATATTTCCCCAAGACACACAACTAAACTCTGTGTTGAGATCTAAGGAAAAGAGCAGTCTAAGAATAGGCAGGACTCTATGCCTCTGAGTGAAGACATTCACAAATGACCTCTTGGCCAGTGACTGTGTAGCCATTAAATGTTATGAAAATGAAATTACTGTGAAAAAGAAATAAGTTATTCTTAAGAAATAGCTCAAAATCCATTGTTTCATTTTGAAACACTGAGGCAGAAGGTTGGTTACTTTTGAAGGCAAGTATGGAGGAAATGTGATATTTTCACATTACACAAAGGTTACAAGAAATAGGGACATTTTTGACATCCTGACTGGAAACTTGATAAAAATGGGACTAGAAAGACAAGTATTCTCTTTTCTGTCTCAGTTATTGGCACTGCATACTAATCTTGTACTGCCTTGTCTCTCTCCACCTCTAAAACCTCCACAGTGCCAGCTACATTAAGCACTTGTAGTATTTTTTCTGTTTACTTCAGACCCCAAATTTTACACTCATTTTCTGGGTTAGTAGATGATGACCAGCTACATCACTACCCTCTAAATCCATAGCAACAAATGTTAGTCTGTGTTTGGGGAAGGGAGTGAGGAGAGATGCTAGGCTGTTTCAGAAATCTTATACCATTGTTCAACAGAGATAAGTTTTTAATCCACTACAGGGAGGAAAGGAGCATTTGTGTGATAGAGGATATACTGGCATGGTGAGAGAGGGAGATAACTGTTGAAAGAGCTGCCTGAAGGGACTTTTGTGCTTCCAAGTCATCCAGACCTAAAGAAGCATTTGAGGAGTGTCTGTCCCTTAATTAAGGCAACAGCATGTGATAATTTAGCCCCCGAGAAGCCTGAGTTTGAATTTTTTTTTTTTTTTTTAAATCTGACAAATAAGCCAAGAGGGCTTTCTTTTTCTGTTTAGGAGGAAGTGAGGGGGAATGGCTTGGGGAAGCACTGAGTACTTATACTGATTTCAGCTATGTAAAAGTTACAAGTGATAGCTTATTTTACCCAACATGCTGTTTGCCTTGTGTGATAAATGTAAGCAGGCAGTTCTTATGGCTCAAAACTACCAGTGGTTTATATAATATTTGTGATAGCTTGGACTACAAATAATTTAATTTTAGAAATCTTCTTGAAAATCAGCCTGTTGGCTCTTCTGGAGGAATCCAGGCAGTGTAATAACTGCTGCCTCAGAACTGGTAGCTCCCAGTGTCTTAGCAGATATGTATTTTAGACACACCAAGTGTGTCCACCCAAATAACTTTATGTAAACTCTTTCTCCATGTCTCTCTGTGATATGACTCTGACTTGTTTAATTTATATTGGGAAAGAAATTTATTTAGAAGTTTCAGTATATGAAGAAACACATTGCCACAGTCGACACATTTATCCCTCTTAACTCATATTTCCAGGAAGTCTTAATGTAATGATAGCTTCTAATACTTAAAACTTCAGGCTAACAAAAGTCAGAAGCCAAGTGGACTCTGTTGCAAGTAGATGCTCATTACAGCTTTTTGTGACCTGCCTGGGTACTGTTCTTTCTCTGTAAGCCATTTCATTACACTAGAGGTAAAAAATAATTTTAGAGCAGGAGAAATTGTCCTTGCTGTTTTGAGGTATGTGATGACAGACCATGTACTTCAAGGAGTATTTAGCTCTTGTCATTATTTTATTTTGAAAATTAACAGAATTTAATGCCTGGGGATAAATATTTTCACCATAAACAGTAAGACTAGAAATAGCTTTTTCCTTTCTTTTTTTTTCTTCTTCCTTGTCCCCCCTATGCTCCTACTCCTTGTATTAAAGTTTTGCTACTGTCAGATATACTGCATTGCCATGGACTTCGTTAATGGTACTGGGTAGAATTATTTACTCTAGATTAGTGACTTCTTGTTAACTCTTTCAGCTGGGAAATGACCTGTCACTGGGCTGATGTAAGTCGTTATTGCTCCATGTTGTCATTCTAAGCCCTATTGTACCATTTAGGTGCACCCTTCTGGAGTGTCTGACCATTCCTTGACAAATAAAGACAAAAACCGTGATCTAATGCAGTGGCAATAGGCTTCATGGGATAGTCAGTAACAATCCTCAGTGTCATGCATGACAGACGACTTTGGTTGCCATAGTGATAGCAGCACCATTTGTCTCTAAAAGGTGACAGGTTTTTTTGCCCCCAAGCTCTTTAAATGTTTGATTGAAAGACTCTGACGCAACTATTTGATATTGATCTGTGAGTGACTGAATGCCCATTGCGAGCAATAGCATTGCATCATTCACCAGAATGGGCTTTAATGAACAGATGCAGGCACTTCCATTTTTCCTAACCTCCTTATCAGTTTTGCTCTTTTTGTTTTCTCTTTTTGTTTTTCGTTCCTTTTGATAATAAATAAGGATAGCCTTAGTAACTCAGCAGAACAATGGTGCTACAGTTTCCTTGTTTTGAGAGTACCGATGGGGGTTGGCCAATAGGGTCATCCTGTGATGGCTGAAATAATCCTTCAAGTAGACAAAAATATTTCTTTGTGGTTCATCACAATATGGTTCCCCTCTTCCCCATATCTCTTGTTCCAGGGTACCAGCTGCTGACATTCTGGAAAAGCTTTTTAACTTTTGCTGGAGTCTTTTTGCCCTATCCTTTTCGAGATAATACTTCACTCCCACTCAGATTTCTCTTCTCCCACAAATGTATCTCTTTTCCAGTGCCTAGCAGGACAATGATTAATTGTCAAGGAATGCTCAGTTGAGATTCCAGCAAGTGAAAGAGACAGGATCTGCCATGTACCTTTCCACAGGAGTGTACAAGGGATGTTGTTCTGATGGACTGAAATTCTGCTTTCTCTTAAATATGTCCATTTCTTCCTGTATGATTCTTTAGCAGCTGTTTCTGAGGTCGGTGATACCAGTCAGCCATGTGATGCCAGGCATTCTGACTGCATAGGACTTCTTTCTTCTCAAGCATTTCAAAGCAAACCCACTATTTTTTTTCTCAAGGGTTTATTCCAGTGGCTTGGGTTTGATGGGGTCTGCCACCTCCTTCATTTGTGTTTAGTTTAGTGGAGATGTATAGTTCGTGTAAAATGGTAGTTAATGTTACAAAATAGAGAAAGGAGGCCCATCTAGCTAAGGAGAAATATTTTCTCAGCACTTAGGGCTGATACTTAGGAAACAAATCATAATTTTCTTTTCTTTGACAGCAGAAATTCCTGTTCTTTTGCTGATGAGACACTTCCCACCGCAGCATGGACCTCACCTTTTATTCTCATGTGGCTGAAGTTGTGGGGCTGATGTATGTTAGGAAGTGGGGTCTTGTCCTTGTTTGATCTGGAGCTCATTCCTGGCTTGCTGCAGGAAGCGTTATAAGGGTTTCCATCAGTGTTTATAGCTGCAAGATCAGTGGAACTAGTTCTAGGTGGCCTTTATTCACCACCTAAGTGTGTCCTAAGCACTTCAAAAGCAGTTTCTCAGGGTCTGAGTTCCCCATGATAAAACATGAGGAATAATAGAGTCACTAGGCAGCTGTAGGTCTGGAGTGAGTGGTGTTTTCTTGCATTGAATCTGTGGCATCTTCTTCCTGAACAGGTGTCAGCTTTTTCAGCTATTGTCATAGGAAAAGAGGAGATCAACACAGAGCAATACTTAATGCATTTCGAAATATGATAAGGCTTTTGCAGAGAACTGCTACAGAGCTCTAAGTAGTAACAGGGATTCTTAAAGGTGCTCATGAGATGCTGCTGGATTATTTTGTTGGGCTTTTTCCCCTTAGCCTTTACAAACAAAAGACACTGCACATGGTTATTTTCTTGAGTCTTTTAGATGGATTTTTTTTTTCTTTTCAGAAAGTTTATTATTTATAATACCTGACACAGAGGAGTTCATGCTGTTTTCTGGCCTTGAAGTAGTACTGAATAATAATGTCTAATAAAAGAGGTTGTATAGAGTCTTTCTCTGTCCTTGGTCAAATCCCTCTCAAAATTGTTCACTATTCTGCTTCTCAGTGACTCATTAAAATTTTTAGAATTGGCATGTTGGGCACTACATGAGTAGAATAACCTTGATCATCTCACTCAAAGTTGTAAAGAGCTGGCAGGGTTCTATGAACAGTCTTATATTTACTGCTTTTAATAGGTCTTTGGCTACTCTCTTGTCCCTTTTTATACCACATACTCAAAATAGAAGAAAATAACTGACTTTGAACCTTCTGTTGGTATCAGCTTTTAAAGTTTGCCTGTCTGGAGACAGGTATTTGCAGTATGATTTGTCTAGTCAGGGAATGTAAGCTTACTAAGACATCTTGAAGTGATTTCATGGTTCGTATATTTTAAAAATAATTATTCCCAATGTAATAGTGAGTAATATTAAGTGAGCAGTATTCAAGATGGTCTGCTTTTAAAACTTCGGTAAATGTGAACTCAAAGTACAAAAGGTAGGGGTTTTTGTTGAGGTTTTTTTTTTTTTTTGGTCAGGTACAGCGTAAATGGTTTCTTTAAAATTCACTTTTCTATCTAACCTGACTGTATGGTATTACTGTGTTTTTAAGGTGTCCTTTATAGCACCCTCATGGGGCTGGGACACCTTACCATTTCTGCTGAAAAGGGGAGCAGGAATCAGTCTGAAAAGACTGCAGTTTTCACTGTATTAGAATTACCAGCTGAACCGGGTAAGGGCACAGAAATGCAAGCACATAGAGACAGGCATGGTAGACTTAAAATGTGATCCTTTCATTCAGAAATAAACTAGATATAAATGGTTCTCACACGATGTGCTTTTTTTTGTTTGTTTTTTTTCTTTAAGATTTCTAGTTCAGTTCATTATCTCAGCAGTCATAGAGGTGGTGATAACTTTTCAACAAAAAAATGAAATAAGAAATGAGAGGTTCCTAGACTGTAGTTGAACAAAAGGATGTCTGGGCACCACTCACATGGCATTCCTGTTTCAGATTTATCTTACATATATGCATCGTATTTTCTAAATATCAAACTGAAAAGATCACAGAAGAAATACCATAATTTATTTTGCTTCTAATTTCCACTCAGTGACTTCCAAAACTTAAAAAACTTTATCACATGTGCTCTGTGGCCTTGCACTAAAGAATTGAATACAAACTCAGAAAAAGAATGGGTTTAATATTCTGTTGTTTTAACTCCAATGTAAGACAAAATACTTAATTTTGGGAAGACTAAATGCCTGACTCAGTCTACAGCTGTTCTGTTATGCTTTTTTACTTATTCCAGAAGTAAAATGTGCTTTGTAAGTGATCCTTTATGGGTTTGTTTGGGATTTTTTAATATGCTTTTGGTTTCATGGTATTAATCTGAAAGTGCACATTTCTGTGAGCAAGAACTACAAGAAGGTGTAAGGAATGAATGGTTTAATTCAGTAATGTGTTTAGTTGTTTCATTCATTTGCCCACTTGAGGCTTTTTTTTTTTAGGAAATTAATCCTAGTGATATATTGTTTTTCTAATTTTAATCTTATTTGTGCCTTAAGTGCAGTCCTTCTCAGCTGAAATTAAAACCACCATCAACAAAAAAATGTGTTAGATATCACAATGGGTAATCACATTGGTAAGTATCTAATATTAAGAGCAATAACTAACTCAATGAGAATGACAAAAATGTGGTAAATTCAGTTAAAACCACCTAACACATCCTTTGCAAAATGTCATTAATGGTTGTATTATTAGCAAATAAGGATGTCATCTGATTTGTTTCCCCAGTGATCTAGGCTTTAAAGCCTAATCTAATAAACAGTTTAGTATGTTTGTCTGAGATTCCTAAGTAATTTAATTAATCTGACCACATAACATTATTGCAGTTCAGAGCTGTGATTTCTAGGAAATTAAAGCAACATGGCACTGGTTCATTCCATCAGATGGCTGAAATGTTTTCTAACACTTCACTGTTTGGTAAGTATCCTCATAATTCTGGATTTAAAAAGAGGCGTTACAGTAAATGCTCTCACGAGAGAGAGGTATCTATTACAGTTTCTATCATCTATGGAAAGTTTCAAAAATAATAAAACAATAAAAGAGAATATTTCATTCCATGGCGAATCATAGGATGGCTATTTATCCCAAACCCCACCCCCACCCCCTTACGTCTCTAAGAGGAACTCAATTTCTTTTGAGTCTATGTTGTTTTTGTTGAACTCTTAAATTATTTGCACTAAGATCTTTGAGGAAATATGCAACATAGGCCATTTCTTCATTAAATCATCTTAGAGTAGCTAAATGTGTCAGATAATCCTTTTTTATTTGAAAAAACAAAGCAAGCAACTCTTGTTCATTAGCACATCAGTGAAGGTTCCACAGGTTCCAAGTAGTCTTTGAGTCATCATATCATACCACCATTTTAACAGAAAAGATTAATGGAATTCAAATAGTCATCTCGTCTCCTGTATGCACTGCCTGTGAATCTTCAGCCAGTGTGAGAGCTGATAGGAAAACACTATCCTAAACACTAACACTATTGATTTGGGCGCACTCTGCATTGCTTGGTAACACCAAAGAGCTTCAGGCTGCAAGAGTGCTCTGTCAGTCTTTCCAGTTCTGGAAATCAGTGTTTTGGCAAATGATTCAAAACAGTACGTGGAAGAAAATTCATGGGGAATGTTGGATAATCCTCATAAATTTCAGGTGACAATCTAGTGGGGATTACCTGGGTTAATCTTTGTTGGTAGAGAGATGGGGGAGTTGAGCTTGTGTGCAAACCTTGCATCCTACCTAATTCCAGAAATCACCGAGCTGTTATTTGCATCACTGGCCTTCAAAACCATGTTTCTATACAAATCTTGTTACACATTTTTAAAGGACTAGCCTAATATTGGATTTTAGACTACCGATTCCCTACTTTGCAAGACGGCTGAAATGATGAGTGGATTTGGAGCCTCACAGGAAAAATGTCTTTCTCAAACAAGAGGCTGATAAAGGGCAGACAAACAGGGATTTGTTGCACAAGACTTCAACCCCAGTTACTAAGTACTTAACACAATGTACACAAATTTGCATCAGTAAATGCGGCTGTTGTGACCGAACGCTTCTACTTATTTTGCTAGAGTTATACATTTAAAAGTCTTTTACAGATCACCCAGAAATAAATGTTTACGCTAGATGATATTGAATGACTCATTTCCAGTCTGGCACAGGAGTTATGGAAATCCATATATGTGTATATATTTTATTTTACATGGGCTGAACTAGGAAAAAAATCCCCTGGTCTTCCTAGCGAAATGGGAAACCAAAATATTTCAAAGATATTAAATCTTGGTTTTTTATTTGGGGATTGTAATTCTGGTTTTCTTAATGTTGGTTTCCTTTTTATAATACTTTTAATGGTAGTAATTTGTTTTGGAAATATTGGATTGTAAGCTTTCGATATCTCATAATTTTGATCAGAAAATAGTCCTCATTGGATGAAGGAAAGAATGGGGAAACTCTAACAAAATTTCACTTTTTCCCCAGTAAGCAGGTCTAGTCTGTTATTTGAAAGAGCATTTATACATATTTTCTTCATCCCAATTTACTGTCGACAGTGGGCTACAGAAGGTGATTATGACAATACCAAGGTTAAACCAGTAATGCTTTCCTGTGGATGCCCAGCACCTCCAGTCTGTCTCATTAGTGGTGGGCAGTTCTTCCTTTCTTGCACGTGTAAGATTGTATACAGCTTTTATGTAGGTGATAAAACCCAGGAAAGTTTTAATCTACCTTGTTTTGATAGCATCTTTCTTCACTTGTTAAGTTTCTTATTCTGTTTCTCGGTCTTTCTTGATTAAAGTCAGCTCACTGTTCCTCCCAGGAATGATCTATTTTGGGCTGGCTTTTTCTTAGTAGAAAGTGGAAGATTATTCAGCTGTCGGTATTACCTTGGCTTCTACATATCAGTGTTATGAATTCTTTGAGGTGCCTGACAGTGTTTATGGATGATCATATCTGCCTGGGAAGATGTTCTGCTTCTCAGACTTTCTTGCCCTTCTGAGCCTTTTCTTACAAGACAAAAGGCAGCTGTAAACCTAAACTTGGTATAAGGATGTTGTTATTATAGACTTATGAGAAGTTTGCAAACCTGGTTCCTACATTGAAACAGGCTAATTGAGCATGTGCCGAGGTAACTTGTCTAGATGTTCAAGTTCTATAACTTAATTTTTCTCGGAATTAAGGCATAGAGAACACCCAGCTTTAGCCTTAATGGGAAGGGAGGAGTCACTGTGACAGCAATTTCAAAGTGATTTTTGTATGGAATTTCTGTGAGCTGTTTTTCATCTTGTTTTGCAAGATTGCAATTGGATTTGGTTTTTAAGTAGTGTGTTACATTGCATTGGTATTGAGAATACATTATTGAGCCTTTGAAGTGAAATATCTTAATTATCTAGAACTTGAATAGCTGAATTCAAACATCCTCAGGGATCTGCTTCTCTGACTGCCCCACCCCAGTTTAAATAAATCAGAACTTTTACAAGATTCAGAAACTGGATGTTTTCTTCTCTATGACTGCTCCCCAAAGCCTTTGTGGCACAGAGTCCCTGCATGTGAACATTTCATTAAAGGCTGAAAGGCTGTCTTTGAAGATCCATTGGTGTGTATGGACACTGCAGAAATGGTTGTTTAAGAAGACAAGCTTTCAACTCCATGGACTAAATGAATTTCAGGTCGAGATGAACACACATGGGAGAAATAAAAACAGAAAAAATGAGAAAAAGGGTTTTAGTAAATGCTCTTAATGCAAATGGCAACATTCTCTTATTTTCACCCTCCAAACTACAAGTTTTCTTTGTATGCACACCTTTCACATGAGGTTATATAAATCCCACATTTGGCAAACAATAGTGGTCTTGGGCAGTCTGTTCCTTTGGTTTACATTAGGAGCCCGATTCAAAGACTCTGATTTCTTTATGTATTGAACTGGAACAAAGTCACTCAAGTTCTTTCTCTCTGAGATGTAGACTGCTTCTTTTGGGTGTTGCTAGAACACCACTCAGGCTTACCAGGTTTCGGATGGGATTTCTTTGTGCTGTGGTTTCTTTAGTATGGTTAGTGCCTCACTGTAGGAAGCTGTGGTCACCTGTGGAGAAAGGACAGCTGAATGTATGAAGGGTAATGGAAGCTCTGGATGTGACTGCCTGAGAACAAGTGCTTCATAGGTTTGTGCATGTAGGTTGTTTGTTACATCACTTGCTTATTTTTTCCTTTCTTATGCCGTCTCTATGCTTCCTACTACTTTTGATTGTTCCAGTTTGGTTGATAATTGATAAAGAAGTCAAAGCAAAGTGAGGAAACAAGTCTTTCTGGCATGTAAAGAATTTGATGCAAGAACAATCATCAGTTCACAGAATTCCAGAGTGGGTCAGGTTGGAAGGGACCACACTGGGTCGTCTGGTCCCACCTCCCTGCTCAAGCAGGGTCATTCCAGAGCACATTGCACAGGGTTGCATCTGTTCTGGAATATCTCCAGTGAGGGAGACTCCACACCCTCTCTGGATAATCTGTTGCAGTGCTCAGTCACTGCGCAGTGAAGAAGCTCTCCCTCATATTCAGATGAAATTTCCTGTGCGTTGGTTTCTTCCCTTTGCCTCCTGTCCTCTTGTTTGGCACCACCGAGCGAGCCTGGACATTTCTTGGCATGCTTCTTGTTCAGCATTTGAACAACAGCCAGACCGTGCTGGGGGGAAGTGAGGATGGGTTGGTGGGTGGGTGGGTTGAGCAGCCTGTGGCTCCGCTCTTGACAATGCCACGTGCAGCACGTGCTCCTTGCCCAAGCTGCAGAGGAGCATTCCTGCAGAACGCTGCTCCCAGTGGGCACCAACCCGGCTCCCAAACTCCCACTGGGCATGAGCCAAAAGAGCCATGGAGTTTTCACGTGCCAGAGGCTGGGTGAGGAATAACAGGGGCTCTTCTAGCTCACAAAACATTTCTACCAGTGCTTATAGCACACAGAGCTCACTGGGGCTGTGGTTAATCTCTTTGCCTAGCTTTCTAGAGGGTTTTAGAATTGCTTGCGGCAGAAACCAGAGAACACAGTGTTGAATGCAAGGATGTATGCAGAATATCTGTTCCTTTGTGACATTACTACAATTTTTATTTTGCTTTTATCCACTTGGGGGACTTGCACCAGTGTAAGTGAGGCTGAAGACAGACAGTTCCAGCTGAAAGGTTGCATCCATGTTTAGATCTGCCTTGTCACAAAGTTGTGCTAAAGTATGGATGGATGTGTGTCCTCCACAAAATTGTGAGTATGCAGCTGGGGAATTGTTTATAAACCACCCCAAAAGTTCTCATTTATGTAATAGAATACTTTGTCTCTTAGTTAATATGAGCTATTAAGTGCTGCTCATAGCAAACATATTAGGGGCAATTTTATCTGAGTTTCAGGTATTAGTTCAACCCAAACCTTCAGTATTTCTTTACAAGACACTGTGTACTAGCTACTCAACTGCATGAGCAGGTAAGTTCATCATGGACAAGCCCCTGACAACTGCAGTGAATCATAAAGCAAGCATTTTCAGGTTCACATACTGGCTGTTTTTCATGTGCAGTTGTTTTGCAAAGACAGGGTTGATGAGAAGCACTTGCAGTTTACTCCTACTGTATCACATTCTGTAATGATAAATGTGTTTTGAACAAAACAATATTGAGTCTATGAAAAAGAAATTATTCATGTGTAAATGGTAGTGGAAGCCCTGCCAAGGGAATAATGAGGCTCTGGGAGGGTACTTATTGGTATTCAAACAAGGGAAAAAGCTGAAGGCAATGGTGTCAGCTTAATTTCCTTTTCTGGTCAAACCTTGAATAGTGGTGTAGTCTTTATAGCTTGCAGAGAACGTGCACAGATTAATTCCATAGGAATTCCTTATATATGTCCAGTTCTGGGCTCCTCACTGGAAGAGAGACATGATGGTCCTGGAGCGAGTCTAGTGGAGGACTAGGAACATGATTAAGGGGCTGGAGCAACTCACTCAAAAGGAATGGTTGAGCCTCAAGAAAAGGTGAATGAGAGGGGATTTAATGTCTGTAAGTATCTGAGAGGAGGTGCCAAGAGGCTGGAGCCAGGCTCTGCTCGGTGGTGCCCAGCAACAGGAGAATGAGAAGCAGTGGGTTAAAAGTGGAACACAGAAAGTTCAACCTGAAAATGAGGAAGAACTTCATTTTGAGGGTGACAGAGCACTGGAACATATTGCCCAGAGAGGGTGTGGAATCTCTTCCTCTGGAGATATTCAAAAGACATGTGAACAAAATTCTGAGTAGCAAACTATAGAACGCCCTGCTTGAGCAGGAACTCCAGGGCTCACTTCCCACCTTAACAACTCTGTGGTTGGTTCTGTGTTTTTTGCTTCAGGGAAGTATATTTCTTGAGTAAATTTGATGCTTGCAGCACAAGACTCATCACTAGTTATATTTTAGTTTGGTATATTCATACAGCAGATGAATTGCTGAGATGATCAATACGAAAACTTTGTATGGGTAATAAACTTGATGGTAATCTGTGGACAAACTGCTTTCGTGAGCCTAGGAGGGAAAAAATACAGGTAGATGAGGAAATAAGTCTCATCTCTATAGCAGTGTTTTGGATTTTTTCATGGAGTCCAGTCTTTCATGTCTATGTTCTCTGTTTGCCAAACTTTTTGATCAAGTTGTGAGTTGGAGGAATTATTTTTTAATTTTTGTTGTAGGGGAGAGGGGAAAGAAACTCACAGCTGTTATTTTATATGTTCAGTGATATGTACAGCATTCTGTACATTAATGTGATCACAAAACTGTCCAGGTATCAAATACCTTTTACAGAATAACTTGCTTATTGGTCAATTACCTCTTTATTCTAAACAAGTGTTGCCTCCATGCACAAGAAGATTTTGTCCACATGGGGAAGTTTGTAGGGGTTTGTTTGGGGAGATGCATTTTGCGTTTATTGGAGGGTGGTACTTACCACTGCAGGAGATAGCTTCCTCCTCTCAGTATTTTACAGAAGGATTATATTTCAGATGTATTGCCTCTTTTCTTTTTCTTTTTTTTCTTCACTTAGTCAGCTATGAACTCATAAAGATGGCTTAGCATCTTAAGTTTATCACTTTCAAGACTTCAGATGAAATAATAATTTTTTTCTTAAACACTCGTAGCCCAGAAAAAATATAATACACTGGTGTGGTTTCTGTAAATAGGGATTTTGTAGCTGTGAATAGCAATCACTTCCTTTGCTGTATGTTTTGGAGGTTGTTTCTTTGTTTGAGGGTTTTGTTTGTGTTTTGCTTGGTTTGTTGGTGGGTTTTTTTAAGTTTAGTCCTTTTGATTGAGGAGGATAGCTAAAGCACAAATCTATTCCAAATGCCCAAAACTCTTTTTGATCTCTTGGTTAGTTTCCTGACAAATGATATTGCAGTCTGGATCGAAGCTCCAAAGAAAAAGCCCATCAAATATAATGGCAAGGCTCAATTGTGCCTTATGCTGGCTGCCATGGAAACTTTCCTATGATAAGATGTCAGATGTCAGAGAAGCAAGGTGGAGAAAATAGCTTGACTAAGCCAGAAGCAAAAACCCAGGAGCAGGTGGTGAGTGCTGAGAAGAGCTGAGTGCTTAGTCAAGAATTTAAGTGATTGGTTTCAGATTAGCAAATCAAGTAGTAAGTGCAATAACTGAAGACATAAAATCTTATTAGTGTCCTGAATCCGTGGCTGTAGAGTTGTCACTTTGTGACTGAGAACCATTTCAGGTTGATCCAAAGGTAGTGTGCAACACAATTCCTCCCATGGGGAGGAATTAACACCAGTTAATCAAACCATTTCTGAGAGTTTGGTTTTGCCAGAACACAGATTTTCCAGAATTGGTCTGTGGAGAGCTGATATGCTTGTGAACATTTAACCATGGATCATGGAGGACCGTTTTTTATTTTATAATGATCTTAATTCTTTTTTCACCTTTATTCTATAAAACTGAAATTATACTAATGTGATTTTTAGCTGTTTTGATCATATTAGGAATCATATCATTAACTTGAGTTAATGTTCATTGAAAGAAGTTCCTAAAAGAAGGGTCAGAAGAGCATTCCAGTAGACTTTGATATGAGCCCTGTGATTTTATTTATTCTCTGATAATTTGGTAATCCATTCCTTTATCTAGTGAAATTATTACTCAGGAAATGGCTTCTAATACCGGAGTAGTCATGGGAGAGGAAGATTACAAAAGTACATTGGATGTCTCATCTTCTGTAGTTCACTCTGCTCTATTTCTTGGATCCTGTGTTGAGTTCTTTACAATTGCATCAGCACTGGTTTTAGTACTTTACCACAGAAGTATTTATCTTTGTTTTATTACAAAAATCATATTCTAGAACAACATTTTAAATGCTTTAAAGATTATTATTGACATGCTAAAAGAATTAGGAAAAAAGTATTTCATGGGTAAGGGGAAGACAAGTAAAAAAGTGCTCGTGTTTTATTCTCACAAAATAAAAACAGCTTCTGCTTGTATGGTGGTGTCTCTCTCTTCTCTTTAATACAATTATTTATTGTTCACTGCCTTGCCAAAAGAAATCTAACAGATTAGAAGACAAACTATTTTGCCGGAACATGACCCATGTCTTCCTTCCCAATTTACATATTGAAGTAACAAGGGTAGACTCCACAATGTGTATTTATGTATTTCTACTCCTTTCGTTATTGTCTTTTTGCCCTTTCCAAATCCCGTGTCAATGGGAAAGACTTTGAGTTGCCAACACTGTGCATTCATAACAGAAAAATGTTGTATCGAAGCTAGAGTAAATTTTGAAAATAATGGAAAATTATCATCAAAACTGTAAGATCTGGCCAAAAATGATTTTTTGACACATAGGTATTTGACACATTTTTTTGACACATAGGTATTCAAAACACATGAGCAGTGTAACACAGTGTGCTGAAATCCTCCATGCATTAGCCAAATTACTCATTCCCTTCCATGATAAAGAGCTCTAACCCTATAAATGGATCATCAAGCCTCATGCCATCAACACACCACCTTTACTTTCATCTCTTTTACCCACTGGTGCTGCTTTTCTTTTGTTTTAATGAGACTGGTTGCCTGGCAGTGTAAAATAACAGGTACATGTCTATCATTATTATAATAATTTTTTCCTATAATTATTTTTCCCTTGCAGTGCTGCTGGCAGGTCATTTAGGTTGCAAAATTAGTACTTCTGTGGGAATATTGCAATTAAAATGCACACTGCTATCAAATGATTTCCTTTGAAACTCTTGAATATAGTAGCTGTATTCTTAAGAGTTTACACTCATAAATGAAAGGTAATTCCCCATGGCTGCATTATCTCCTCTTTAGATGTGCTGTTATGTTTCAGAAACACTAGCCTGAACCAATTTGTATCAAATGCTTTTTTTATGACATAAAGGAAACATTAAAACTGTGGTATAAATCAGAGGTAAACTTAGTTTTGCATGAAGTCTACTTGCCGTCATGTGTTCTTTTATAATGACTTTGGGGAGAAGGGGGAGATAAGAGACTTCCACAGTAGGAGCTGCTCAGCTCACTAATGCAATTTGAATTGTGTATCAACACATTAATGTTAAGGTCACAAAGTTAATGATGTTTAAAACTGTATTGTAAAATTTGCTTCAGCAACCTCATAAAAAGCAGGAGCTAATGAAGTACCTTTGATTTGTGGTAACACTAACCTTCTTTCTTCAGCATCAAAGCACAAGGTTCAGAATTGTTGCTGGAACACTGCTTTGATTTTTTTTGTTCCCCTGACAATATTTCTCACACCTATTTTAATGGGCCAAAGCAAACTCCTTCACAGAGAAACAGCACCTCTCCTCTCAAAAGTTTCAGTGCTGTTGGCAGCCCTCAGAGCTTTCACTGGAGCTCTGCACATAGAGCACCTTGGCATTGTTAAATTGATAATACTCTTTCAGTTTACACTGTGTAAGAAAAAAAATCTAAGTTTTTCTGACTATGAAACTACCTTTTTTAATTTTTAGAATTCTAAACTGAATTCTACACTGAACTGGGATATTCAAAACAGGAAATGTGGGTAGAGTTTAAGATTTTACTGTTAGTCAAATGAGCAGTAACAACTCCTATAGTCCAAACTAAATAATGAATATGCAAAAGCCTCACCAATTATATGTTAAAAACCCTCATGTAAAAAAGTCATACCTAGTACCTCCCCCTTTATTCTGATGTTCTTATCACTCTTTTCATGTTTCCCTGGCCTTTAAAGGTGATACCACAGTCCTCCTTGGGCAAAATCAGGGAGAGGGAAATTAAATGTTTTCTCCATTTGGAATTTTGATGTTTTCATTGGGATGACAAGGATGATTCTCAAGGTAACAATGGCAGGAGAACCAATGATGTTGATGCTTTCTTCCTCCTGAACTTTGTGTCTCCTTAGATTTATTATTGCTTCTTTGCATCCCTGCCTTCTCTCAGCTTCCAGGGAAGGGGTGGAGGCTGCCCCACCGTCCCCCAGTTGTTGCCCGGGGACTGCTTGGGGCTGCCAGCTCCTTCTCCAGCAGCATTCCCAGGGTTGAGCTCAGACAGGTTGGGCAATGGGCACTCAGCCATGGGGCACCTGGAGAACCGAGTTCAGCCCTGCTCAGGGCAAGTGGTAAAGCCTAAGGAGATCTTGATATTAATACTTTATATACTATATTTTTTATATGTCCACACATATGTATTTTTGGTGGTATGTAAATAACTAGATGGACAATTGAGGTGAATACTGAACGTATATTCTGTCTTATAACAGAAGATGCGACTATCCAAGGGAGAATTACCAGGAGGTTTGGGAGCTCTTCTACCTTTAAGCAAATGAAGCATTTCACTTACTAAATACTCCCTCATATTCCTCCTGCTAGGGTTTATCCAGTCCTGTTCAAGGCCTCTGAGTTTTCTCCTTCTTGGATTTATTCTTGCACTAGCAATCAGAAATATCTCAATTTGGAGAAACTCAGAAACCAGAAAAATATATTCTAAACTTCCCTGTAAAAAAAGAAAACTCTTCCCAGAAAATAACAGTATTTTTAAGGACTTGGGTGAAATCCCATCATTTTTCTCTATTACAACTTCATTTGAAATTAATGAATTACAGGATGAATAAGCATTAAACAGTCTGGAAACAAAAATAATAGCTGTTTATAAACAGATTTTAATTTTCTTTTAGATTTATATCAGCTGCATTCCATCACGCTTTACTCATGGATCTGCTAATGTAGATAAGACTTCATAAGGAGTTCTGTCCATAATCAAAAGTATATTAGTATATTGTGTGTACTCAGTAAGCTGCCTTAGTTTTTTTCTTTCCTCTTTTTTCTACATCTGTACAAATTCCACTTAAATGGTGGCAAAGCTAAGCCCAAGAGTATAATTAAATTCTTTCTGAAACTTAATTAGTTCAATTGTGATCTCTTTGATTTCTGGAAACAGAGAATATGGTAAATATATCTGTATAAGAAAAGCGTTTAAGACATGCCGAAACATAGACAGAGAGCTACAGACAAATATAACCACAGACAGGCTATTCTGAGTAATTTATTGTACTGGTTTTGACTGGGTAGAGTTCATTTTCTTCACAGTAATTTGCATGAGGCTGTGTTTTAGATTTGGGCTGGAAACTGCCAATATTTTCCAGGGATGTTGTTGTGATCCTTAGATTTATCATTGCACCGAGCGGTGCTTGCCAAGGGTCAGCCTCTCAGACTGCCCCACCAGGGAGTGGGCTGGGGGCCCACAAGGAGGTGGGAGGAGACACAGCGAGGACAGCTGACCCTGACTGTCCGAAGGGATATTCCATCATGTATGCCATTGTGCTCAGCATATAACGCTGGGGGAAGAAGGAAGGGAATATTTAGAGTGAAGGCATTTGTCTTCCCAAGTCACCATTATGTGCGATGGAGCCCTGCTCTCCTAGGGATGGCCAAGCACCTGCCTGCCTGTGGAAAACAATTAATTAATTCCTTGTTTTGCTTCGTTGTTGTGCGTGGCTTTTGCTTTCCCCATTAAACTGTCTTTGTGTCAACCCACCAGTGTTCTCACTTTTACCCCTCTGATTTCTAACACAGGGGGAACAACTGAGTGTCTGCGTGGTGTTTAATTGCTAGCTGGGGTTAAAGCATGACAGTAATGAAAATACTTTGCATTCCACAGCAGCAGTGTCTGTAGCTAATTATTGTCCTTCTTATGCTATCCTTAAGTCCAAGAGAAAGTGTCTGATGGATTTGGTTTCAGCAAGTAGCTCAAGCAGGGTGGTGATAGTTTCAGAGGTAGAAGAGAACAAGATCATCTCTAGCAATGTGTCCGTATCTACACTTGATTTTAGGCTACAACCAGTTAATTCTGCCTGCAAACCAGAACAGGACTATCACTGCCTCCTAATACTGTTACTGATGGACTATGTTGCTTACAGGGATTTTATTTTTAATTGTTTCTTTTATTTGGCACCTCAGCTACCTATCGACGTAGGGGCAAGTTTAAGGCAACAGATGGTGCCTCAATTTCCTAGTTGCCCTCTGTCTGAGGGCTGAACTCTGAAAACAAAAGGTAGTGAAATAATTGCTTATGTGATACAGAGGAAAATTCTCTCCAGAGATGCTATTGACAGACATCTCTCCCATATGACTGGAGTGCACTCTGCAGTGCTTTGCTCTTAGCAGTCCAAAAATAGAGCAGTTCCATTTAGAAAGAATTAGAAACATTCAGTTGTGCTCAGGGTAAGAGTACTGATATTGGTTAGTAAAGTGAATAGAGGAAGAATGAAGAATTTTTTGCCTGGCTGCACCAATTAACATAGGTGCAAAAATGAATAAATTTTGCAGGTGTGGTGTGGGTTAATGCTTTAAATTCATGTACATTTATCAGCAGTCACCATGTCAATGCTCTCTAGCAACCTGAAAACTAGCTACATCAATCAGTGCAATTAATTCTGTTTCAAAATTTGCCACCCTTATCCAAGGCTGCTTGTTTTACTGACATTTTTATTTTAATTTTACCTCCTTTCCTTACTCATCTTCTCTCATTTGGCTGCCAAGAGACATTCAGATCATGGGACCAGACTCTGATTAGCCTGAAGGGTTGCTCCTAGATTTCAGCTGTTTGATATTTGGATCCCCAGCATCAGATGTGTAGCTATATCCATCTGGCCCAATTGGTGTGTGTTTTATGCATGATTGTAGGATATTAACTTTATCCTTTGGGTTTTTTGAGGGGGTTTTTTTAACTGTTGATTGCCATTTTCTGTCCCTTACCTTCCAGTTTCTTGTAGAAGACTTCAAAAAATTGCTTCTGCTTCCCCTGGTTGTATGGAGATAATTACTTTAGTCATGATAACTAAATCAATATTTTTCTCTGATACAGCCAAACTGCCCCCTTTCTTTCCATGTTACTTTTCTAACTGTAGGTTGACAATTTACTAGTGAATGAAGGAGTGCAAAATTCAAAAAGGAGAAATTCAGCCACTTTTCACAGCACCTCTACAGGGTGCTGCTTTGTTTTCAAGCAAATGAGGTTACAATTTCTTGTCAGTTCTAAAGCTCCCAGGCTTGGATTTGGTTGAGATTCCCAGAAAAGATGGTACAGAACCACAATCTTATTCGGGGAAACAGAGGAAATATAGTGTACATAGTTTTGGAACTGAAAAGTCATTGTTAGTTCAGTGAATGATTTAGTACTATAAAGCTGGAATTAATTAATATTGACAAGCTTCATGAATTATACAAACCAATTCTATACAATATTTTATGCAGATATAAAAATATAAAGGACTTCTTGTCTCTTATCCATCCCTATGTTTAACATTGTAGTGTGTTCTTTAGTCTTAGGGTCAACAGTTCCTATATTTCTCAGTCAAAAATGGTGTATTCTACTGAACATTTCCAAGAATTACCAGCAATTTTTTTTTTCTTTATGGAAGAATTAGTGTGAATAAAGAAAATAGGAAATGGTCCTGATTTTGATGCTTAGATGTACTTTCCCTTTCATGTACTTGTGGAGGGTTTCGAGTGAATTTCAGACAATTGGTCAACGCTAATTAAAAGCCTCTTAAGGAGACACTACAATAAAATAAATTATTGCTGGATTAGTGGAATGAGGATTTCAGATAAAACAACAAAAAAGTGCTATCAGAAACTATCACAAAAATTGAAGGAAAAAGTTGATTAATTCTATGAAATGAAGAGGATCTGAATATAAATATAATATTGGAATCATAGAAAAACTTGTCTAAGCTCACAGATTGTATGCATACATCTTATTTTTTAAGTTTTTTATACTTTTCCATTTTTGGTTGATCTAAGCTGCTGAGGGATTTTAATATGGAAGAGAACATATATTTTTAGTTTCATCTGACTATGCCCTTTCAAAGTAAACTGTAACACTGTTATTGTGGGTCATATTCTGCTAGACCAGATTCTACCTTGGTATAGAACAGAAAAGTGAAGAGCTTGTACCTCCCACCCCTCTCCAAATAAAGAAATTTGACAAGAGCATCACAGCTCCTGTCGTTACACTATACAATGAACAGCACGCTGCATGATTTCATCATACTGTTATTAATATCAACATTGTGCAGTCTCAAGAAATCATTTTGCCAGAAAAATCTCAGGTCTTCACTTCAACACTTGCATCATTTAAGTTGATGCTTGTAATAAGGAAGATGGAAAAAATTTTGCAATATGCCAACTGTCAGTGAAAGGTGGAAGGTAATAAACCATCCCAGTCTAAATGTAGCAATAGATCAGAAAAACTATCTAACCATAACAGCTGCTGAAGATCTTAAAATGTCTTTTTTATTTAAACATAGCCCAAGGTTTGCTGTAAATGTACATATGAATATATCTAAAAAAAAATGTCTATGGTATTCATTTTGGCCTCAACAATCCATAATGCAGAACTTCTTGTTGCATTCAGGAACTTCATGACAGTTCAGTAAGAGTTTTAGATGACTGATAAACTCTTTGCTTTAAGACTTCATATGACTTCACTTTGTTAAGTCTCAAATAATGGCTTTTTTTTTCTTTTTCATTTTTCTTAAAGTATTGCATTTAATGGAGTGAGGATTAAAGGATATAGGAAACAGACTTCTTCATTTATGTGCTGTAAGGGCTTGTGTATAATTGTTGTTACCTCCAGGAGCTGTTGTTGCACAGAGCTGACTGGGCAATCACAGCGAGACGCTTTGTGTCAGCTGTAGCTGCAGCACGTGAACTGCAGTCCGCAGGGTGTGTGAGCAGGCAGTTCCTGCAGTAAAATATATGTACCACGATATATGTAGTCTGGGAACTGCATGGCTGAGCGTATGGCTGATAAACCCAGGCAGAATGGAGGCTCTAAAGAGCAAATGGATTTGTCTGCCCATCTACGCTCACAGAGAAAAACAATTTTGAGGAATACCACATTGCACGAGTACTGAGGTGGAGAACTGGCTTTATGGAGCTGTTCTGGAGCTGGACAAGCTCATGGCTGCATGAGGCACAAGCGTTTCTTCTGGCATCGACTTCTGAGAGGATTTGATTTCAAAGGCAAAACAGCCATGCAGGAGCTGGGGTTTGATACTCACATACTTGAAAGAATATGCATTTTGGTGGGGCAGGGATACTTAAAATATAACTTTCTCTTGTCAGCATCAAATTAGGAACTGATATGTGGGAACATGGTGAGATAATTTGTTGGGGTACACTGTGTGCTGGAAGAGAGATAGGCCCTGAGGGCCAGAGAAAGAGCCTCGTTCTCAGAGCTGGAGGTGACCCTGGGATTACAGCCAGGTCACCGGGGATGGGCTGAGAGAGGATTGTGGGTTTCTGGACAGTGTTGGACCTATGAGATGTGATAATTGTAGTTTGTGACCTTGTAAGGTATTGTTTACCTTTTACCGTAATAAGCAATGTCTGGGAAATGCTCCAGGTGATTGGGGGACACTGAGGTGAACATCTTTTCTGTTTATATGATGTGATATCCTGTAGGTACTGGTATTTAAGGGAATTTCTGATGTGCAATAAAGCTTTGCACTTTTTCCTCCATGTGTGCAGAGTCCCGGCCCATGCGTGAATACTGCAGTAATTGATTAGATTGCCAGGTGAGATCTTGGTGGTCAAGAGAACTAATCTTCATGAAACTGAAAATAATTGTCTCCTTGTTCAACTACTAAAACCATGGTGATCACCTTTTTTTAATACCTAAGTGGCAGAAGTATGTCTTTCTTGGCTGTTCATTGCTACAAATTCTTCCACCATTTTCAATGTATTGGCATTTTAGAAATGTAATTTGGTCCATTTTTGTTTCAGAATATTTTGTTTGTAGAATAAGATTATCATCTCTTTTTTTTTTTTTTTTCATTCTCACTTTTAAATATCCTGTATTGAAGGAATTGTACCATAAAAATAATTGGTTGGCATAGTCTTGTGGAGAACATGAAGATCTGAAATGAATCCTGAATTTCATTCAGAAGTTACTGTTACATTTCTCATGAAGATGACTTTCAGTATATTTTTCCAGTATATTTTTTTTTATGTATTTGGATAAAACAGATACTTAAAATGACCTATTTGTTATGAACTACGAAATTTCCTTTGGAAATGTGGACTCTCACATTTTGCACTCATCTTATTGGAGAAATTGCATTGAAAATAACTGCAAAAATACATTTTCACTTCGAGTTTACAATTAAAACAGAATATCTGATTTTTTTTTGTAAACTTCTGAGTGTACTACATTTATTTGAAAGCTGTTTTTCACCTCAACATGCCTTTTTTTGATGGTTGAATTAAATTACAATATTCTCTGTGAGAACAGAGGTGATTGATGGCACAATTTCTTAATATCTTGGGCAAAACGCAAGGCTCTTAAAAGAGGACAAAAGTAGTTTCTTCTAGTTCAGGAGTGAAATATGGGATTACTATGTGGTATATACCTGAATCATAGCATTTATAGTATGTTATAAAAATACAGACTCAAGCACAAAAATGTTTGAATTGATGAACATCAAGAAAAAAATTAAAAATATCCCACAACCCCAAAAAACCCACCAACTGCAACAACAACAACCACAACAAAAGCCATTACTCAACAGAAAAGTGATTGTACTTAATTTAGGTTTCTTAGAAAAAGAACTTATAGGTCCTATGTATTTAAGATTGTCATTAATGATTTTCTTACTTCACTGACTTTTCTTAGAGTTAGTTTCCTCAGACTTATGACTGAACTTTTGTGGAGCTGTGGGGTTTTTTTCTGTGTTATTTTGGCTTTTATGCTTCCCCATTCATTTGTTTATTCTTTAACTCATACAGCCATTGAATCTTATATGTAACTATGTTTGTTACTACAAGGATAATATATATGTGGGCTGCTGTAATACCCTAACTGGTATTTTCTGATACTTGTTTTCTAGATTTTGGAACTTTGCTAATAGGGTTCTTAGCCATGTCTTCAGCCAAGCAGCATATAAGGCTGGGTAGTTTTTCAAAACTGTTGAAATACAATTCTTGTTCTGCTTTATTGGAACTTGATTGGAATATGCTTTATTTCATGGAAGGTTTTATTGACTTTTTGTTTTAATGGAAAGCCTAATGACATCAAGAAACAAAATTCATTATTTAAAAAAAATTATTAAAAGCATTTTGGAATAGTCTATTATGATAATGGAATAGAAAAATGAAAGTACTTAAAGAGTTAAAGAAAACAAAGATAAGGAAGAAGACGAAAAAGGTTGAAATTCCATTGCAATTGTCAGGGTCATGTGCCACATTTCAGAATGTTTTCAAGAACTGTAGAGTAGCATTCTGCAAATTACTTTAAAAATTACTGCTTTATCTACAAGAAGAAAAAGTTTCTACAAAAGTCTCTGCTTCTATACAGAATCAAAAGTCCTTGTGAGTACCTATTAATGGGTATTTGGGGACTATGGCTTTTCAGCAGTTGGGTTACCCAGCCAATAACAATTCAAAGATATCCCAGCATTTCCAAGAGATTCCATTCCATTTCTTGAGTCTGGGTCTGCTGTGCTGATGTTTCCTAACATTGAAAACTGGTTTAACAATCACTTTTTTTACAGCAATAAGATAAAATCAAGAAAAATTGCTATCACATCTGTTAAAGGCCTTAATATATTTTTTCTCTTCCTTTCCCATTGTTAGTTCATCAAGATATGAACAGTTTTAAAAGCAGTTGCGTTTCAGATCTCTTAATATTGGCAGCAGCTCAATAGCAGGGTCCTAGGCCTGGAGGTGCAGTGTAGAATCAGTGCTGTAGAATGTGGAAAACAATGGGTCCATGTGAACTTTAGAAACCTTTTGCTATACAAGCAGAGCACTAGGAACTTCTCCTGTGTGAGAGATTCTCTCCTCTAAAGTGGTGTGAGTGGACTGCTGGTGCCATGTCTCACAGGAAGTTATCCATCTTCCTAAGGCTGCAAATGGAAAGCAGCATTCCTGGGAGTAGCAGGTTCTCAGCCTTATTTGTCCTCTGAACCCAGAGGAAGTTAACTGTAAACTAAGAATTGTGGAAAAGGATAACAAATACATCCATAAGATACGGTAGTCAGAGTTGCTAGTCATGAGAGGTCTGGGTTTTTTACCTGAGGCATGTGGAGCTACAGTATTTCTATGGATTCAGAAAGCACTTCAATTTGTGTTTCTTTTTTCTAGCAGACTTTGGCCAGAAACACTTTCACCCTTGGGAATGCATCTTGCAATAGGAAGATATTGCTGTTGATTCTGGTGCTTTTTATATTGCAGAACCCTTTGATGTGTTTAATTTTACAACAGTCTAGGGCTTTTGCTCCCAAATGAAATGTAGAATAATGCCATTCATGTTAGCTTGATATCTTTCCAAATGTGTGTGTGCCTGCCTGCAGCAGCTGGCTCAAACACTAAACTCAAGTCCACATCACTTTTCTGCACACCTCAATTTTTTTCTCTAGTGCAGGAACAGTTAAATAACTATCAGTGTATTTAACCTTACCTGTGGCTTCTGCAAAATTTGCATTAAATATCAAGGTTAGGTTAATTCTATAAAAATGTTCAGACACATTGGATTGAAGGAACGGAGCTGTTTGATGAAATACCTGTCTAGAATGTAACTCTACGTTTTTTTAGCTTGGAAACAGCAACATGAATGCACAGTGTTAAATATATTTGCTACTTTGCAATCAATTCATAAAAATCCTTTGTTTTCCTCTGAGTCTGGGATAAAAGTGTGCGCATGAGATATGAAAGTGAAATTTGAGTTAGTTTTCTTTGATTTAGTGAAAGTCTGCAACACACTTATTTTACTCATAAAGAACTGAAGCTTAATTTCCCTTTGCAGCTCCAAGATGTAAAGGGCATTAGTTTTTAATTGAGGAAAGTCTGTAATGAATTAGTTATTCCAGTATTAGGTTGCTCCATACAGTTACTTGCAAGTGTCTTTTCAGCTGAGTGTATTTTCTGAGTGGCTTTATTTTGCATATCTCTGTCCTTTATCTTTTTCATGATATAAAAACTACATTTGCCCCTTTTGATTTTTGTTTTTTTTAGAATACTCTCTATGGCCCAATTGAATTCTCAGCACCCTCTCTCTTTAGAAGAACATGTCAGCTCTCAAGTGTCCAGTAGTTCTTTTTATCTGATGTGGACTCTTTAAAACCCACAAGCATGTCCAGGATATCAGATTAGCTTTAAAACGCTGCCATTCATCTGCTCAGTTTAATGCCTTCTCAGTTGGGAGCTGCTGCGCTGGCTAAAGGCTATGCCACACTGCAGCTTAGAAAATGAGAAAAGAAAGGCAGCCAGGCTCAGGCTAACTATACCATTAACTTTCCTTCAGCCTGCAATACATCAGCAGAGCATCAGACCTAATCATGTGGTTTGGGGTTTTTTTTTACAGCTGCTCTACCACAGCAAATAATGATCAGAGATGTTTATTCAGAGAGGAACGCTGTTTTGTCCTCTGGAAATTTGCTGTTGTCTTAAATAGGATATGCAGTGACTGCCCATTAATCTTTTCATGCATTTTTCTCTTTAGTTTTTAAAAAATAAGCTATGCTTTGAATGCTTGAGGAAAGGGGAGAGGGGAAGTCTTTACCTGTAAAAGGCAAGATATGTACTTGAGTAATCCCAGAAAATATCAAACATAAATGGGGTTACGTTGCTTTTCCTGCCAGTGGATATTGTAGAACCGTGTATATTGATTAACTAGTGATGCAAGACAGCTCTTTTCTGTGTCCTATTGACTAGATCTATGTTTTACTTGCTAATAGCTGATTGGGTCTCAGGGCAGTAAAGTTTGCATTTAATTTATAGACAGTTTGCTTTCATTCCATGTTGAAAGAATCAGGTTTTGAATACCAGGGGGGCACAAGATTCAAAACTAATCACTTGTAAACCTTGAGAAAAAAATCAGTTTGAGGCAGGATCTTTGCAAAATATTTAGCTACTAGAAGGAGGGAGGATGTGTCAGTAACAGCAGAGAAACACCAGTTCACTGGGGGATTTGTCTGTGTGTGACTTGTGAAAGACACTGGGTAAATTCAGCAAAAATGACAAGTGAGCTGCAAATGAATTTCAGCCAGAACATACAATTTAATGGATTAAGCAAAGCACATCTGCAAAATAGATATTAGCTGTCAGAGGTTGAAAGTTGTATTTTAGTTTAGAATACTACTATTCAGTTTATTTCAGGAAGTAGAAAGCCAACTGACTTATTTAGAGCAAAATGTAAGGACTTTCCATTTTATTTTGCGAGAATAAACGTGTGGATAACTATGACATCATCATTTGTATAAAACAGATCAACAAGCAATAGTTTTATTTCTTGCTTTTCAAATGTACACTTACAAATCATCTGTCTTTATAGAGAAATACTTGAAAGGTTGAATAAAATTTGGTTCGTGGCCAGATGTGTAGTGTTTTACTATATTGCAGGTGTTAAATGACATCACTTAAGGCGTGCTCCCTCATCTCCTGAACAAAAATAAGAACAGAGAAACAAAACCAAACACCCTGTGGCCACCAGCCTGCACAAGAGTTGTTTCCCAGGCAGTTCCCATGTCACTCTGTGTGTGCCAGGGGAGAGGGACACGGGAATTCCCAGGCATGCAGGAAAAGCTGCTGAGCAACTGCACGAGAACGTTAAGGACCAGTCAACCTCCAGTGCTGCTGCTTCATGGTTTGAAAGCTGCAGGTGGCTCCTGAGGCAGTGTCCTGTTGCTGCTGGCCAACATGGCCACACAGCTACCAGAGGCACTACAGGAGCATGCTTCATTCCTTTCTTTCTACCTGGGTGGCAGAAAGCCACATCGTGGATTCCCACAGGGCTCTCATGAGGATCAGTGCTTAGCGCTAGCAGGGAACATGGACAAAAAATTACAGAGCTGCTAAAATCACACAAACACCCCATGCTTGTTCCATAACTCACTTGCTTTTTCTGCATCTTTGGTGTAAGAAGAAAAAGCAACGAACTAATCTGGCTAAATTTCAGTCTTGATATCTGTGTAAGAAACAAGCAAGCTCACACAATTGTATAAAAGTCTTGGACCTGAAAAGGCATATGGACGTGAAAAGGGGTGTTTGGGTGGTTTTTGAGGTAGTAGAGTTGTATTTTTACCATCTTTCTAACAACTACACCTCAGTCCTCTGTTCCATAATATGATCAGAAAAATTATTATATTTTTTGAGGGTTTCCTGTTGGTTGTCCCAGTGTCCAGGTCCCTCTTGCAATTTGTGTCTGCCATCCCCATCGTGCAGTCATTGCTCTCAGTATGAGAAGTACATACGTACCTGTGGCTCATTTTCTCCTAGCAAGGGTACCCTCTCAAGCATGGCTAGTGAAAAATTACTCACTGCTGGCAGAAAAACATCTACCCTGGCCCCATTTTTATTTTTAGTGACATGCTGACACTGCAGACCTTCCTCCCCTCTTGGATCTTGACTTCTTTTGGTTATGGTTCCAGTGAGGCACAGTCTGGGACCATGCCTGGACTCTACTACACAGCCTATCTACAAATAATTTTGTGCTAATATCTTCTGACCAGGTACATCTGCTGACACCTTTTGATTTTTTTTCCCTTCACACCTTTTTTTTGTGCTGATAAAACAAGCTCGATGAGACCTTATATCTTCCCTCCGCTAATTAGCTAGAAAAAGTTTGCCTTCATATCAGTAGCGTAAACTTGGTAGCATTTCTCATCCTTCCATTTTTGTGCTGCCCGTGTGTATTGTAAGGAAATTGGTGAGGAGCTGGGAAGGGTCAAATGTCGACTGTTCAAAAGATGATGATGTGAGAAAGCTGCAGGAAAGTGCCAGACTTCAAAAATTGAATAGAGGTGTCAGAGTGATAGTGAATGTCTAGAATGTTGGCATAGAATTTATAGTGGCAGCTCATGAAACAGGTCTCAGTCTCATTTTTGTTCTTCCTCACAGTAAGAAACAAGGCATGATTCAAGCACAAGTAAAGCAAATTTATTCACTTTTTCCTTGATGTCTCTTCAGAACTGAGAGCCACGCAATTATGGGTGCAAGAGATTTTCCAACTAAACAACAGCTGCAAAAATCTTGATCTTTGTTTGAACAGTTTGTCTCAGCCCTGTCCAGTCCCCAAGAATGCATCTATCTGAGACCATTTATCAAAGATCTAATAACACTTGTAAGCTATTCCCAAAGACAGATAGAAAATGAGACTGGGATGGGGGAATACGGACAGCATTATTTCTTGTGCCATAGTGAAGTGCAGGTATCTTCTGTCTGTGTGCTTTTCTTGTGATAGCCACTGTCCTGGGGATCTTTTTTATCTCTCTGCTGAGTAACTGCTTGTCTTGTTCTTAGCTGGGGGCTCTCAGTGCTCCTCGGATGGAAATAATAAATACCTGCTTTTCTGTGTACTCTCACCGAGCTGTTTCTGTGAGATTGCTCACAGTGCCCAATGCCACAGCTGCGAGCTTGGGGATTTGACCTTTAATCAATTGCCTTATTCTGCCCACTGTGTGGGTGGAGCACACACTGAACTGGAGGGGGCTTTTGGTGGAGGCCCCAGAAACATAATGTAGGCAAAAAAGAGAAACAAAACCATGTTTGTATTTGTTGCATGCATTGCATAAAGTCCATTTCCCAAATCTCTGCAGAACTTTGTTTTCAAAGAAATTCTGCTTCCAAACAGAGCTCTTTCTTACTTCATTGCATTCACTTTTAAAGTTAAGAAAACCACTTCTTCTTCCATATGTAAGAAGAAAAATCTATATATGAAGTTAGAGCTCTCTAGATTTTTAAACAGTTAGCTCTTTATTTTACTAAACTCTGCTTAAAGGGAAAAATGTTTTATTCATGCAGATCACTTATGTATTACGATGCATCTCAAATAAATGTTGAATATTTAATATATCCTCAGTTTAGTATGTAATTCGTGCTGGAAGCCTTTTCCTGAAAGCAATTAGGCAGTTATTAGAGAGTTTAAAAAGGAAAACAAAGTATCAAGTTGATAGTTTATCTTTAATGGCTTGCTCAAAGTAGTATTTTGCTAAGCTTAATGAAAAAACCCACTGTTGTGTCTTTATTTCCTCCATACAGCCTCTAGTACAAATGTGTTTTAAAAAGGTTAGCTGAGATGATCTTGAGAAAATCATTTTTTGTACTTTACATACATGTAAACATATCTTTTAGTACATGTAGTAGGAATGGACAGCTAGAAAGAAATCTCACTTCAGGTAGGTACACCATTTCTGTGTGGTTCATGATTTGTCAGAATAACCTTGTGGCTTGTTCACATTGAGAGGTTTTGTTGTAGAAGAGATTCCTGAAGGATTGCAATAGCATGCACTGTTATCTTCTAATGGAACTGGAGTCAGGACTGATATGCAGACTATCTGATCAGCCGGGCTAGCAGGGAATAAAAGGCATTGATTTGAAGAAATGCTTGAGGGAGTGACATTGGCCATACAATGACATACGTTTGATGAGAAGGCTTATGACTTGCCAATAAAAAGCTTAATCTCTATGTTATTTGGGCATTATTGTTCAAAATAAGTTAAAGGATTTTTTTACTACTTTTAAGTGCCTTTAAAGAAAATTGTGTTCAGGTACAATTATAGCCAATATGCTTAACAAGTGTTTCTCATTGATAAAGATCTTGCTTCCTCTTTAGTAGCTTAATGCAGTATTAAAGAAAAGATTCCACAGAAGTCTGGTTGTCCCAAATCTGGGATTTTTCACCATGCGTTCCTTCTCATCTACATCCATCTTGCCATGTTAAAAGGGACAAAAATCTAAAATTTCAAAGGTAGAAAATGTACCTGTAAATCCACTCTACAAGACACATTAAGAGATTAGTGATCCTGAGAGAGACAGGCTTGCTAACTTCACAGTCCTTAAACATGGTCATTACACCTGCAATAGTGAGTAAATTCAGAAAGTGCTGAGAAATTGGATTGTAAGAGGTGTAATTCCTGCTCTCCAGCCATGTCAGCTTGGGAGCCCTGCCTTATGTTGTGTAAAGCCTAATCACTGCTGGAAATGAGGTGAGCATTAGAATTTTTGGAATCAGCATGGATAAAAAGCACATGCCTCTTTACCTGGCACATGTGCTGCTCATGGAAAACACATTCAAACCCCATCTGTAATTTAAATTCCATGTGGCCAGAAGTTCCTTAAAGATGGTCAGATTTTCTCTTGGGGAATCTGTGCTGTGAAAATCTCACGTAGCACTGAAGTGGCTGTATGAGATGTGACTCTGTCTTCAGTTTCCTGTGTTTTATAAAGGTAGTAATATGGGAGAGGGGAACTGTATCTATTTGGGTGCTTCATTCCATCCCTATGGGAAGCCTTGATCATTTTCAGGCTCTGCTTTCAAACCAAAAATTCCCAGGAATTTATGAGATGGGTTCTTCTGACTAATGCTGAGTAGACCAAAATTCTCGTATTGCAGTAAACTTTGTACAAAGAAGCAATAACTCACTAAATTCACAAAACTGAAAAAATAAACTGTGTTTTACTTCAGTAAGTGTTTTGTTTAAGACAAATGCTTTTTTAGCCACTTTTGAAGGCTCCTAATGCTATCAACCTGTTAACTGCAGGGCCACAATACATTTTTCATTTGGTAAATATTTTCCCAATCCAAGGGAACTATAAATTATGAATAAGCCTTTAATAAAAATACATGAATAGGTAATATCAGCTACAATCTCCTATTATTACCAGCACGAGATATTGCCTAATGTTATATTTAAATTATGCAAATCAGAATAATTTGGTATATATCAAGGCATAAATTATATTGTTCCATGCCACCTTAATTATATCTTTTGACATGAAAGAAGCTATCTGAGTGCTTTGCTAATTAATCTTGTCACTCTTGACCCAGAACATACTCTGTGTGGGTTGTTTCAAATTGCTGCAGTTAAAAGTGCTAAATATATAATTTAATTAATATTGATATTAGAAGGAGTTCAAATCCATCCTGCTGTCAAGGAAAATTCGAAAGCTGGTTGTTTCTACACCATCATGCAAGTGAGAGATGTGCAGAATTTATTTATTTCATATATAAGGGTTTTTACTTTATTGCACTTACTGCTTTCTACTGCACTGACTGGTCATTCTTTTTCTCCTCAGTGTCTAAGATGATCAGGCAGTTTTGCCTGTTGCAAGCTTTTGTTTATGTCAATATCTCATACCTCTAAAGCAAATCTAACTTCCTATATCACTTTCTTTAAAAAATATATTGTATAAGTAGAATCTCCTTAAAGATGTAGTACTATGGCAAATGAAGAAGCTAAAAGATGTTCATTTGAGTCATAGAACAAAAGCTGTATTTTTTCTCAAGCTCAGTAGATAAAATAAATGGGAAAGCCTCTTCAACTTTAAGCCCTCATTATGCTGTCAATAATTCTAACTATTTTTAACACCTTAGTTGTATAAAATAAACAGATTGCTACTTAATGGGTTATTTATTCAGGGCTCCCTCACCTACGAGTTATCCCCCCAGAGCCCCTGGGTATAAAACAGACCCTTGTTTCTTTTCTGTCCTTAAAGCAGAGACTATGTTTATTTTTTCACTGGGGTCACCATCTCTTCCAGTGATAAAAGGATTCATTTATTCTTTCTTGCAATATATAATTTGACTTTTAAATGTAAATGCCCTCTTAGAAATTACTTCCTTTCCAGACTAGGGGAGTTTAAGACACCTCAGACAAGTTTTAGGAAAGATGATGATTCAGGACATTCAGGTGTGTCTCTCCTTGGTACACAGTAACACCCGTCTGTGTTACACTTCAAAGCAGACAGCCCCCAGAATATGTAGTATATGACAGCACAATATCTTTCTGGTGATAATTTTTATTCTTCTCTACTTCCCAAGTCCAAAACTGTGATTGTTTTCACTTTGCATATGCAACCAGGATTATCTAGCTTAAAATTAGCTTGCTTTTGAAGTAAGTTGAGAAGAATTTTTAATATCTCTTTAAAAATACTCTAAACTTTTTATGGTAGTCTAAGAAGTTGAAGTAGAAAATCAAAAGAATCTGTGGATTGTGTGGAATTATATTTACCACTTTATAGCTGGTTATAAAACCTAGTAAATAGCTTGGGGCATTATGCATTTGTTTTAGTACTTTTGCTCTTTCTCCCCTTACCAGGGGTACTAACACCTCCAAAGGTTTGAGTGAGAAACCCTTGAAATGCAAGGACGATGTAATTGCTCTAGGTGTCCTTGAGACAGCTGTTGTGATGGAATCTACTTGTCCATTAGCAGACTAGGTCACCTAAAATCAGTGCTATAGAGGTCTTCTCATGCTCTTATTTATGCATCAGTATTTGGGATGTTTTTCTGAGAAACTGGGGTATGACAGAAGGAAAGAATCTCACTAAACACAGAGATGTTATAGAAAACACCTATGGCTGGGAGGCTCCTTGATGGCTCGGAAGGAATTTGAAGCAGTACAAATGCAGGCTACACTCTTTAGAGAAATTTTCCCAGTTGACCAGCTCTCTTCAGTTGGATTTAATATCAGATAAATGTCCAGATCTGAAAGATTAGTGTATCACAACACTGAACTCTCAAAGCAAGATCGGGAGTGTTCGGTATGAAGGTTTTTACTGGCACTCAGATTAAAGTAGTTACATTCTACTTGCCTGAGTCCCTCAGGAAATTTGCCAGGTGCTCTCCCAGCTGTGAGGTGCCTCTGCCTCGGCCGTGAGAGCACACAGGCACAGGATTTGTGTAAAGAAAAGTAACAATCGTCCAAGCATGAGTGAGACAAAAAGGAAAGAGAATTTGGGTCCTATCAGTCATTAAAGTTCCTGCTCAAGTTTGATCTTGCATTCCTACAGACAACTGTGTTAATAATCCCTGCCTTGATTAGAGAAAGGTGTGAACAGCTGATATGGAAAATCTGGATTCTAGCATGGGTTCTGATGCTTTCCACCAATTTTGTTGCCAAAGGCAGCCAGAAGAAACAGATTAGTAAAGTCAGGAAATAGCTGGTAAATTTTTGCTCTAATTTCATTTATTTCTTCATATTTATGTTAAAACTGTATCGTATTTTATAAATTCCAGTGAAACAGATCCCAATATTGTATTCAAAAACCTTTTAGTTAAACCAGGTTCTCACTGCCGATAAAAGCCTATGTAGCCCAGCTATATAAATTTTATTTATAAGAATGAACTCAATAATAATAATATTTACACTTCTACATTTAATTAAATTTCATTGTATGATAAAATTGTCTTATAAAGAAATCTTTAAAAACATCATCATCAAGGTGCAATATTAAATTTCTCTTAATAAATAAATAATGATTCCCTGTATTTAAGTGGTCACAAAAAAGTTGTGTTAGCTATAGTCAGAGTTTATTTCAAATCAGTGATAAAAATAGCCACTTTTAACATACTGCAGTTTCATTCAATGCCTTCTAGTTTTTACAGAGAATATTGTATAATACTGAAAATTCTATAGTACTGAAAATGCACTGGTAAAATCAAAATGCTATATATAATGAATTTAAATGAAGCTCAATCAGGAGATTTTGATGAGGAAAATCCTTAATGGGTGAGGCCAATGGCTTCAAAAATGCTGGTTTTCAAATGAACAATATTTATTCAGTTTATTGTTTCTTGGGAGACTATTTAATTTCACTTTAAGGTAACATATAGATATATTTTTCATTAGTTAATAATTTTGAAGAAATGAGCTGTGATTATAAGGTTTTTCCAGCCAGCTAAATGTTGATTCTTTCTTGTTCCTCCAAATAGAATACAAATTCTACTGGGGTTTGTTGGACATGCTTCACCACAAAGTAGGATGTGCATTGGTTTTTTTACTTAGATACTGCAGCTGATCCATTTCAGCACTCCATTTTACATATATATAGTTCATGAATGAGAAAACATTTATCTAAAAAAAGGAATCTCTCTATGCACATTTATTTATTTATTTCTCTTGAAAGCAAGAACAATTAACCTGCAGTAATCATGTCTTTAATCACCCCTTTAAAAAAAGGCATGCAAGGGGATGCAACAAACACGTTTTTATTAGTACCAAATAGCTGGAATTGGAGAGGTTATTCAAATGTCCAGATATAATGTCCTTGTCATAGAAATTGTTAGCCAGAAGACATATTACATTTCTTCCTAGAACAAGTTAAAATATATTCCACACCAAGCACAAAAAAAAGGCCTCTTCACTGAAGTGTCAATGTTAAACTGACATCAGAGTCAAGAGGTGCTAAGGATGTTGTGGGAACCAGAGGAGAGGTCAGAACTGAGTCAGCCTTTGCCTGCCTTCCTGCTCCTGAGAATATGTGGAGGAATGGAATATCTAATGCTTAAAATAAAACTAAGTGATAGGATATTGCCCTGAAGGCTTCAGGAACTGTCAACTGTATTAAGGGCACGTTGATAGCCTGTCCGGGAAACCAGGTCATCCACATTCTTCATAAGCCAAAATTTCTTGATTATTCTGCCTTAACACATTTATTAGGAACTGTAGGCATCCTCATAATTAAGTACTTTATTGTTTAAACTAGTTTTAAGTGTGCAGTGGCATCTTGTTATTACAGTTCTCCACACCAATTTAGGTGTTATTAGCCAAAAAAAATACAATAATTAAGTTGCCAATTAGAATAGAGCAGCCACATAGAATATACCTGGGTGTAAGTTGTGTCTAAATTAATTCATTGGCATTAGAACGCTCAAAAAATATTCTTTGTCAATTGGTTCAAGGTCCTCAATGCTTTTAACTCTTAAAGGAAAAAAATATCCCCTTCTAAGTCTTAAANNNCCTTCTAAGTCTTAAAAAAAAAAAAAAAAAAAAAACCAACACAATTTGTAACCAAGGCAAAGCCTCATTGTGTTTTAAGGCTATGATCTGGTCTTTTCTTCATTCCTTAAAAACTTGTTCTTTTAACAATTTTTTTTCTGTAGCATTTTTTGTTTAATTTATGATGCAATGGATGCTGTCCAATGGTATATTAGGGTTTAATTTGATACATTATTTGTAGGATGATGTAATACTTCAGTGCCCAAAGTGTCTTTTTTTTTTTTATCAACATCATGGTCAGATTCTTTCTTAGGGTATAAACTCAATAGGTAGAAAGTGCATCCTATAGGGCTATTACTTATCTTAAATGTTTATTACCTTTTATCTGTCACTCCCAGTTTCTCCAGCACAGTTTTCTCCCTCAGTCACATAAATGCTCTTTATTCTCCATATAATTTCTATGTCGTCTTTTTTTTCCCCCACACTTTCTCCAAAATAGATGGCAGTAAACTTTCAAAGTCAGGGCATCAGCTCCAGTCTTCTCATAACTCTGGTTATGACATAAATCAAACTTAAATCTAGATCCATGGTATTTGATTTGTCAGTAGGTGAGTCAATATCATCCATCCCTGCTTTGTGGCCATATTATTTTAAAATATATATGTCAAAACCTAAAAAGTTATGAAGTATCAGCTATGTCTCTCTTTGTTATACATCAGATTCTCACAAATCAGGATGAGTGTTGAAAGGATGGGTATTTTCCAAGATATAAGATTAAGTCTGAAATAGAATTCAGAGTTTTGGAAGGGCTCTTTCTTTGACTAAAGCAGAAGGTTACCTGGTGTGCTTAGCGATACTAAGCAATGATTGTGTTATTTCAGGCTTTTCTCATGCTGTGTTATTAAAAATAAATCAAAGTGGTAAACCCAGGACTCGTTAAACAGAATGTTCATCTCATGATAAATTTAAACACTTTCAAATTTTCCATGAATGAAGATAGCTGCGTTTTCAGAACTTTTAGAAGGAAAACAGCTCATGTAATATCAATGCAAACATCAAAACAATCAAATTAATTTCCCTGTCATACTTACATTATTATGAAAGTACCTAAGCAAATTGTTGTAAAAAGAAGTTGGTTTAACATATGTTCCATGGATGATGTAGTAGATGTGCTGATATTATTCTCAGTTGATTTCACTGAAAAATGTGGTTCCCAAGAGAAAATTTCTTGCTCAAATATTTACAGTAGTTCATTTTCATGACTTATTTTGAAATAAAGCGTCCTGGTTCTAGATATATCTGGAAGAAAATGGCTTAATTCTTTACAGATATTTTTAAACATGGTAATTTCAAATTATTTTTTTGGGAGGAGGATGTGGGCAGCAGGAGCAGAAACAAAATAGGTGACACAGGACTGAAACTTAAGATGGTATTCTGGATATCACATTCTGCTTTTTCATTTCTGTAATCTTTAATGACACATTGATTCTGATGAAGTGGTGTAAGTGTCCTTTACCTAGACATTTCTACTAACTCAAAAATACTTATGTAGCCTTGAGAATGATACAATTTATCATAAAATGTAATGTAATTTCAGTAATTCAGAATTCTATAATTATATGGAAATATCTAAGATATTAATATAGTTGAGGACCACATTCATCAGTAGGACAGAATTTTTTTAGAAAAAATACACATTTTTATTAGAGGTTCCTTTAAAAGTTTTCTGCAGCTTGATCAGCCTTTCAATAAATAGATAACCTAAAAAAAATTGCATTTAGCAATTTCTTCTTTTAGGCAACCTTAAAGTTTCCACATTTTGTATAACATTTTAATCTACATTCATCCCAATAGAGTTTAAGTACAAGTTTCACTCTTTAATCCGAAAAAGCTAATTCACATTAATAGCACGTTAATCTATATGCTTAACATTTGTCTTTGGTAATAATTGCTGTTTAGTTTTATAAAACACTCATTAAATGTCTTGCTAAATTACATAAAGATCATAATAGGCATTTAATGGATGCTTTTAAAACTGAAGTAAAATTACTTTAGATTATAACTATAGGTTTATAAAGCCATCCTTATATACCTATTAAAACCATTTAACTTAAGTGTTCCATAATTAGGGAAGAGCCAGAATTTTAATTGCACATTTGCACATTTGCAAACTGCTAGGACTTCTGAAAACAGCTCTCCTTTTATCCTAGAAGAGAGTTTGAACTCTCTGCAGGTTTTGTTTAAGAAAGATTTCTTTAAAATTTGTAAGTAATATCCTCCTAGACTATAGTCGACACTATAGGACAGAAATAAGAAGATAAAAATTATCTTTAATAGTTGAAAAAAAATTGTGATATTAATTTTAGTTTGCAAAGAGTTAAGATTGATTCTCTCTATGAACTGTTTCAGCCAAAGTATTGGCAAGAGGAAGCACAGCACTTTTACCTCTGGATGACTGACTGAAAACAGGCAAGAACCATAACTTTCACCAAATTGAGTTCTTTTGGCCTAAATCTCTCTCTTAGGTAGCTGTCCAAATCATAAAAATATACTTATCCTTGGTTCCTCTGTGCTCAGTGTCATTGGACATTCCAAAAAGCTTTTGCTTGTAATCATGGAGAAAATAAAGTGTGTTAAGCACCCAGATACACCCCAGTATGGAAACAGGGCTCCTCAGGGCACCAATTTTGCCCAAGTCCCTTCTGTGCCATTCTTAATTCAGCTGTCAGATCTCACTTTCCTAACAGCTGACACTCAGAGTTTTAAATGTTCTTCCACAGCTGAATAACAATTTTTTTCACCTAAAATCTTTATTTTCAAAAAGAACAAGAAAAAAGAAATGATCTTGTACTATTTCTTTACTTACTTGCAAACACAAAACAGACCCCCCAAAGCCAAGGAAATATGCAGAAAGACCACTGGTTTCTCATTTCTTTCAAAACACAGTTTGATGACATTAGTGATACATCAGTTGGTATTTCCCAGGATGGGCATGTGGGTTCAGAAAGCAAACATCTTGGAGCGAGATGGTCTCTCATTTGAAATACTACATGACCTGTTTCTGTTTAAACTATTTTGAATTTCCCACTATTTCTGATGTTCATATTTTCTCTTCAATGTGGGCTCAAAGCAAAAGCCAAGTATTTGTATTTGGGTAGTAGAATGTTAGAAATGGAAAAAATGGCAGGAATGGTTAAACTCCATCTCTCACCCATCACTGCTCCCCATTTCATTGAAACTGTTTCCTTTCCATTACCCTCAGCTCAAGGCTGACAAAATTACTTTTATTCTGTTTAGTTTTGTTATGCTTTCTTCTTAAGTCTTGCATCAAATACACTGTGTTAGTGTCTATGGGCCCCCAGGAGAGAATTAAATGATGTGACAAACAGCCTAGAAGGCAATTTTCTATTAAAATCCAGTTCTTGTTTTCTTTTGTAATTCTTCCTGTTTGAATTTAAAGGTTTTTCCCTCAAATACATTTAGCCTGAGAGCAATTCTATAGAGCATACAATCATTGTACTTGGGTAAGTGTATGCTTTTCTAGTCTGAAGTTCATCTAATATTCCATGGCTGAGAGAAACCGGAGAGCTCCTTCTTTTTTAAAAAACTTAGTCTTTGAGAAGAATTAATAAATTTTTCAAGAAATATAACTACCCTGTAAATCTATTACATTTCCTTCACCTCTGAGCTGTTTTTCTGGTCAAGCAGTTCTCCAGGTTTGCTCTAGAGGGTCAGTTCCCTCCTTCAGTTCAGTCAGACACACAGCAGAAAACAAGTCCCAGATAATATTCTTCTGCTGTAGTTTAGTGCACCTACTTTGCAAAATAATTTTGCTGTTTATTTTTTAATTTATCTTGGTTTTGAAGAGAGGCATTAGGTAGTATAAGGAACTAGAAAATGAGAGTGATTTGTATGAAGACAAGATGGCATAATAGTTAACTCCTAAGGAAAAAAGCGGAAAAAAAAGTAATAGGGGAGGAATAAACATATGCAAAATCACCTGTTACTAGGAGAAGAGGAAGATAAAAGCAGAAGATGGAACAACAAGGAAAAAATAAGAAATAAAAAAAGGAGTAATTCATGAAGTCCATGTTAAAGAAGAAAAAACATGAGTTGAGGAGCACAGTTGAAGATGTAGTCAGCTAACTGCACTGAAACACATTTAACAGCAGGCCTGGCAAAAAAGGCACACAGATTATACTGAATCCTCCAGACTGAAATGAAATTATCAGTTAATAGTTGTACTTTCGGCTGGGCATACTTTGCCCTGAGAAAAAGTACAAGGGAATTGCTGTGTTCTAGTAGAGATGCTGGCATTTCACTCTCACGTGGGGCCATGTATTGCTGTGAAAAAGCAGCTCTAGAACCTTATTTTTTTCCTTAAAACATTAGAAGGTCTGTGCCTGCTGGAGATGGTATTCAAAAGGGAAATGCTTACAGGTGTTGCCTCGGACCTGGTTTGCCAAAAGAAAGGTTTGAGTCTGATTTGCTTTTTCGTTAGTGCTCAGAATAATTTAGAATTTTGTGTATTCTTATGTATCTCACGTCTTTATTTCAAGCCTTTTCCTTCAGTATCCAAGTTCTTGGGCTTGATTTGAGTAACAACCCTAGAAAAAAACCAGTGCTTTGTTTTCTGGATTCTATATTTAATTTCTGATTGCTTGATATTTTAAGCACATAAATATTTATGCTACTGTAATATCTCAGAGACACTAGAGTGTTCCAACTTCATTAATCAGTAAAATACCGAGACAGGATCCTGCTTCTTGTGTGACTGTACTGAAGCTTCAAGGTACATTAGTGACTGTGATCTTTACCTTCTAAAATCACCAGTAATACCCTGGTTGTGCAAATAGACAAGTAAGGAATTTAGTGCTGGACAAAATAGCAGTATAATGCTGGCAGCCCCAAGTGAACAGCTACAGAAATCAAGAGCTGCAGACAGCCTCAAAATCATGACACCAAAAATTGTTGTTATGGAAACTGAGTTTCCCAGGACACCTCTGCAGATCTTAAAATATTTCATCTTGGCTCGTAGGTAGAAGTTTGCAGCTACTCTCTACTTATAGTATAAGAACTTACTAACAGTTTTCAGCCATCTGTGGGTCAGAAATTGCTTTCCTCTGAGAGTCCAGAAGCATTTTCCCAAAATTGTTCAGCTTTGCTACCTTCTTCAAGACATTGCTGCTGAATGGAAGCATCAGTTTCAAACAGAATTCTGACATGCAGCAAGGAAGTGCTGACTTGCTGCTTCCATAGTAAACCCTGATGTCTACAACAATTTCTTTTAACACTGCAAGTCATTAGTTGTGACATATTCCTAAAGCTCCATAATTTTCATTTGCATTAGATGGATGCTATACTCCATTAAACCATTTGGATTAATTCAGCTCTTAATTTGTCAACTAGATGCATTTTTATTCTTTCTCAAATGGAAAACTTAGGAAAGGACAGAGACAGCAGCAGACCATACGCAGTGATTTCTTTTCCTGGAAAGGATTTGACAGTCAGTATTTGCTCCCTTTAACTTTAATGCCTCAATTCAGTTGGGTTTTTTGTTTTGGTTTAGTTCGGGGGGTTTTTTCCCTCTTCAGTATATCACAATTTCTCTAGAAATAAAAACTGCATTCAAGGCTTTATTCAAGCTTATAATGGATGGTAATATCTGGTCTTGGAATACATGATTATTCATTAGTCTGCAAGCATTAGCTGATCTTTATGTGATGTGTTAGAGTAAAAACATAATAAATAGTATATGAGAAAAAATGCCCTGAGGTGAAATCTTGGCTTCATTGAAAATCAATGGCAAAACTCCTATTTCCCATCAGTGGGACAAAGACATTTCTGTCCATGTGAGAAGTGAAAGAGAATTTAATTTCTCAACTTGTGAGAACTTGTATTATTTGATTATTTTATTTGGGTTTAATTCTCAGTTATTTCTTCAGGCAAAGCTTCAATTGAAATCCCTTGTCTCTTGTAATCAGTGGGAATTTCTCCTAAGGAGAACATTTTGCCAGTGCTGTGCAATTTGTTCTTTTTCAGTGTTTATCTTTTGTCCGTTTTATTATTTATCTTACAGAAGAATAAGGGAAATAGGCAGCTTTTTGGAACTGAGTAAAGTGAAAAAGAAAAATCGACCACAAAAGAGAAGCAATGATTAAATGGGGTTGATCAAGGTTAAATTTATATTGCGAATATGGATATAGGGCTGCCTGACTTGCATTAAGGTTCTCTCACTTCTTTATTATTTTTTTTAGAGTCTGATAAGATAGTATAGAAAAAGCATTGAAGGAGATGTCTCTAGAGCCTGTGTGTTGCTCAGGACCCTGTGCTACGGAACTTTCTGGAAGGCATCTGGTCCTGCTTTGAATACTCAACACGCAAAGAGTCTATTCCTCGGTACCTGGTGGAGTAATGGAATTGCCCTTGTTATTGCTGTATCCACTTTCTAGTATTATTTTACTTTTACCTGCTAGAGGAAAGATCCACCCACTTAGGTTTTTAAATATACAAGTACTTGTAGACTAAAAGCAAGGTGTATTTTACATACACTTTGATTGAGCTAAGGTTTGTAACTACAGACAGGTTTTAAAAATCCAAGTTACTCTTGTACAACTACTTTTAAATTCTGCACGCTCTATTGATGTATTTTACATTATTCCCATTGGAAAAAGTTGCTGTATTTCAGCAATAGCCTCATTATGATTTGGATAATAAATCCCATTCATTGAGGATTCATCCTTTTTAAGGCTTCTGATGGCTTTATCTACATCATCACAAAGAAAGGTACAGTTGTGTTATTGAAAAATTGCTTAGAAACTCAACAAGATATGCTTGCTAATGTCATGTTGCAGGCTGGATACTGATGAAAGCCACAGAGAAAAATTGCAATAGAATTTACCCCCATCTTACTATTACACTAAAATGTGTTGTCTTTTTTGCTTCATCTCAGAAAGGAGTTAATATTTGTGCTATTGATTTAATAAATATAACAAAACTGCATCTCTAACAAAATACTCAAAAGTTTCCAAGTCATTTAGCAATGTAGATCCCCTAAAAATGATATTTTTTCCATGTCTTTTGTATTTTTATCCTCTAGTTCATCTTTTGGTCATCTTTGCAGCCCACATGAGAGGAATAAATCATATAGACTTTGAACTGCAAAGATTTTACAGCTGCTGCAAAATAAGGGTAAGAAGTTTTTATCTTTGGATTTTCTAAAAGTTTCAGCCATTTAAAGGTTTCAATACTGTACTTTTTAAAGATTAATTTAAAGGTAAAGTCTAACTGTATCACTTCTCCTCTCATACAAAAATTAAAAATGCTGACATTGATTTTAGAAAACAAATCCACAAAAGCCTTTTTTAAAAGCTTAAGACAGGCAAGATGCTGAAGAAAGGGAGGATGGAGAGAAAAATACTTTTAGTTCCATATTGCATAGTAGTTTCTTCCACTATTTTTTTGATTCTGGTGTGGAGAGCTGCATTTGGAATGGTGCCATGTGTCCTGAGGGTTAGCTGCAGGTACTGAAAGAAATGGTAAAAGCTATTTCACTCTTTGTACACCGTTAGAAATAACAGGTGGGAAAAGCAGCCTCCAGAAGTGAAGTGAAAGAAAAAAGTTCCCTGTAGTCTCCATATATTTTTCAGTACAAAATTCTATAACTCTTCAATTTTTTTTAGCTTTTGTTTTTATGAAATAAATTTGAGAAGGCTCTTGAAAAGATTCTTTGTCTAAAAAACGCCCAAATATCCTATTATTTACTATAAAGTGAAGGCAGTTTAAAACAAAATTTATAACTAAGACATGACAATATTTCCAAATTACGTGTTAGTAGAAAGGAAAAAACACTATAAATAAAATTAAAATGTGGTATGCATACAGCTGTGTAATACAACATACACAGCTAAAAACAGCCATTCTCATACGCTAAAGATCCAAGTTCTCAGCACTAATCCATTTCCATGAATGATCTTGGGTCATGTGGTGATTCTCTGTTAAGCTTTTTTCACTGTTGAAGGTAAGACTCCAGTACTTGCTGGTGGTACCTCCAATACCAACTCTCATACCTGTCAGCTATAGCCATTATTAACTGCCCTTAAAATGAAATTTTAAAAAATAGGACTATAAATATCGTCTGGACAGAGCTGTAGAAAACAAATTATCTATGGATGCTGAGTTTCCATATATAATATGTTCTTTGTTTGTATGAATAATAGATACATAGTAGATTTTTTTGGGTATGTTGAACAAAAGCCCAAATAATTATCTGTGACAATAAATATGGGACAGTATTGTTGCATTTTATATAAAAACAATATTTTTTCTCTTAATAAGATCAGTACTACTCTGAAATAGTGGTAAAATTAGGAAATTTGCCTCTCATCGTAAGTGCTTTAAAGCTAATTTTAATACTGAAGGCACAGTACGGATTAAAAGCTTTGTATTTTGGCTGCTATACAGTAACACATCAATAGAAAATATTTACAAACCCTTTTTTTTCAGTAGAATGGCTGAACTCCATGCCAAAAACTGCTAATGAAGGGAAAAGGGAATAGGGCAAGCTAAATAAATTATATGGCTGGTGTTTGATTAAAAAAACACTGTGTATTTAGTGATTCAGATTCAAGTCTTTAAATTCAGATTTGCTTACAACTTTAATATTATGTAAATGACAAAAAATACTTTAAGAATTTACAATTATTTACCTGTTTGAAAATTTTATTATATTACTGAATTATTTCTGGTTCCTACAGGGTTTTATATACCTATTCTTCTATCAATTTCATTGTAAAAAACCTGCATTTCATATGAATGAAACCAAGAGTTTCCAGTTCCTTTGGGTTTTCTATTTCCATTCTTTACTTGACATCAGATGGCTTCAAGAAATCATTCTTTTTTTTATTTTTTTCATCCTAAGGTAAAACACTAAAAAAAGTAAAAGGAGACATTCTTCATCTGATTCACTGTGAAAATGAGGGGCAAATCTTACATGACAATAAAGTGGGGAATCCAGGTGCAAGCCAGACTGTTTGCAGAGTGCCTGGCTGATGTATAGGAAAGAAGGACAGCAGAGAAAACAGATGTCCAGGTATGATTTCTAAGGCTCGTGAGGCAGGTGGAGGAAAACATTAGTCTCCAGTTAAATTAGCTTTGAAAATACACCAGTGTTTCAGTTTAGAAGGGCAACACTTCAGTAGTTTTAGCAAGCCAGGCTGTACCTTAAATCATGATATCTAAGAAACTTAATCAGGTTGAAGAAACAGGCTAAGTACAAAGTCCAGAGTATCCTTTCTTCCATGAAGTTTCCCACACATTTTAATTCCTTAACTAGTTCACAGATCTGTTTCAGTATGGTACAAAAGTTTGCTAAAAATGCCTTTTACAAAGCTAAATTTAATAAGGGCTGAAGTGCATTTTGTAGGCAAATTGCTTGACCTTTGCTTGAATTTAGACCTGTGTTAACTAAATTATTAAGCAATAGTTTATAACAAAAAAATACTATATCTAAAAGAATATTCTTTCTTTTGTCCAGGTTGAAAAAGCCAGCTGATTTTTATTCTAGTGGGAATGCTCAGGACTTGATAAGAATTTTCATATCTTGGAGCTATTCCAGTGGGAATAGCTTTGACACTTCTTTAGAAAAATTCTAAACCCTGTTCTTCACCCTCACTCACTCATAGGTGACCAGTGAAATGCATAAGCCATATCTGGTGCCTCAGATATTGTTCCCAGGATCAAAAGGCCACTTCTGGCTGTGAAATTCTGGAGACTGAAATGTTGTTGTGTATTTCAGGACACAAGGTTATGCTTCACTAAAACTTCAGCCTGGAAGTAAATATTCAGAACTTGAAAGAAAAACAAGTGTATATTGAGAAAAGTGACCTAGATTATTCTAAATCTCTACTATTAGTATTTTTAACTTCCGCAAAAATGATTCCTCAGGTGTTCCTGTTTTCACTTCCCTGTTTTAGCATGACCATATTCATTTAATAAGCAGGTTGCATTGCAAAACTAAAGTGCTTATAAACGGCCTGTTATTATTTTCTCTCACTTTCAAAATACATCTCTCACCTATTTTCGATGTCTTTACTCAGTCAGCACAAGAGAGGACTCATTGATGAAACAGAGGGAAGAGATTGGCCTTGGGTGTTGATTTCACAGAGGTGTCTCCACTGCTCTTAGCATTTGCATTTGGGATCAAAATGATGCCATATCCTTTCATTGGGACATTTTTCATGTTTTTCTTCCTGTCAGTCAGTTCTCAATCCCTAATCATCAAGGTATTTAAGCAAGGAGTGTTATTAGTAGTGTTGTGGAAGAGCACTGCAATAAAACCTTTTAGAAATAAACTTTAAATAAAATAATCCTTTATTGTCAAGAAAGCACTTCTAAATGCAGGTATAATTACCTTGCATGATCATGTTACAAATATCTCATGTCAAGATATAAAATCTGAAAAATTCAGGGTACCCAATGTTGACAATTCACATTAAAATTTGAATTTCCTAAACCCCAACTGTTCCTCTCCGGCACATGTGCCCTCACACTCCCCTGCTCACCCATTCATGCACACTCGCATATACATTTGCACAACTTTACAACTGAGGAGCAAATGTTCTTGGCCAATGCACTTTTCCTGAAATGCAAGTGGGATAATAAAGCCATTCACATTTTTTAATTATTGAAGAATGGTAATAAACCCATTGATGTTCTTTACTTTGTGGCTTCAGATGTTATTTCGTTAATGTTGTTGATTTTGATTTTTTTAATTTTTAATTTCTGAAGTTTGAGTTGTTCTTTGGGTTGTAAAAGCAAAGAATTCAAAACAGAATTCAGCCTCTGTCCCATAGTCAGGGTGTGGCCCCCACTGTCATTAGTGCCAGGTCCGTGTGACAGAGAATCTCCTGCTACCAAACAGCTGACTGAAATCAGACAAAGATGTGTAAGTCCATTTTACTGATTAACCCTAATAATTCAGAATGCACTTCAGAGTTTATGCTGTATTTCCGTGTTTGTTTGGTTTCCTTGGTGTGTTTTCTAGTTCCACACTTCTTGCAGGAGACCAGGTCAGTGTTGGTGGGGTTTTCTGTTTTGTTTTGGAAGGATAACATCAAACTACCACTGATATCTTTGAACTGCAATTGTACAGGAAGGAAATGCTCTGCCAGATCTTTAAAGAAAGAGCCTTGGAGCCAGATCTATGGTCAAGCTGCAGTCTAACACTTCTATGTCTATGAAACAAGAGATACAAATAAGATAGTTCCTGGTTTCAAGTCCATGCTTTTGATTTGTTACCGCAAATAGGGTTTTGAATCTTATCAGAAGACATCATTGTGTCAGGTACTGAACAAACAATGAAAAAAGAAAAAAATATGGTGGTGTCTTTTGAGGTAGCACATTATATGGTTTTCTTCTTTCTAAAGAAATCACCTACCAGTGATTTTTTTTTCCTGCTCCACGAAGTGACTCATGGTTTTCAAATAACTCTTTCATTCACCTGATTGTTCTCTCTGTGGGCCACCTAATCAGCAGGATCCTGACCACCTTTAGTTATCTTTTTCTATAGATAATGCCCTTATTCCTCCTTTTCTCTTGTGCTCTTGTGTCATCCCTCCTGGATTACCGTTTCAGAAAGCTCCAATGTAGATAAATTTTTGAAGCAATTAATGTACCAAATAATTTAAATACTTACACACTTAAATAGTTGAAATATGAAAGTAATTAAAAATGATTACTTCTTTTCTGATAATTTCTTACCGTACATACCTACCCAGACAGTTTTGATAAATCTATTTCATAGCACTAGTGTCAGATTGACATAGAAACATGACTGTTGTTAATAGCAAACTCTTAAATTCTCTGAATTGAAAATAATAGGTTCTTTCATTAAACTATGGCAAAAATGAAAAATACATTCCTATTCTTTGTGCATCAGCAGAATCAAATATCATTTGCCCACAGAAGGTGAACACAATCTGCTTATAAATGCCATAGTGTAACACCAAGCCTCTGAGAAACATACAGGTAAGGCCAGGAGGATTAGAATTCAATGGCCAGAAATATTAGGAATTCAGGTTTTCTCCCCAGTAAATGCAATAATTTCTGAAACTTGGATTTTCTTTGCTTCACAAATATATATGATTGTTCTTCTCTTTTTCTTCATTAAATCTTTGCTGTAACTCAAACATTTGTTAAGTGCTCATTCAGCTTGTGGCTGGATAGATGTTTGAGCAGAATCATACAAAAGGCTTTCTTTCAGAACTTTTAGAACAGTAGAGAAGGGTACCACTTCAGGCTATTCTAACTGTTCCCACAGTAAACTGAAAATATTATCAAGTAGAATAAGGGTCACGAAATAAAGGAGAAAGGATAACTTAAATTTTAGATGCAAAATTGATATTTAAACCTCCTGATCATATTAAGAGAAGCAAATATAGAGGAAAAATTTAGAAAAGAACCATAAAAAACAAGACTTAATATTCATTCAAAGGCTTTCTCCCATGTCAGGCTCATGGACTGTGTGAATCTTCACAGCTTCAGCTTTATTCCTTGAAGAGTTAAGCATTTTACAAAGCTGTGGAAACCTCTGACTTAATGATGTAGGGCAGAGGAGTCCATGCTTGGTATGACAGGTCTCAGAAGGGGAGGCACAGGATGCAGCGCAAAGGGGTAGCAGAGGCACAGGGTGGTTGGGAACCTGAGCTGGCACTGGAGGACACATGGCTGTAGGTGGCCATCCAATAAGGAATGACCAGAGAAGCAAATACAGAGCTGGAGCTGGGAAAATCTAGCTTTGGGGAACAAAGAGAACAAAAATAAAGTGCTTAATATAAGTAAAAACACTCCATATTGGATGGGTTGGATGTAATGTAAGATTGGATGTTACAAGGAGTTGCAGATCACAGAAGATTGTGGTGATACCAAGCAAAAAAAAAAGAAGAAAAAAACAATAAAACCAAACTCAAAAAAATCTTCTTCCTCACTCTGGGATATGAGAGCATGAACTTCAACATCATATTCCTCCCAGGGGAAGACTGTGGATGTTTCCATCTCACCATTCCCTTCCATAGGCTGAATCCAGTACTTGGGGACCCAGAGGGACAGTGTAAGGGTGAAGAACAGGCAGGTGCCAGGAAGTTTTTGTACAGTACTTTTAAATATCTTACTGTGGTATTTTATTTCTGATCTCTTTTTATGTGTAATACTAAGTACACAGAAAATGTGAACCAATCCTGTGATTAGATTGTCAAGATAGCAATAATACAGCAAATCCTCAGCTTTATGTTTCAGATGTCTCATTTTTGTCTAGAACAAGGCTTTCAGCATAAGAGATGGTATGTTATCAGTTCCCCAGACACCAATTAATGAAAATAGTCACATTGGAAAGAAATTTCCACATCTTCATTGTTTTCAGGTCACAATAATGTACCTTTTCAGAAGAGAGTTTTATCAGAAAAAATGTATAGATTAATTAAATATAAGTTATTTGGTTCACTACAGAGGTCATTCCAGAAAAAGGAAAATAATTCAAAAAATAATAAACAGGATATCCATAGAGTGTATTCTAGTTAGAAGAATTGTATAAAGTCATTAATGAACTTACTAAAAAAAGTAAAAATTTTTAAAAAATTAATTAGATGGGAAAAAAATTATTTTCCACAATATTTTTCTCTAAATTTCCCTGGTGTAGAGGTAAATGCAGGTAAAGGAGTAGCTTATGTAAGCTCATGTTTTTATGAAAAAATGTATTATTTATTGCATTTTCATCATTTTAGCATGTTCAATAATCATCATATGGTCAACAAGGTTTTACTGAGGCTTTTTGTGTGTTTTTTTTCCTTCAGAGAAATCTTTTCAGGCTACTTCTTGATGTTTAGAAAACAGATGGTATTTAATAAGTAGACTCTAATTGCAATCAAGAGTGAATGATGAACAAATTTAAAATTAGATTAAGTTTGCAGAAGTACCCTGATATCTTGTTTCGCAAAAAATTCTATTTCTTTTTAAAATCCTAACACTAATCAATGATGATTAGATGTGTATGCTGTTAAGGTTTACATTACTCTGGAATTCTCCTCAGCTGAAAACAGCATATTGAGGAATAATAATTGAGAAAGAAGGTTAATCTAAATATTGTGAATCTCCTTTAAGTGCAGGTTTCATTTGGCTATAAAATTGCATATGGAATTTAAAGGCATTGCCCTGAATTACTGCCACGGTAGTGGCAGTTGATACAGGCTCATCTCTTCCCAGTCTAATAAAAGAGGGAAGAGAGAATCTGAGTTAACACATTCAATCTAAAAAGGAGCCGCTGACAAAATTAATAGGGATGATGTCCAAGCTAGTCGTGACACAGAATCAAATTTACTGTTTGTAGGAAAACTTTGTAGGTCATACTTTTTTTTTTTGCCAGCTACGATGGGTTCCTCAGTTTCCAGAAAATGTCACAAAAATGTCAATTGAACGAGAGAATCCTCTGCTCTGTTACCTAGGCTATCTTCTGACCGGAGCTGTTTCATTTCATTATTTCTAAATCATCTGTGATGGATGTTCATACCCAGTCTGCATAACCTCTGAATATTTATAGCAGTAGCAATTCTGTGATTTCCTGCTAGAATCTAATTATTCGACTGTCTATTTTGAAAGTTTATTGGCTGTTTCATTCTGCCAAATTGAATCCCGTTTTTTCAGCTGCGCTTTTTTTTTTTATTATTATTATTCTTAACTCCATTCAAAGCAGCACAGGAAAATGATCTGTAACTGTAAAGATCAGCAAAGGGAAAGGGAAAATTGAGCAAGGACTTCTTGTTTCTTATTCTATATAAAAGAGGGGTTGGAGACCAGGAAGATTTTTAAGAAATTTAATAGAAATAAAGTGAGACAGGAAATGGAGGCAAAGCATACTTGAAATCTTGGTGAACAGATAGACCACAGGTAGGATTACACATTAAAAACACTGATCAAATGAAATCTGAGTGAATGTGAGTGGAGAGGTTCAGACTGTTAAAATGTATGTTTTGGTATCCTTTTTTGATGAAACATCTTGCTATATAAGTCCTAAAGTCACTGTAAGAAAAGAATTCTCTTATCAAATGGAAGATTGTATTTGAATTGTATGTCTGAGAAATTCTTCCAGTTTTAAAGAGTGGGATGCAGAGCTGAGTGGGAACACACATTAATTAAGCTGCCTTGCATGGAAATTCATTGCTGCTGAAGTTCTTTGCTGGGGAACCTGGATCACCTCCTGCCCCCTCCCCTCAGGGCTCTCTCTAAATTTAGATTAAGCCTGTTTTACCCTACCCCCGAGGAGGGGCAGTACTACCGAGGCTTCTGGTGAGCTGACCTGAGAAGCAATGCAATGTGCCAAACCTCCAGGTACCAGCATCACTACTAGATGTCAAATGCTAAGTTTAGATGTTTAATTAAATTTTCATAAAGGAAATGGTGGAATTAAATATATGAGCAGGTTAACTAAATACAGCAGAAATGAGGAGGAATACCTCTGAGATAAACTTTGTCCTGCTGTGTATTCTGACTCCAGAGACAAGGAAGGAAGCTGTTTTACGAATATTAGAGACATGAGAAATACTAGATAGTAATAAAGTAGAAGTAATAATAAAATTGGGTTGTTCACTAGTATTTACTGTTGTTATGAAGAGAATGATTATTTCTGAAAATCCTCATGTCATAAACCATCTTCAATTTTAAAGCTGATATTTGTTTTGTGAAATTTTCATCTGTGTTTTTAAAATCTTCATCTTAAAAAGAAATCTCATTTAGAAATATCTAAAAGACCCCAGCTACTTTAAAGTTAGGAGCTAGGGACACAGCTACCTGTTTTGATAGTTAGAGGCTGCTTTATTTTGCCACTGAAGATACCAGAGTGACTTTGAAGGCAACTGGCACTGAGGCTGGAATGAAGACAGAGAAATAAGTTTTTCCCGTGGTACCCATTGGCCATTGCTTCTCTCTGATTTGAGGTCAGGTAGGGACTTTTCTGCAGTCAAAGGACCTGTCAAGAAGATCTACACTTCACGCAGCATGAAGGAAGGGCTGGCCAGCATACTGATGTAAATCTGTTGCACAGCACCTTTCATGTGGTTGTGAAAAGAAATCCTCCTTTGTTCTGGTCGTGACATTTTCCAAGTGTTTTGCAACACTTTTGGGAGGGACAGAATTTATGAGCTCTACTAACTTCCAGAATTGTTTGGAAATGCCTATACTAAAGGCAGAAGAGGGTTACTCTTCTTAAAAGACAAAACTATTCAGAGCACTTGTAAAAAGTCCATCTCCAGCCTTTTTGTCAGCCTCCTTCTGGTACTGGAAGGTGGTCTAAGATCTCCCTGGAGCCTCCTCTTCTCCGGGCTGATCAACCACAACTCTTTCAGCCTGTCTTCATAGGATTAACAATTTGCTTTAAATTGTTAATAGAACACTCCAATCTAGACTGAGAACTTTGTGAACAGAACTACAGAAAATAGTGTGGCACTAGAACAAAGGAACAGGGAGGTACATCGACAGTCACATGTGGGAGATGCAGTCAGTTTAGATGAACAAAAATTGGCATGAAGCCAGCACTTCAATCAACAACTGCAGAAATACTTGCTTGGATAAGAAATGTAGTGGGATTTCATTATAACTCTTGGTGCTTTAGTTTCTGCCCATGTGAGAACCGGAAGCATTCCCAGAGAAGGTGATTCCCAGTCCAAGCTGTACAGGCACAGCAGTTCTTCAAAATGTTACAGCTAGGATTTTCCTAACTGATTCCTGCCCTGTTAGGATTCTCAATATGAATGAAGTAAACTCGGTCTTTAGCAGGAAATAAACGTGCATACCTGAAGAACTCTCCCCTTTGAGTCAGCCGCTGATAAGAACCAGCACTGGAAAAGCTTGCACTAAAACATCCTTAAAAAAATTACAAAGATGAAAACCAAAATTCTGTATTGGGTTGAAACTCATCCTCAGAGAATTAAGAAACATTGCAGATGGAATTTTCAGTAAACTACATACTGCAGTAACAAATATGCATCCTGCTGAGAAAATACTGTAACAAGTTCCATTACATGGATCTATTTATTATTTATTCCTTTGGAAACCACTCTTCTAGAGAAGGTCGCTAACATCTGGCTGTATTAATGTCTGCATCACAATTGCCATTAGTGATGCTGATGATGCACACAGCCTCATCTTTCTTTGATTTTCCTGAAAAACTATACTTAGAATTAAGACCTCCATTTTCATTACAGTTGTACCAGAATAATGATCAGAATGCAAGGCAAGAGCAGTATAGAAAGCTTTGAAACCAGTAGCTTCTCATATCTGAGCTGCTCATAAACACGTTTAGTCCCATGTTTGATTCTGCAGCCTCCAGATTTTGGTTCCACGGGTATTCAAATGGAGTCTTAAGCTGAGGTTTCTACACATCACCAGCCATGGGGCTGCAATGGAAGAAAGTTGCTCTGGGTATTCTCAGTTACTAGTTATGGGCTAAAGAATTATACCTGTGCTACTAAAGATGACTATGCAGGGTTGTCTTGAGACCAAGCTCAGCCCCATCTTACTGGAGCCTTTGTTGCCAACTGGCCTAGTTCCCACTTGGGGAGTTCCATCCTCATCTGAGGGTTTGAAGTCTTAATGACTTCTTCCAGACATTCAAAGGTTTTGTTTGGTTCTATATGAGGCTTGGGGGTAAGAGACTTTGGTTAGTCATTGCTCAGAAAGGTTTTGTAAGAAACCCCATAAGACTGACTGCGCAAATCGTGCAGGCTTTGTGTGTCTAAAATTTCCACAATATAAACATACTGTCAAACAAGGACAAAACTCAGCCTTGATGTTTCATAAATATTTTATAGTTTTGGCATCAGGAAATGAGAATAACAACCTATGCAAATGAAGCAAACACATGCAAAGTTCGTTGGTTTAGAAGTTCGCTGCTATCTTTATGTGCAGATGCAGAGTCTGATTAGGCTGCAGGGGGAGGTGCCCAGACACATCTCGAATTTTCTGGCTCAGAATTACATCTTAAAGGTAGATATCTTGTGAGGGGAAAAGGAGGAGACAGCACTGATCTTTTCTCTCTGGTTACCAGTGGCAGGACCCAAGGGAATGGCCTGGAGTTGTGTCAGGGGAGGTTTAGTTTGGATATTGGACAGAAGTACTTCACCCAGAGGATGGTCAGGCACTGGAACAGGCTCCCCGGGGCAGGGGTCAGAGCACCAGACAGGTCCCAAGAAGTGTATGGACAATGCTCTCAGGGACATGGTGGGATTCTCGGGGTGTCCTGTGCAGGGTCAGGAGTTGGACTCCATCCTTGTGGGTCCCTTCCAACTCAGGATATTCTGTGATTCTGTGAATATATGCTTATATGCAGCTCTAAATCCCCATTCAGCACATAGTAGCCTTTCTACCCAAGTCATGGCCTGTTGCACTGTGTATTTTACTGGATGAATTTCAATTGGCCAGGGATTACTCGTGTTAAATAGCTCCGCAGTGTGAGTCAGAGTCCTGGAACCTTTATGAGGCAGCAGAAAATTTTAAAGTACAGGATAATAAAATAAGTCTGTTTGCTGGGATATCTCTCTATTATTTTATTCAGACATAATGCTACTTTACTTCTACAGAATATTCCCAATAGCATAGAGCTGAAGTTAGAGCCAATTCTTGAAATCTTATTTTTCCCACCTGAAATTGCAACAAACTAGCCATAACTAAGCCACCTTCAACTGGAGTTAAATTGCATAGAGAAAAAAGATAACTTTTCAACATTTTTTTTCATATTACAAGGTAAAGCTTGGATAACTGAAGTATATTCCCTTTTTTATTCTACTGTGCAGTAACAGCAACTAATCATGTATTTCTATGTACATGTGCATAACTTCTCCCTCAAAACTTACAAGCAAATTTTCTAAAACTGTTCACTTCTACATAATTCAGGGATGATTTCCTCTACTGCCAAGGTTACTGACTGAAACTTCAGATTCAGCGCTACATGGGAGACTTAGCCTGTGATCGTGACAATCCATTTCAGCCTAAGACTCCCCAGCTTGTCTGGCACTGATATGCCATCGTTGTGCTGTGTGTGCCTCAGCATCTTTGAGCTGTCTGACACCGTAACACCGGCTCAGAAACTAGCACTGCACACATTTAGGATATTATGCTTTAAAGACTTTAGCTGCTGGTGGATTTCTGTAAAATGCTGATAGAGTCAACACTGATACCGCCTTACACTCTTAGAAAGGGCTGAGATGGCACATTTAAATCCAAAGATACAACTCAGCTGGAGTCTAGGAGCACTCTTTTTACTGAACCAGTTTTGTTTCATTCCACTCTTTTCTTTTTCAAGTCTATGAGACTTGGTTGGTTTGTCCTCAGAACCCACCTCTTGCTCCTTGATATTCTAGACTAGATTAAATTTTGAGTTACTGGCACAACTTCCTTTTAAGAAAGTACAATTGGAAATCATATACCAGAGCATCTAATTAGAATAATTTGAGGAGTGTTAAAGCCAGCCAAGTATTTCAGCTCTACTGAGTCACAGCAAGATTCATTTTCCTAGATCTATTACTAAATGGGTTTAATGGTTTCTTGTGCTGTTCAAGCTCAGTCACTTGACAGGCTTAATAGTCTGCTGGAAGCAACTGGGTGTCATTCCAAGTCCCTGACCATAAGATAAATATATATGTCCATGTAAGCCCTCTTCCAAAGGCTGAATAATAATATAGAAACACAAAGTGGGACTGTTGGATGATGGGTCATCTAATACCTTTCTGTAAAAGAATATTTCATTCCAGTTGAGAAAGCAATTTATATTCAGAAATCATGTTTGGGTGTTATTTGGTATGTTTTCAAGGTGATTTAGGTGTACCCTTTCCACAAGAGTCGGAAGCTCTATATTCATGACAACAGCAGTTGGAAATTGCCTTGGTTTGCAGATTTCTTTACTTATTTTCCTTTCTGCTTGCTATCATTTCACATCTCTTTTACTCAGTCTTCTTATATAAGCTATCAGCAGGTAGCAGGGCTGTGTGGGAAACACGACCTGCTTACAAATTATGTCTCACCCCGTGTAGATGCATTCTTTCGACACCACATAGTACACAGAATAAGACCTTTCTATTTACCTCGGGGACCAACAGCTTCTGCTGAGAGAACAAGTGTAAAGAAATGAAAGGATTCAAAGAGTTTGTAGGAATGCCTCACGCCCAGTTTGAAGCCAGGAAATCTTTGATGTTTTAGGCATGGCAAATCTCTCCGGCCATCGCAGCGCTCTCGCAGTGCGCATCTAATCTTGGGTGATGTGACTTGGGCTAAATGAATTCTCTCCCTTCAAAATTGCCAACCCAGATCCTGAGCAGACAGAGGTGAGGGTATGGGGCCTGTCTTGCAGGGTGAAGGCTGTAAAGGAGGGAGAATCCTATTCAAATCCTCCTGGTATATCTTGCTGAGTGATGTGGGATCAAGGTCCAGGGCCACCAGAGTGTTGCGGGATGGGATGGAGTCAAGGCTGTGTTGGTGCCACAGAGCTGGTGGCAGCCCCAAGAAGTCCTCTCCCTGCCTGCCCAACCCCTGCAGACACCTTTTCAAGAGCTCCTGAAGCCTGGGACCTTTTTGCTACAGGCATGGCACTCTGGAGCTAAACTGCTGCCAAAAAGGAGACAGAGAGGCAGAAGCACACTCAAAACAGCTCAGTCATTCTTTCCCAGACAAGGGACTGAACCCAAAATGTTAAATTTTCCAAAGAATTAGTCCACATCTGAGCTATTTTTTTTGCATATCATAGAGTTGCTGTCTGTCTCATATTGTCTGAGTGCATGGTATCAGTCACTTCATTTTTTTAAACCCATTTTCTTGGATAGTGTTTCAGTTTCCTAGCAAACCTTTTCTAAGCATGTTGTTTGCTTGACAAGTTATTTATCTATTTTCTGATAGAGATTTCTGCCTCTTTTTTTGCACTCATGGAATCAACAAAGAGTTGGAAATATTCATGAGACTTCATTTCCTTGACAAGAATTTCTTCCCTTCAGATGAGTAGCTCACTGTCCTGTATCCAAAAGAAGTTTCATCTCTCTGACAAAAACTAGGTCTTCAAATAAACCTGGAATTTATACTGTAGTCTACAGTACTAGTCATTTTTTGTGCTCATGTGCAAGGATTGTTTAATGAAAGGTTTGGAGATTGTTCCCACAAGGCATTATAATCCCTATGACATTGCTCTTTGCAAGCAGCAGTGTTAAAGGAAGAGAATTCAGTCCAAACCCATTTATTATCTCAAAAGAGATGACTTATGATGGCAGAGTATCTTTAATTAGACTTCAAGAAGAAACAAAATGAATAAATTTGAAAGTGATGATTTCTTTGCATCAATGACTACAGATTTGGAGAAAATTTTTGTGTGTAATCTCTTCAGGCTTCCGTAAAACTAGTGTAACGCCTTTGACTTCAGTGAAAATGCCATTGCTTTATATGGGTTAGTGTACACTGGAAACAGTTTTGTAAGTAATGTGCAAGGTTTTTTTAATTCTAGGGTGCATTCTGGAATTTCTTTTTTTTTCAGAAAAATTTCCTTTCAAAATTGTCTCTTTAAGAAACAGTGGAATTTGATGGGGTATATAAAATTGATTTCCCATGGTATGTAGATTACTAGAATTTATTATAATATCGTAATACTGCTGACACCAGAATATTGTAATACATATTTTCTTTTTTTTTCACAGACATTGAAATGTTTGTTTTATTTTTGTGTTTCCAGCAAGTGCATCACCCTATCATAGTAATAAAGAAATTTAGAATAGATTGTGAAATTTCACATAGGTATATAAATGTGGAACAAACTTACTGAGATGATGGAACTGCCTGACATTAACAGAAATTTATGTGTTGATTTGCTCTAGATTTACAGCAGTGAAGCTGAGATTGCTCTAATTTTAACAAATGGGATTTACATTAGTCAGGTGTGTGATATATTTTGATGAATCACACTAGATCAGTCAGTTTGGTGACGGATCTAGTTATGCACAAAATACCTGTTCAAGAACTCCACATGGACCTAGCATAATGTTAAATTCCCTTTCTGGGCTAAGACGACCATTGATTTAGAATTTTTAAGAAAGTATTTGCATAAATTTCTGCTAGTTGTACACTTGAATACTCATTCCATGATCCCAGCTGATGAAAAGTTATGGCACAAAGCTGAAGCGAATAAACCCAAGTATTTATGTGGGTTTAGTAGCATATTAACTCCAATGTAATGAACTAATCACATCCACAAAATATCAGCCATGTCAAATATTGGGCAGAATGGATAATCCACCTGTTTGAAGCATGATAGACAGAGCCTGGATCCAGAAAAATTTCAATCATTTTACTATATGTTTTGAGCATTTAAAAAAAAGCTGCAAAGAGCCCCATGGAAATTTTACTTGTGAATTTTCAACATCACACATTTCAGAACGTTACACAAAGTGAGCAATTTGAGGAATTGCAAAGTGAGGAATTTGTTTTCTTTTGCTTTGTTATTTTTTTAAAAGTGAATCTGATTTTGTTGCGATTTAGAAGTACAAAAATCGAAGGAGTTACCTTATGCTCTTTCTCAGTGACCTGTGAGTTGTGTGGAACCATGCTGATGAATTGCAGAGATATCTACTGAGAAAACTCTACAAAAAAAGGTTAATTTTTGGAGGTCTCCTTACAGGCTAAAAATTATCTACACTCCAAAAGGGACACCAAAAGCCCTGGAAAATTCATGTTATGCTTTTGCAATGAGTTTTCCCTGACCTTTCTACTTTAGATGTGGCTGATTGCTTGCATTGGATATGTAATGTTTTACCTTGATACCTCACCTATTATCTTGCGAGTATTATAGAGCACTTCATAAAGTTGTAAATTAAATACCAAGAGTGCACTAAATGTGTAAGTAAAGGTATCAGCAGTTATGCATTCAGCTGTAGCTTATGCTAACCCATGCACTTCAGAATTCTTTTTATGAAGAGGAATGCTGGCAGCCATTCCTAAGTCTTGCCCTAACCTTTGAGAGGAGTGTTCCATACTACCACCCAAACAGATCAGATTTTAGAGAGACAGAGGCTATCTTAGCCCAAATCTACCCTTAAATGTAAATTATGACTCCCTGTGTGTCTTTGTGACTGAGATGTATATCCAAGTGTCAATCAGACTGGATGGAAACAGGAAATTTCATTCCTACTGTTGACACAAGCAGGAGAAAAAAAAAAAGAAACTTGCACTTCCATTGTTTCAGTCTACACTAAAGTTGCAGGTGTATCCTCCCCCCCTTCCTATCCATTTAAACAATAGTGTTTAAACCTTTTGAAGAGACCAGGTCTAGAAATTAGAACTCAGACAGAGACTTTACTTGCATAGCTTGTACCATTCCACCCTTAAAGTAAAAAATAAACAAAACTAACGGAAACAAAACTTATTTCTGATCAACTGATTTGCTCTCTGGATTTTTTTTTTCCTCCCTAGAGAAAAGAGTGAAACCAGAAAAACTAGTTCCTAACTTAATGCTTTAACTTAATTGGGATAAATCAGTACTTGAGATAATGACTGACTAGGTTGCTGCTTTAACCTGACCTGCTTCCATTATCTTCTAATCTCGACAACAAACACTTCCTTTATAAGTTTATCCTCAGGAATAGCAGTGGGCATCCCCTTTTGATGTATGACTCAATTTAGAGCAGCCTCTGGAATCTCTAAGGGCTCCTGATGAATATTTTGTTTATAGCCACTGTGACCCAGTCTCATCCTCCCTTGCACCTCATATGACTGTGGTGCTGTAAAAGCCATTACAGTCTAGAGGGATCTGTAGTGGATGGTCTCTGTGGCTTGTTTGGTCATTCTTATCAGCCATTACATCGGGACTCTTATCACTCTATCAGATAAGCTTGGGAAACTCTCGGGTCCCTCCTTCTTTATCTCCTGGACCTCCTTTGGCAGTCAATAGGAGCGAGGTTCATCCCAGTCCAGCTTGGTCCCTGGTCTCTGCAGTAGCAAGGTGAGCACACATTTCAGACAGGGAGACCGCCACGTACAGCATGCAGTTACACACTGATGATGGCACAAACACGGCACACGGGGCACCCACAGGAAGAGTGGCAGCACCGACTGTCTCCTCTCTGGTGCATCAGGATGGGTTTGTACCGGTAAAAGTAAATACACACGTGCACATATGGGGAAGGTGGATCTCTCCAGCAGCAGGGCTCACACTGCCCTGTCTCTGTCTCTGGCCTCTGGACTCCAGTCTGTCCCATTCCTGGCACTTGGACATACAAACCCCTGCAGCCACAGCCCTACCGCAGCTGCTGGCACAACCATCACTCCCAGCCCTCTCAGACCCCCCAGGACTCCCCTAGTCCCTATATCTGACTGCCTATGCTCTTGTCTCTAGAGATACACGTGTGTATCACAGCTCAGAGATGTCTCTTGGAGATCCATTTATCTCCTCAGACCACTACACCTGCTTGTCAGCTCATCTGGTTTGCCATTGCTACCCATCACACATTTTCTTGTACACCCACCCTGACCTCAGTTACTCCAGCACAGATATGTAAAGCAAACAAAAAATCCAACACTTGCATGAAGATATTTATATATGCAATATATAATATATACTTTTATTGTGTCAAAATCATCAAGAAAAAGTAATGAAAAGGATAACATCCTATGTGATGCTATTTCTTCATACCTTTCAAAACTGAATTTTTCATTCTAGTGTCATACACAGTCTCATAAATGCACCAGAAGGTCTTTGAATGTCAGATAATGTCACATATCAGCCACCGAAAATTAACTAGGAGACTGTACTTCAGGTAACACGGTCACCTCTTTATGTAAACTTCTTTGATTTTATCCCCTTGTTATGACTACTGGCAGTTTTCCATTTACCTTTAAGTATTCCTTAAGTGGTTTTTTGAATGTGTGTGACAGCTGAACAATGTGGGTTTTATATTTATTTAATTTAGAAGCAATACTGCTCTCAAATAATGATGAAGTTGTCATCTTCTGACTCGCTTTAGATTTCCCAGCTTTATTAAAAAAACATACCACATCAAAATTCTTCCTACCTCTTCTCTACCTATCTCTTACTAGCAAAAAGTAGTTAAGTTTTTTCAAGACTCAGTTCACAGTTGGACCTCTAAATGATGCTGTGGCAGTGGAAATAATTGGGAGCCTTTGTTCCATTCCTCTTTGTCTGGAGGGCCAAGATATGATAATTCATACTGTTTCTGATGTGGTACTTATTTTCCAGTGCACACATAAGCAACGAAGGCAGCAGAAAGTCTTAAAAAAAATGAAATCAAAAATATCTTTCTTCTTACAAAATAGGATACGAACTCAGTCTTGTCTGACTGATTACACTCATGTGTGTGTTAGCCATATTCACTCCCCATATGTACAATGAGGGTGGTTTAGCTCACAGTTATATAAATTTTAGCTAACGTGATTCTGGGCTGAATTTACTAAACATGGCCTAGTTAGGAGATTGATTTTTTAGTCTAGCACTTACCACAGTAATTATTAACAGCAGATAAAGTAATTGGAAAACATCTCAGGAGACACTTTATGAAGACTCAAGGATCTGTTCTGCCCTATTTATTCTTATCCTTACAACATACTGCATTCTTTAAGCCATGTCTTCTATACACAGTTATGTGTTTTATGTTTATGAGATATACAACCATATCTTACGTATAGAGATGTACAGGAAAGTTTAAGCAAACTATGAAATTATATAATTTTATAGTAAATATAGAGAAACTAATGAACATCTGATTTTATGTATTTCCCTACAATCCTCCTTGGTTAATCTTTCTCTCACTTACACAAGGAAATTCTTCAATTCCCAGTAACTTTCAAGTGGAAGTATACTTTGCAGAGTAAGATGGCATTTAATAAAAATTTAAGTGGTCAGACCTTAAAGCAAGCACCTTGAGCAACCCCATAGCTGAGAGAGCCATGGAGTTTGTGCTGTAGAGGAGTAGCTCTGCTGGGCATCCAGCTGGGAGCAGATCACCTGCACTGGGTCCCATTCTTCCTTCTTTCCCTGCCAGGAAAAGAGCTATGGCTGTAGTTTGACCTCTGGTTTGGGCTGTCCAAGACCAGTCACCTGAAGGGGTAGAGCACACTTGTCATCATGTCACAGACTCAATTTTCGAAGCCAAGACTTTAACAAGGTTCTAAAAGAAACCGGAAATTTATATGGGTATTCAGGCAATCGTTTCACTTCAAGATTTAGGATGGAAATGAATCCATATTTCCCACAGGAGTCGTATACAGACTTCTGCAGCACTTGAGCTACTCTCAGCACCATACACAGAACAGAGGGTTCAGTGAACCCTGACTTTGATGCGGTACAGCAATTCCATATTCCTAAATCTTCCCTAGGGAACCAAGGTGGCTCACTATGACCCCTGCAGCGAGCCAGACTCACTAGTTGATTATATCCTGCTCTGAAAGCATCCTATGTCGTTAATGAGAATACTGCAGAGTAATAATTAAGCATCTTTACATGTTCAGATTACAGAAACATGACAGAATGTGCTGAGGGACCTGCTCTAAGGGAAATTAACTCCAAACATTAGGCTAGTCAGAGTCTGTTCCACAGCCACAGAACTGACTGGGAGGAGAAGAAACAGAAAATTTACTCTTTTACTGTAATAAATTACTATTTACAGACCTGAAAATAACATTTTAAAAAAGAAAAGTGTAAGTACATGTTCCAACACTTTTCTTCCATTAAAATCACAGTTAGTCCTGTATCTAGAGCTGCATATTTGAAAGTTGACAGTCCTTTATCCTTAAAGAGGAAGAATTTAGTATAGGTGCAACATTGTGGTCTTTGGAATGTTCTTATGGAAACGTGAATAATGCCATTCAGAAGGTTAGCCATCTGCTTTCGGAGTATCTGTTACTGCTTCTGCTGCAGCAGTGTGAAAGTGGTACATAGGGCTATTTCTGCAATGGATTTAACAGAAAGCTTGTGCATTTTATGGAGAAAAAGTATGTTCTATTTTCAGGTTGCTTTTAGTAAGCATCAGTAGAGTATGTGTTTTGTTAATATTGTAAAGATGACTATAAGGTGATGTACTTCACTTAGGCAGTTCACATCCTGTTTTACTGAGATTTAGCAGAATACTTTTTGCAAGGTGAAAGCTAGAAATCAGTATTTTTGTGATGTAGAATAGTTTTACTGAAATGGGATTATTTACAAAATATAAACTGATAGAAAGGGAGTAGTTAGATCTCAAATGCTTCTGGAACATCAGCTGTGACATGAGTACTAAATTAGCACCTGAGACTCAGGGCAAGTGTCATCTGACAAGAATGGAAACGTGAGAGGGCAAGCTAACTTCAAAAAGCAGCAGAATCTGTGAGCTGTAGTCAGCATTTACAGGGGCGCTGTTATACCAGATTTATTAACAAGCTTTTGAAAATGACAGAAATACCACCTTTTAATGCTGTGAATAACAAGTAAATCTGTCTTTACAGGGACAAAACATTTTCATTATGGCACACAGAATGAAACCTTCCTAGAAACTGACAGGAAACAAGGAAAACTAAATAACTGCTTAGAGACATGCAGGAGGAGAATAAATTTTAACAAGGTCAGGACAGAATTCATAGCGTGCTGTAAACGTCACAACAGAAACTGCAGATGCACTGCTGGCTACCAGGGATCCAGCAATCACAGCTGCCCTAAACACATATTTACAGCACTAAAACTTCCAGAAGTATTTAGTGAGTGACAATGAGGGTCCATTTATATCAAAGGGATTCAAAACTTATATCAAACAGAATGGAGTTAAGCACTAGAGCAATGGTAGAGGAAACAAGCCCACTGCGAGTGCAGGAGATAGAAATCAGACACACAAAGCAATTTGCCTTGCTCAGCTGGAGTAGAAACACTTCAGGGGGGGAAACAGTGAAATTCTTTCTAGGTGGCTGCTGATGTGCTCTGCCACAATCTGACCAGAGATCAGCTCCCCACAAGGAGGGCTCTGTGCTGTACAGATGAGGCAATCAGGAGCAGGGGTCCATCACTTGCACTATCAGGGCCCCAATTACTATCATAAATATCAAATGTACCTTCTACAGAGCTCCCTCTGTGAGCTGTGAAGGCAGAAGGACAGATCTTTGCTCTTCTGTGGCCTCCCTGTTGTGTAAGAAGCCACTCACTACACAGGCACAGGGTTATCTGTTGCCACAAGGGAATCAATCAATGAGAGCCGACCAGGACACAACAGGTGTGTGCTGGGGCTTCAGACAGTTTGACAGGAAAAGAAATAATTTCCAGCTACAGGCCCAAAGTGGGTGATCTTCTGTCTTGGTTTGAAAGACAGGTGTCCACCAAAGGAAGGCAGGAGCCTCCCTTGAAATGGAAAAAATGTAAAACCCCCTCCCTCCGAATTATTTCTAAGTTTGAAATTAAGGGGGCTCTCAGGCAAAGATGTGGGAATAGGAATAACAGTTCTTTACTAGAAAAGAAAAAAAAGAAAATACAAATGCAATAGTATAATAAAGACGACGAAACCCCTTCCCCCCCCAAGCCTACTGCCAAAGTCAGAAGAATAGAACCTGACTCCCTGCTGGTCAGGGTGTTGGTAGTAGTCTGGTTAAGTGGTGGCTGCAGTCCTCCTGGAGTGGCAGATGTAGTTCTGTTGAAGCAATGATCCTGTATAAAAGGTGTAGGTTTCCTCTGGGAATTCAGTGGAAGAAGTTGCTCCTCAGTGGAAGAAACAGCTCCCCAGGGAAATCCAGCCGAAGAGGTGACTTGCTGTCCCAAAACCCCAGACTTTATCCTGGTGAGAATGCTTAGTTCCTTCCCCCCTGGGTGGAGCATCCAACAATGGGATGGTGAGTCATTGGTGGGGCACTGATGGGCCCATTAACAGGAGCCAGTCCAGGAGTCAGTTATCTGTGAACCATGGGGCCAGGCACTGATGGCCCATTAACAGAAGATAGTCCAGGAGCAGAGTTATCTGTGAGTCATGGGGCAGGCATTGATGGGCCCATTAACAGAAGATAGTCCAGAGGGTGGAGGCAGGGAATAGAATAACCTGTAACCCAGGACATCTTCACTGTATAAAGCAATGCATGGACTAGTTCACCAAAACACCATATTTTATATGCATGAGGGAGCTCAATTAGTTTTTATAAAAATACAATAATCTGATTTTTCCTTGCTACGGAGTGTTTGGCTGATCAACTTTAATATTCCTTTAGCTCTGGGTTTTGGTTGCATAGTTTCTTTTGTTTGCAATTCTTTATTTCTATGGCAAGTAAAAATGTCCCTGATCTCTAACTCACCACAGTACTGAGGAATGAAGGGGTCAGTCATGATGAAAATAAAGTATTGAACTAATAAATAATTATTTACCAGATAGGAAAACTACTTCTTAGCAGTCTGAAGGAGTTAGGCAAGGAAAAGAATCTACGGTCATATGCATTTGAATTTCCCTGCACTCAGATGAGAAAAAGCTCCAACAAAGAATGCCTTAGAAATGCTCATCAGCATTCCCCTTGTGTACAAAACACTGGATTAAAATTAAGGATTAGTAACACATTATTTAATTAGGAATTAGAAGGTTGCATATCCATTACTAAGATTCACAAATCCTATTCCTTAGCAGTATTTCCTTTTTGTGGTTCCAGGGCTGGGAGGCAAGGCTTTTTGAGGCTTGAGGTGAACAATGTATGTGTGAGGCTTCTAAGCCACGGGAGATTAAACATCTACAGCAGAACTGTCACACTGGAGGGAAAACAACTCCATCCACATTAACTGGGAGAACATTTGGGCCAGCTCAGGCAGCAGTACAAGTCCCATGTGTGAATAGTGACTGAGCTTCTTCTTGGGTTTCACTACAGAAGTCAAGCCTCACACCATTTATAGAAAAGCTAATCAACAACAGTCTGAATTCAACACTTTTTTTTTTTTTTCTCCCCCTCCCCTCTGCAAAAAAAAAAAAATTCTTTTGATTCTGGCATGCAAATACTACTCCTTTTGTGTGCCCACAGATACTACTCGAGCAACTTCTGCCTCCAGGAAAATTCAGTCAGTTTAAAGTTTAGCCCATTTCTCAATTCATTTGCATGATACAAATTGGTCATGATTACCTTGCAGAGTAATTATTCTTAGATTTACTAGAAACATGCCCAGAATTGTCATGCCATGTATAGAAATATAATGGGTGAAAACAAAAGAACAAATAGCATATTTAAATAAAATCTTAAATAAATCAAATCTAGAGTAGATAGACATGTGAGATTAAACCTAGGATGGAATTCACCAGGGCAAGTATCCACCTTGTGTTTCCTGGGTGGATTCCCTCTTCAGTCACTCTTCAATATGAAGACTAATACTAATATTAATAAATACTAATACTAATGCTTTAGTTTATTCTAACACAGATATTTAGAAGATGTCAATGTGAAAAATATTTTAAAAGTGCATTTATACAAAATATGCAAGTAGCATTTTCTTATGTTGTTATTATTATCATTATTAGTAGTATTAACTATCAGTATATCAGGTGCCCAGTTTCTTGAAAGACAGGAAGTAGTGAACCTGGAAAAATTCTTTGAACTGAGAGGTAACTATGGCCTCTGACTGTCTTTGGTCAGGGAAGCAATTTGAATGCAAATGCTTCAATGATGATCGGATAAGGAACATGCTGACTTATCATGTAGAAGAGTGAACTTGATTAGGAATTGAGGTTTATAAATGAAAGGCTGGAAGGTTCAAAGGGAAGGAAAGCAAGCTGGAAAATCTCAGGAAAAACTTTTAAAAATTAGTGAAGGAGGGCAAAAAGGATAGGGGGAATGGTAAACCTCAAATCATACCCTTAAGTTTTATTTGAAGATGTTAATTTAGTGAATTTTGCCAGTGTTTGTTGTCCTGACTCTCAACTGTGTTCATGCAAAGGGCTGTTTGTAGAGACACCACTATCACCTTTATGTCCTGGATCTTAAATCATGCCAAATGGTCATGGTCTATGACACTTTGTCGGCATAAAAACTCTGTCAGGGTTTGACCAATCCAGTAGAAATACACCCCTGTGTCCATGCAGGATCAGTGCATACTGTTAGAAGAGTAAATATACTGCTGTGAAACTGAACAGTCTTTTTAAGGTTTATTTGTATCCCAGAAATAGAATTACAAAATTTGGGAACACCTCATGACCATACTCCAGGGTCAGTCTGACCATCATTAATAAAAATGATGCATCACAGGTTTTATATATATATATATATATATGTGCATGAAGGACTTAGTGAGTATTTGTCTGATGGATCATACTTCGTCATTTCATTGTATGTGTTTTTTCAATTCCAGTTAAATGTCTGGAAATGCAAACAAATGCAGCTGTCTGAATGTGAGATAACTGTCCATGTTTATGATAAAATCCGTGGGTTTTGCTTTTCAGATCTTTTTCTGTCCACAGAAATTCTTAGTGGAGGCTGTATTGGGTTTATGTGGCAATGTTTTAGCTGCTGCAGTAGCTTCTGTGAGAAGGCACCAGAAGCTGCCTCCATTCCTGAAAGAGCCAGGTTCACTCAGCCCCAGGTCAAACTTGCCACCAGCCAAAGGTGAGGCCAGCAGCATTGGTAGCACCACTGTGATTTAAGGAGGGGTAGGGGATGCTCCTGGCAGGAGCTGTGGCCCATGGAGAAGCAGGGTTTCTGGCAGGAACTGTGCCATGGGGTCCCATGCTGGAGAAGCCCGCTCCTGAAGGACTGCTCTATGGAAAGGACTCGTGCTGGAGCTGTTCTGGGAGAACTGCAGCCTATGGGAAGGACTCATGCTGGACAAGTTCATAAACGCTGTTTTCCTGGGACATTCCATGCTGGAGGAGGAGAATATTAGGAAGAAAGAGCAGCAGAGATGAAGCAATATAGACTGACTGTGGTACTCAATTCCCCATCCCCCTGCACCGCTCAGGAGTTAAGGGTGAACCTGGGAAGAAGGAAAGGAGGGCAGAAGGTGTTTTGGTCTCTCATCCTAATCTCTTACAGATGGTTGGCAATACATTAAATTATTTTCCCCAAGTCAAGTCCATTTGCCCACGACAGTAAAACGTAAGTAATCTCCTGTCCTTGTCTCAAGCCAAGAGCTTTTCATTGCACATTGTCTCCATGTCTGCTTGAGGGGAGGGAATGATAGAATGTCTTAGTAAACACCTGGTGTCAAGCCAAGCTCAACCCACCACAGAGGCTTTAAAGTATTATTCTGCACAGTAACACTGAAAAGTTTATTTTTGTCTTGGGTGTTCCAGAATAATTGACTATCACTTTAGAGTGGTTGTCTGAATTACTGTCAGAACTGGGTTTTCAATATCGGAACAGTAGAGAGTCTTTTTTTTCCTTTCTACAAGAAAAATTCAAACACAGGAAATTAAGTTATTCTAAAATAAAAAATTAAAGAAATCACAGCCCAGTTTTCTCCACTCCATAAGAAAATAGCACTGTCTACAGTTTCTTGCAAATCAAAACATTTTGGCTGTTTGATTATTAGCGTTTCAGTGAGTGTTATTTTTATTTCTCTTAAAAGATGCTGTGATGTGAAGGCCCAGTCCTGTGTTTCTGAAATATTTTAAGTTATGGGCTGGGTCTGTCTTGTTGATTATGCTTGAATATATTGTACTAAGGCTTTTCACTTTCTAGCTTTCCCCTTCTGGTGAAATACAAACCGCCTTCAGCTGAATCAGCACAGGTCTCTCTGTGGCACCTTCTGCACAGGAACTTGTCACTTACTCATTTTACAGAGTATTATGTAGTGTGTGATAAACTCACTGCTTAAAAAACAAGGTCTGTTAAAAAACGGTGCTCAGAAATCTTTTAAACGAGGTTTGCCACCAGGGAAACTGTGACATGAAATTCCACCCTTGGATTTCCTGCTCACCCTCAGTTACCACCAACCACGAGGGCAATTGGCTCCCGGCTTTATTGATGAGTAGAGTGTGTGTCAAAGCAAAGGGACAGAAATCTTCTGTGCAGCTCTTTATTCAGTGACCCCAAAAGACACACATTTCAAAGCTGCTGCCAAATTTCTGTCAAATGCAGCTACATATTTACTTACAGTTACCTATATCTAAATGTAATTTGCTTTATGAATCCCTCTACATAGAGAACAAGATAGTTAAAGGGTAGTGCAGGAAAACAACAGTGCTAGGAAAGAAAAACATATACGTTATTGCATACCCATGCTTGTTTTAAAATTAGTCAATTTTTTCTGCTTCATTACACATACTTTGCTTATCAGATAATTATTCAGCTGTCTGAATGCAGTCATTCTTGTTATTAACACGGTTTAAATTGGAATTAACCTCGTTACAGCCTATAGTCTTTTATAAAGAATGATCTTCATGTCTGTAGACTAATTGCGCTGAGAAAGTTCACTGCAAAGACATAATTAATAGTCTATAATGTTTGGGAAGGTGACATTTCCTACTTTCTTTGAACTCTCAGTCTGGTATTTGACAGCCAGAATAAGGTACTGAATCCAGGATATTTAATCTGGAGTGGTGTCTAGTCGATAGTTAACAGAAACTGCTTCCTTTCCCCTAACAGCAATAAACCAGAAAGGACTAATTACCCCTTTTTATAGGTGCAATTTGAACTTAAAACTCTAGAGAGAGCACGAGTAGTAAACCACTGTTATAGCTGATTTCACCATCTGCACCTTAAAACTGGGACTGTGGAACCAGCAAAAGAATACACAACGCATTTAGCACTGAGACTCCCTAAACAAATTTGGGGTGTGTTGTGGGGAAAATTTTCAGGAGACAGTGATAATTGAGGAATATTTTCTGAATACCTGTAAAATCACTTTATTTAAATTAATGCACATTCCATTTAATCCATCATTAGTATTTAATTGAAGCTCACTCATCTAAAGATGATGCATTGATATTTTTGTGAGTTTAATGAACCCCTCTGTATTAACACATTTTTTTGCTTAAGCTGGTCTGAAGACAGAGGCCTTAGGTTATTCCTCTAGCAAGAATTGTAACCATCGCTTTTCTAAACCTAGAACTTATTCCAATATGTTTGTTTTCTCCTGGTGTTTAATTTTTTTTTTCCATGAACAGGCAGGATCTGTTACCATCAATATAACTCCTCAGGCTTAATATTTTTTATTACTTCTGTTTTACTGCTAAGTTGAAAAATTCTCTATGGTTCATTATCTTCGTAGTTGTTTACATAAATGAGAAACTATTAAAATTGAGGTTGATTTCTTAAACATGTATTTTTGGTAGGCTGGATTTTCCAGAAAAAAAAGCAAATTTTCTGATTGGCAGCTGAAAAGCTGTCCACTTTCACCATATTACCACTCTTTCTAACACTTTGTTGCAGATTTTTGAGTCTTGAACTCTGCATTCATTATTTTCAAAATTTTTAACTCTCACTCACACATTTTGATGTGCGTTTCTGACTGGAAATGTTACCAAGCCATCTCACAAAAATTTCCCAAGTTGGTGCACTCTTCCACAGCACATGGTATGACTGTGGCCCTTCGACTATATAAACAGCCACTTAAATTGTCTTAGTGTCTAGAAGAACTTTCTTTCCTGACTCTGAACTGCTTAAAAACCATAAAAACTTTTTTTTGGACAGTATTTTTCCGAGGTTTGTTTGTTTTTCAGTTATTTTCTCTTCTTCTGTGCTTCCCTGAAATAAATATGCAATCCTGAATTATATCAAAAGAGAAAAGTCAGAGTTTGTCACCATTTTCCTTGACACAACCTTGGGCATTTGAGGAAGAGACTTGTTTTGCTATTGGGTGTGGTTTTGGGGCTTTTAAATAGCAAAGGATCATTAAAGTTTCCAGGAAAAAAGTATAAGCAGTAATTATAATATTTCAGAGGATAAAAAAATCCACGACCTCCAGGGAAGTCAGATTTCCTTTCTCTGAAAGTGTGTGGATGACACTATTTTGTTCTATTCATTAATGTAATATCAAGACTAAAAAATGCTGGACTATGTGTTTTTCTTAGGCATGACTTGAAATGAAATTAGGTTTCAAAGGGGTTTTAGCTTCACTTGATAGTAGCCTGGAAACTGAAAGATGGGCTCTTGATTTTTGAGACACAAGCAAAAGATTCAAAGCAATTTTGCCAGAGAGGCAAAGAATAATGTAAATTTATTGCTAGTGCAGGTTAAACTTTGGAAGAGACAAAGTGCAACTCGATTTTGAGCCATTTCCGCAAAGCATTTGGGGAAAGAGAGGATTTATTAGTACTTCATGAAGTCATATATTTGCATGTGTATCTGTTACTGTCCAAAAAGCTGGCTCAGCTATGAATGTCCTTAATTCCACTACAAAAATTTTATATAATAATGCGTAAGATAGTCTTAGGTGATTTAAAAACAATACTTGACAGATTTCAATTTACTCAAATTCCTCTAATTTATAAGAATTTGTCTTCTTTTTTTTGAAAGAGGTCTCACTGTCTTGCGTCAAATGATCTTCTAAACCTGAGTACACGTATAGAGCTTGAAGAGCTTGTTTAAGGTACTAGGCCAGTCAGGTTAAGTACACAGTGTCTTACAACTCTATGCAGTAACCAGAATGTACAAATACATATGAAGCATCTCTGAAAAATGAGAGAAAGAAAATCTTTCATAAATTTGCAGAGTGCTTGGAGAAACTCATTTCAAATACTATGCTGTTAGAATAATACTTTTAGATTTCTTTCGTTCTCTCACTATAATTGCTTAGTTAAACATAAAAGACAAAAGTAGAAAATATACTGTTTTGTTTACAAAAGAAAGAAGTATTGATCCATCAATCCATTGTTTGGGGCTTTGCAGGTATTAATAAGTTCTGATGACATCTGATTGGGAGTGACTGCCATCTCAAAATTTGTTAGAAAACAAGCTGTCTAAAAATAAGATAGATTTGTGAACATTAAAAGAAGGTGATAACAGGAAATCTTCACAAAGCCGTATGAATTAATTGAGATTGGATTGTGAAGAAATCTCTTTAGTTAATGAGAGAAAGACCTTTTTAAATTCATTTGAAAGAAATCAAAACATGAAATCTGGAATCAACCCCATTTTTTATCTGGAGAGTGTATGAAAAATCGTCAGACATCTTTTTTTATACTGGATTTTTAAAAGACACCACAGAACTTCCCAAACCAGAAAGCAAAAGCTTTGCGTAGTAGGTTGAAACTTAGTCGATGGATGAGTTGCTAACCCAATGAGAAAGCTAGTATCGCTTCTGCGAGTTACATATTTCAAGGACTGCAGGCGTGGGAACTTCCCTTTGGTTCCAGCTCTCCCGCTGGGATGGGGCGGGGGAAATGGGCCTGGGCCCCCCCCAGGCGTGGTGGCATGGGCAAAAGCCGCCAGGGAAAAGCCATCCTGGTACCACATGCAGCCGGGATCAGCCTTAAACAACAGCGTGGCTGAGATAGATCTGAAGCCGCCGCGACCCCCGTGCGCGGAGCTGGGGGGAGGCTAGCGGGGCCTCCCTGCAGCCAGCACAGCTCGCCCTGAACCGAAAAGAACACCATACACCACCAACGAGGCCACCTTTTCTTCCAAGTCAGCAAGAAAGAGGAGAAAAGTGAGTCACGTGAGGGAGAAGAACATGGCAATTCCAAGGTCAGAAAGAAAGGAAAAGTAAGGTCATACGGGACGAAGCCAAAATGGCAGAGGGAGGAGAGAGCGGAGGCGCTTCCAGCGCGGAGCTTAAATTCTCCTTGCAAGCTGTAGTGAAGACTGTATCACAAACTGCTTCTCTATAATTCATTAAAGTACACGGGGGGGGATGAAAAACCCACGAGCGGCCTGCAAGGATAAAAGAGTACCTATGCCACGTTACACAGATGTTGTGAAAGGCTTTTGGAGATTGAAGAAGAGAGCCTTTGCTTTCAGGCTGGAATAGCTCATCCTTAAAAGACTAAAACCCCTCGTCTGTTATGACCCGTGATTAGCAGTGTGGGAAGGCTGCTAAACTGTGGGAGAGATTTCTTTACTGCAGCAGGTTTCAGGTGGGGCTGTTGCTGATGGCAGTTTGAAAACCACGTTAAAGCAGAAGAAACTCTTTTCTTTAATTATAAGACTTAAGAAATGCAGCACTGACCAAACCCCATGTTTTGTTTTCCCTTTGCTTGGGTTGGTGGGAAGGAAAGAGGTATTGGGACAGAAAGGTGTTTAAAGGTTACTTTAATTTTTTATTCTTTCTTTTTACTTTTAATTCTGTTCGTAATGAATTCTCTTTATACTGAAATTGTTTAAGTATGAACCTTTGCCTTGAAATCTTTCCGTTTTCCTCAATAATCTTTATCTCTCCTTATGAAAATGAAGTTTCAATTTTCCACTTCTCTGCTTAATTACGGCAGAGGCAAATAAGATTTTGTGTGCTTGGCACTGTAGCCAGCATCAAACCACCATGTTTTGTAAAGCCAAAAAGAAAATAAACAACTGAGGAAAATGTAACTCCTTAAATCAGTATTTTTCATCAGATTTTGCCAGAGCTGGGAACAATAAATGACAGACAGCAGAAATCGTGGCACTAGACCTAACATAATGAAGATGATAAATTTTTCCAGGCCCAGCAATGTTCTTTCCTCTTTTCTGTTGCGTCCCCAAGCTTTCCAGTTTATTCCTAATATCTGCCCTGGGACAAAGCTGTTTCTGTAGATTTACATTGCCTCAGAGCACTCTGCTTGCCAGTACCGTTGGCTGATGCTGTCCATCATGAGCTGTAGTTGTAAGGTGAGGATGTGTAAAGAGACATCAAAGGAAAATTGAGAAGTTGGACAAAGAAAGGGCAGATTGATCAGAAACTTTGCCCTGAACTGTGTTTTTCTCCTCCCACACACGCATAATTTGCGTACAGCGAGATTCTCTTGTACAAAAGTTTCATGACAGCACCGAAGGAGGTTTAGAAGCCTGCTTGGTATAATAGTACACTTTTCTGAGTATCTATCTTGAGGGTTTGGATCTGCAAGAGCAAATGTGGATTGAAATTGCAGCCATCTCAGCTGGAGATCAGATTTGTTGTGTGTGAGAACATAAGACTCCCCTCCAGTCAAACACACAGACTCAGTGGCATAGCCCCAAGTTGCATAATCTTCTCTGTGGTGCCTCTCATTTGGCCAACCACCACTGATCTGGCTCAGCAGGAAGGCTTCGCCTCTGCAAATTCATCTCCAGTAGCCAGGGACAGGGGGGATGCAATGATCCTTTATAACAGCTATTTTTGAGAACCGTCTGGTTTGGCCTGATAGAGGTCGTGGAGGTACCTGGTGTATCTAAGACGTCTGTTGTGGTGGCAGAGCAGGGGTCCTGGGACTTCTGTTGTAGGGAATACTCTCACAATTTCTCCGCTGACACAGGAGTGGGCTGAATTATCTGGAGATGAAGAGATCAGCTGACAGAGCAGAAAATAAAAAATGTACTTTGAATTTTTTGGTGCCTAATGAGAGAGGGGAGTGTCTCACTCAACTTTGTGCTGGAGTGTGGCCTCACCTCGAGTCTTGTGTGCAGTTTTGGGCACCACCATTTAAGAAAGATATAAAGATTTTAGAGACTGTCCAAAGGAGGGCCATGAGCATGGTGAAGGCTCTGGAGGGGAAGCTATACGAGGAGCAGCTGAGGGCACTTGGTTTGTTCAGCCTGGAGGAGAGCAGACTGAGGAGAGACCTCATTGCAGTTACAACATCCTTGTGAGGGGAAGAGGAGGAGCAGGTACCAATCTCTTTAATCCCTTGACCAGTGACAGGACCCAAGGAAATGGCCTGAAATTGTGTCTGGGGAGGTTTAAATTGGATATCAGGAAAAGGTTCCTCACCCAGAGGGTGGCTGGACACTGGGACAGGCTCCCCAGGGAAGTTGTCACAGCACCAAGCCTGACAGAGTTCAATAAGTGTTTGGACAATGCTCTCAGGCACATGGTGGGATTCTTGTGGCTGTCCCATGAAAAACAAGGGGTTGGACTCTGATGATCCCTGTGGTACCTTCCAACTCAGGATATTTCATGGTTTTATGATTCTAAGAAGGTAGGAGCTGTAACTGAGTTGTTCCCACAGCTGAGGCAGGGTCTCTGATTCATAATAGGAGGAAAGCCAATGTTGTAGGATTTCTTATGCTACAAACTAAGACAGACTTGCCACAGGGCACAGTTGAGTCCCTCAGCCAACAGCAGCATGTCAGGAAAATTCTGTGTAAGGAAGGGCAAAACCTGCCTGGCAGTGAAGGGTGAGTGGAACAGTGTGAGAGACAGGAGTCTGACCAGAGATCCCCTTGAACCCCTGGAAAGACCATGGTGGAGCAGAAGAAATGAGTGAGAAGGAGCAGGACTGGCCACAACTCCATTCCTTCAGTGAAGGGACTGGGTGTAACCCATGGTGATAACAAGGCAAGGAGAGACCTTCTTGGGGTGAGGCTCACCCGGGGGGTTTTTATCTTATTCCCCTCCCCAGCCTGTTGAGGTGGGGGAGAGAGTGGCTGGGTGGGTTTCTGGCAGGCAGCCAAGGTAAACCCATCACACGATAAAACACCATTCTCACTTTATCTGGGATGAAACGTGTTTTACAGAGGTGAGTGCAACTTTTCCAGGCAAGAGCCACATGCAGAGTCTGTAACTGTTGTTGTTATTAATTTCTGTAATAAAAATCTGTATTGTATTTTTTCATCTGAAAATTTACATTTTTACATCAGGTCATAAAAGAAACCAGTGTATCTGTTTTTTGTTTTGAAATTGAAAAAGTAAACCAGAACAAAGATTATCGCTCCCCAAAACCAAACCACAATAGATACATATACACATAAACACATGCATACATAAGCTAAAACAAAAAGATCTTAAATCACACCAAAATGTTGCAGAAATATAAGTAAAAAAGTACAGATGGAATATGGCCTGTGTTTTTCTTCAAGGAACCTCACATGCAGGTAATAAGAACAACTTATGGATTCTTGGGACAACCTAGTGCCATCAGAAAAGAAATCACTTGATTTTCTAATCATATTATTACATATTTATATTAAATTAAGGAATATAATTCTGTGCACAGTAATTTTTGTTGTGATTGCACAGTAATTTGCATCATCCTCAAAAACTTTCATACTGTACAAGAAAACCTTTGATAATCCATGTTGCAGGGCACTTGCTAGAAATTTCTGTAAGATTCTGAATAATATGCTGAAAGATTTATTTTCTGTAATAATGCTCAAACACATATACTTTAATGAAATAGTAGCCATATTATTTCTTATTTTTTTTCTGGTGATGGAAGCATTGCTGCAAGTTTAAAGGTGTGAGAATTTTCATATCCTAGAAACAGGACATCTGAGTTTTGGGAGGGATTTTTTTGGTATGTTACTGCCATTTGTACATAAACAAAGTAATTAACAGCCTTAACTGTAATCATCCAGAAATAAAATTAAATCACACTCATATCCATCAAAATGGCTCCAAGAGGTTTCTTTCTATTTCATTCCACTGACAAACTGTCTCTTTGTTTATACAGCATCATAACTGGGGCCCAATATTTGAAGATAACGCTTTCATTACACACTCTTTTCATGATATACGTATCTTCATATCTGTACCCAGATGCCCAAAGGTTTTGCTCGGATTCAGTTTTCTCTGTCTTGACACGGCATTATCTGGTATTGCTTTTTGAAGTTGCTATGTTATAGGTTGTAGTATTTTGTGCCTTGAATAGTTATGTTTTGAAGAATCGTGTTTTTGTGATGAAAATGTAATCCCTTTATTTGTATTTTCCTTTTTACTCCTATTGCCTTCGCATGATTGCTAGGATTATGTATATGGGAAGCAGTTTTGACTTCTAAGAGTTTAATAAATTGAGATTTTAATGTGTTAAAAAATACAGATAAGGGCTAAAGACTAAGTAGTCTAAGATTCCTCAAGTATGAATAAGGCTTTAAAGTCTCCGAAAGATTCAGATAAAAATACTGGTAAGAATAAAATAAATAAATCTGCTTTTGTAGTACAGCTGTACCGAGAGGCCTAAGGTGATACATATATTTTTTGATTAATAACTGAGGGCTATGTTTCAGAATTAGTGGCTGTTGGTTTGCTTTGAGGCTGTCACAGCTGATTATAGCCTCAATCACATCTTCCTTCTCTTCCTTCTGTAAGGAGGAGTGTAAAAGAATGCAGGTAGAACTGTTGCACTTGGTTTTCTTACAGAAACTTAAAATGTTTGCAGACCAGGATACTCTTTGTGTGCAAAGAAGACTGTGTGACACACAAATTGATCAGTGAGACAATAGTTTGAACGCATCATTTCCCCCATCTTCTTTTCTTTTTACATCTGTCACAGGAGAAAGTTTGCAGGGATGTGAAAAGGAGTGTCTGTGAGTGGAAAGATACTGTTGAGGGGAGGTAGAAAATAACAATTAGAGGGAAGACATAAACAGCTTGGCAGCTTGTTTACTTTTGTATTAACAGTGATACTGAAAATTCAGGACGAAAAACCCTTCCTGAATGGCAACACTTCCCACTTCCCACAGTTGTGCAGCAGGCTCCTACCTCTGCAGAGTTCCTGGAATATGCACTGCTCTTATTGTCCCAGGACCCCATAACGCATATAAACTCCTTAGTGCAGGATGCAATCTACAGCTATACAAACCAAAGTAAAGTATCAGGAGAGGTCAAGAGCAGCATCCAATGTGCCAGATGCCTGCTGAGCCAGGAAATCTGTCGGGCAGTGATAATAATCCCAGGAAGCAGGCCACCAACCATGCTATAAAGATATGCATGGGGAGAGGAGGAACCCTCAGTAAACCCCAAAAGTCTTTTCCAAACTAACGTGAAGACACATCCTATCCTGATCTTTAACGACCAGCTAAATTAGTAAAGGGGCAGGTTGAAAGAGGTCATATTTCCATTCTGTGTAATTGATGTTAGAGAGGGGAAAGCTCCCTCTTCCTGAGGCTTTTGCTGTGGAGAGAAGCTTCTACTGATACAGCTGAGTGGACAGGGGTTATGGTTTGGGGATTTTTTTTTTTTATATGCCAATTCTTAGCTGTAGTGGAATTAGCTTTTAGGTAGGGGCTCTGAAGCACAGAAATGAAGGGCGAAAAACAGTCCTCCTCTCTACTGGTTTGCTTGCAGATATTTGCCATATTTCAGTGATGCTGGAGCCCAGTTCTGCAGAGATTTAACTTCTCCCTCCATTCTTTTACCTGATGAACTTCCACAGCTGAGAGTGAAAGGCAGATGGGAAATCTTGTCCATCACTTCAATACTGTTTAAATTCCAAGACAGAGGCAAGCCATTCCTCCCACCTGAACTCTGCTTCAGGGCTCTGCTGATTCTTCAGTGAGGGCATTACCAGTCTAAACAGTAGATTATTTAGCCTGGGCTGTGTGCTCATTTGGAATATATGCTTTGATATTGCAGAACCCAGCATAAATATCAGTCGAGCATCTCAGTACTCACCATCTGTCTGTCAGTGCTGTACTGGCTGACATTGTTCCCATTCAGGAACATACCTGAAGTTCACAGTCAGGTAAATATGTGTTTAATGTGTGCTGGGGAAAGTCACTGTAATGAGGATTCTCAAAGGTACTGCAATAGCACTGGGTACGGTAGGAACTTCTGGATGTACAGTCCCTTTGCAGATTCATTAGCATAATTGGAACTGGAACTTACTTTAGTGCTACTCAAATTTGGATTGATTGTATAATTGGATGATAATAGTAATGCTTAGCACTTCAACAGTACTTTACATGGTCAGAAAGCTGTGCAAACATTAACTAAATAATCTTCACAGTGCCCCTGTGAGGTAGTAATTAGAGATGGAAAAGGCCCATTACTAGATCATAAAATCCCATTCTCTTGCCGGGGCAGCATACATTCACCCAGCAGAGGACACAGAAGATACTAAACTACTGCGATGTTCGATCTCTGCTCCCCTTGTGACATTATTTCAATCTGGGACTTCTCTGAGACTGTAAAGGGACTTTACAAAGTTTTTAAATAGTGTAGGAACTGCTGTGCTCCTTTTTGATGAGGGTAAAACAGGTTTTTACTGTCTTTCTCCTTGCCTACTTTTCAATGTCAGCAGAGAGAAGTGTATTTGATTCTCCTCGAAAGGAATAGAGAAAAGGATGAAACTGTTTAAAGATGGGTTCACAATTCCTTGCTTAGAATAAAAAGGGACATGAAAGACTCCTGCCTCTCCAAAATAAACATCCCTAACACTAGCTATCTGCCAACAGTTCAACACCGATGGTATAAAAGTGAGACATTTCATCAGCAACTATATAAAATCTCTTTCCATTACCAGTTGCCTTGATAGAAGCACCACTCAGTGTTTATATCCTGCATTTCATCAGGTTTCCAAGGTTGCAAAGCTCTTTGAATGTAAAATACCTGTTCAAAATACAGTAATCAATGCAACAATAACCTTCACCACTATCAATCTTTGTCTTTTTAATGTTTTGACCAACTGTTTCCCTTGACAGTTCCTATACTTTGACTATAATCGTGACAAAACAATTACATCCTCTGAATAAGCTCTAAAATTGTAGCCATGAAATAACTTTCAGAGTGTTCAAGGCCATTTTATTTCATTTGCATGAATATGAATGCATGTATGTCCATGGAAAATGCAAGTCTCAGGAGCACACGTGCTCCAGTTCTGATGCTTGTGGCATTAGAAATCAGTCTGTTCAGGGAGGTGAGCCAGGGAAAATAGAAACAGGGGCTGTTCTTAGTCTGGGGCAGACCAGTTCCCTGACCAGAGTTTGTTTCCTTCACATCTGAGCAGAAGATAGACTTATTACAAGTTTTGGCAATTTTTCTTAAAGGAATGGTAATTTATTAATAATTTCTTAATTTCTTTTTGGCATGAAGAGGTTTGGATGATTTAAATTCATGTGTGTCCAACAGGGATTTCTTGAATTTTTTTTTTTTTTTTTTTGCTTTTTACTCCTATAGAAAAGGTGTTTTTAAGTCTAAAAGAGATAGGTAGTACACAGTACATAAATTTCTCCTTGAGTTTGCTACTATAAGAGTATTAGTTTTTGACCAATATTAGTAACTCTGAAACTCCAGGCAGGTACCTGTAGAACTTGAATAACTTGGATAAGGCTCTTGGTTCACAATTTTCCATGAAGACCAGACTGGAAGGTGAGACAAGTAGAAGGCAGAAAATTGCAGGCACTTAACTGAGATATTGTTCTGCTGGTAAATATAAAAGCCTTAAGTACTTAGTTTCTTTATCTTGTAATTTTCAAGTAATATTCATTATATAACCAACAGAAATCATTATCTGTGAGTGCAATAGAACCCTTGTAAACAAAAGATTTGGGGTTTTTTCAATTATCAGAGTTTTGCTGAGGTTTTGTTATCAATCTGATGTGTTACTTCCAATCTACTTTGCTGTAACGATGGAAACACCTGAACTATTAAGGATCACGAGGAAAAAGCCCTACTTGAGTCACTTTTAGTGTAGTATTAGCTTCTGTGTTAGCATGAGGTTCTTTTTCCCAAACACATTTGAGACCAAGACTTTATTTCTATCCATCAAATTTTATTGAACTAATAATAACTGCAACTCTCCTTTTCAATGTTAACAGCTGTCTTGGTACCCTAATTATCACTGAGTAGCTTTGAATAGGATCCAGTCACATCCATGGCATAATGGTGGTTATTTTTCATTTTTAGTTTTAATTAATAATTTTAGAGAGCATATATTATTTTGTAAAAAAGGGGAGATACAGGTGACTTGGTGAACTGAGTGCCTGCTTATGAACATTTCCAAGCTTGTATAAACATTGTTAAGGATACTGAAAAAACATCTATTTACTTTAAAGTAGATCAATGGTAACAAAATATGGGTTTTATTTCTTTTAATACGTCTCTCTTTCATTCAGCTAGAAATAAACTTAATTTGAGGTCGTGTTAGATTGAAAAAACCATTTATTTATTATTCTTTTATTTTTGCCCTGATTTTAGGCAGCACATTTTTCAAGTACTAAACAAAATGTCTCAAAGCCTTCACTAAAGTTAGAATGCCACTGTGAAAAGGGCTAGTCAAATAGAGCAAGATAAGTGGCATGGATTGAAGAGCTTAAAATTTCAGTATTTTTAAATTTGAATGCTTAAAATACACTAGCAATATAAAAGGATCATGAACAAATTATGAAACATTTACATTAATTTGAAGATCTTTTATTATTATCTGGTCTTGCTTATTTTAGAAATCAGACTTTGGAACTCTTTTTACACCTCAATAAGAATCTGTAAAATAACAAAACGGGAATTTGAGTCATGAGAACTTTAGATCAGGTTTATGGCTACAGTGTGTTAAAGCTGGCAACTAAGTGAAGTAGCAAAATGAGGTGATGTTTTAATTCCCCAACTTCTTCACTGATAAACCCTTGAGTACAAGTCAGGCCACCAAGCTGCCACTCTGGTGCCACGTGCATCAGACTGCCTTGGCTGAGGGTAAAATTTCAGGGTGGACCTTTGCCAATTTAGATGCCTCCTTTCTTCAGTGTATCACAGGCACATGAGGATAGAAATTTCCTTCTTAAAATTTTCTAGTAGAGCTTAAAAATAGAGAGAAGATGGGAAGGGCCATGACAATATTTTTTTCTTGGAGAAGGAAATTGCATTTGTGTTGTTGTGAGTTTTGAGATAGCTAACTTGATAATAATAATAATATGCAGGACAAACTTGGCACTGCACTGTCAAGGGCAAAGTCTTCCTGGGGGAACGAATTTATACATCAGTGATGCAAGAAATTAAAAACTTGAATAACTTTTTTTATAGACTGGAATAAAATAAACATTGTTGGAATTGGACCTTGATACAGTAGCTGATAAGGGCTACTATGTTTTATAAAAGCACGAAATGGTGATGCCATGGTCATACCTTCTTGTTCTGAACTTAAATTATCCTGTAAACTAGACTGGTCTTAGTCAAAACATTTTTTAAAATAATTATTTACATTTGTTTGGATATTTTCAGTATATATAATAAGTTTATCATACCTGATGAATGAATTTAACTGGAGTTAAATTCTGTGCCACCTGTTATTAGTTATATTTAATGTGAGGTACATCTGTGTAATCTGCAATAACAGAAAGACTAAGGCGCTGGTTTCTGATTTCTGAAAAAATCAAATCCTGAAGCATTTTCTATTTATTTCCCCTTTTTCTGACTTCCATACTTCAGAGGGTTTCATTCCTCGAATTTTTCTGAATTGTTGATTGAATGGGAATGGATACAAATTTGAATGGGTCTGTGCAGGTATTTTAGGCAAGTGTCACAACTACAACAAATAATTTAAAGGATGTTTAGTTTCAAAGGATCCATGGAATCCGCTCTAGTGACAGATCTTTTTCTAAGTATAAGAAAAACATGAAATCTGAGCATACCACGTCTGACAGACTAACTACTGTAAATGCTTTTAGTTTCACCAGTACTTGAGGACATACACTGGGAGGCAAAATTTCTGAATGCCCATTGTCACGGTTGCAAAGTGTTAATCTCAGAGGTCTGTATAGTAACTGGACATCCTATGAAAGATAAAGCTACTTCTATGTGTAAACCTTGACTGGTAAATCATGATAGATGTGCATGACATCAGAAATATGACAATCAAAACTGTTTCCTTCTCCCCTGAAAATGAGTCTTTGACCCAGGTCCATTGTCTTAAACTTTCCTCCTCTCTGTACCACACAGTCTTGTGTTTCAGTGCTGATGAAAATCAAAACAATTTGGGTCCCTTAGTGAAAAGAGCTTCAGTCCTCTGAGACCAGAAGCATCTTTAAAGGAAAACTGATCTGGATAAGGCTTGAGAAAGTGCAGTTTATTCTTGAAAGATTCAAGTCTCTCCTGTAGGAGTTAATTAATGAGAATCCGGCTTCACTCTCCTTAAAATTTCTCTTTGGATTGTGATCGGGACTTGAGAAGTAAATTAGGGAAATCAAGGAATGTCTGAAGACATAGTGGCTTTCCAGCAACTTTATTGCAGCTAAGGAAAAGGTTTTATTGGTTCATCTGGACAACTGCCCTTTCTGCCTTTTGATCTCTTTTGAGTTATCCAAAGAATAACTCTTTTCTTGCAAAGAACAATTCTGTAAGTGATATCCTCTAATGAGTTTTCTCTGCTTGCACAGAGTGCAGGAGTGAATCTGATGTGAGGTAGCCTGTGACATGGTTTAACAGATGAAAAAAAAAAATGAGTCCATAAAAAAAAAAAGAAAAAAGAAAAAATGTTTAATACCTTTAAATTTTATATCAGTTAAATTGAAATGACAAGGGCGATGTTTCTTTCTTACTGTAACCTCTGGTTTCTAAATATTTAACCCTTCTCTGCTGAGTTCACACCAGAAAATGCTGGTTTTAATTTAAAGTTCCCATTCCCTCAGTCTCCTGGGTAATGCCAAAAGCATGAGAGTGAAAGTGCTCCTGCATGGCAAATACACAGTAACTGAATCTATGATCCTGTCACAGCGTGTAGGATGTGGTGCTGCAGATAAAGTAGTTCAGTATAATGTTTTCTTCACTGTGTCTCAAAAGTTACACTTGAAATCACATCTGATAAATGATTATACTTTAGAAAAGTAAACAGTAAAAAAGGCATGTAGAATAGGAAGTGACCTGAACTGAAATTGCATTGCAAAGATGTCAGAATGCTGTAGCAGCTCAGTGATAAGTTATTTCCTGACAGTATTTATGCATTCATCTTTTTTACTTCTTAATAGAACTTCTAAAAGCTTTTTGCTCTCTGACCTCCAGCTGTCAGGAATAACCAGCAACAGTATTTCATTTTATCATTTTTTTTTTATTAGAGCAATAATTGTGCAAACATTTGTAGATTAAATGAGGGATTGGACATACTAAACAGCTTTTCTGAATTCCATTTTGGACACCGCTTAAGATAAATTCCCAGAAAGCTCCACAGGGGCTTGAGCCTCTCCTGTGGCTTGCCAAATATATTTTCTGTTCACTCCTGACAACTAAATGCTTCAGCAAAATTCACACTTAGTTCTGTGGGGGTGGAGAAAATATTTTACGTGAGTTTATGCAAGGGTGATTGGGACTAGCAGCAAAGTCACTGCTGATATCACACATGCACAGATGTTTTAAGAAAAAAAATACCTTCAAGCAAGCACACAATTTTAGCAATTGATGTGGTGGCAAACGCTGAATGCAAGATAATATTTTAAACTGTGGTTTTATAAAACATTGCATTGACACATAATAAATCTGTGGTGGTGTGATTGTAAACAAGATTATTGCCCACACAATAAACAAACATGTCTTTATGTATTTCCCAGTAGTCATTTGTTACTTGTTATATTATCATCTTTTTTTTAACCCTAATAATCCCCCAACAATTATCCTCTCTGAGTATCCTAAATTGTAGGCAACAAATGAGCTCTGGGAATAATAGCCTGTTCTCCAGGCCCCTCTGGGTGCATTTGTGCAACTCTGACCCTAACCCATGGATTTGAAGGGCTGAGTCTTTGGCACAGAATCCTGACTTTTCCCTTTTCAAGCTGGAAAGCGCTTGCAAAAAGTGGCCATCTGGCTTTGGCAGAACAGATTGAGACATTCCCTGTTCAACTGAACGAGGGTTGCCAGGTCTGACTCAGCTGTGCCACGTAATAAAAGGTCTCAGGAGTGACCAAAAACTATATTAGAAAATTTCAAAGCTGAGATTTGGCTTCTGTTGACTTAAATCCCTTCCACAGGATTGTTTGGTTATGCTCATGCTGTAAGAGATGTAAAATAAGCTCAAATAAAATAAAGACACCACCACTGACCAAACATTTAAGCCAAAAAAAAAATTACCATCTAATGAATGTTTCTAAATCTTCTCTTGGGTCTTTGGGGCTTTGTCATATGCATATCATGGATTCAGTGGGAAGGTCAATATGGGAAAATTGGTCCCTGACTTTTTTTTTGGACAGAAGATTAACCATGATTTTGCTTTCCACAAATGCTGCAATCAGCTGGCACAACAAATTTTTGAATTCAACCTACTTTTAAGTCTTCAGTTTGAGGGTTAGGATGAGGAAAATATTTCCAAGTATTAAGAAAAATGTACTTTAACTAACTTAATTCAAATTAAACTGAGGAAAGGTTGCAGATGGAACTTCCCCTGCCAGTCTCTTCCTTATGTTTCCTATGGGAATGCCCTGATGATGTAGGCACTGATAAAATGCTTCCTTTTGGCTCCTCTTTTTTGCAGTGGAATGAAAAGGCATCCCATACTTTAAATATGTGATAGATGCCTGGAAGTACAAAACTGATTGAGACTCAAAAGCTTTCCTTATATTTTTTCCAGCTAAATTCCAACCTTTCAAGTCAACAGAGGGGATTAACCTAATACTGACTACTCTGTGTATTCTTATTGTGGTCTTGATAGACCTAATTTACCGCTGACAGCACTAAAAGGATTCCCCAATCAGCTTGTTCTCCCATTCTCCTGGTAACTCATTAGTGAGCCCTGGCTTTGCTTAATGCCTGCAACACAAAGAGTAAACTGGTTTGCATAAATCATTGCTACCTTCAAGGGACAAAAAAAATTGGCATGCTCTGGGTTTATATTTCCTTGATTTTCTGTTCAACGTATTTAGAGACCAATTTTACAGTTTCCCCACAGGCGGGTCCTGTGTCTAGTTTGGTGTAGCAAACACTGAGTTTATGTGACAGGAAGACCATACCACTAAGCAAAAGTGTTTAAAGATAGTCTGTCATGAAATAGAATTGCACCCATGGGATTCAACAGTGTCTGGAGCAGCCTGCTCACTGATGAGTGTAATAAACAGTAATGATGGTAGCATCTCCGAATGGGATGTCTTGCATTTCCTTCTGGATATTATCAGCTACTTAGAAAATGTCTACATTCCCTACTTCAATGTAAAGCTCTTTCTCATTTATAAAGTTAAATCAATTTTGAATAATAGAGGTTGATGTTATTACCCATTATGACAGAGGATGCACACAAAGCCCAATTAAAAAGCTGGGGAATTCTTGAAAAATATAGTTAATCAAAAGAAAAAGAAATTTCAAAACATCTCACCATCCCTGAGCAGACAAGTTAGCTCAAGTTGAATCTGCAGACATATTTTGGTGCATCTTAATTTCTTTATATTAAGTACTTTTTTTTTAATGAGACGAAATTTGGCTTTTTTTCATTAATTTGCTTTTTTTGGTAAAATTTCGCTAAGTGAAGTTGAAAGCAAAGTGAGTTTCTCTCTTTTCTTCTCTAATTTTCCTTACTCTGCCTCATGTTTTTATTTTGTTATCCCCCTTCCAAAAAGGTGGTGTCTGCTTTCTTCCTTTTCCTGCGTATCATTTTTTTTTTTTAGAATTGCTAGTCATTCTTCTGGTGTATTTGGAGTAAGGTCTGCCTTTTAATAGTCCTTTATGCTTACTTGTCCTCTTTCTGAAAACTTTTTTTTTAATTTTTAGCTTAGATGTCTCTGACATGTGGCTATGCCTGTCTGTTGTGTGCCTTAAGTAGTTGCTCACGCAGTTAGGTAAAATGTTTACACAAAATTTGTACACTAATTTCTCTCATGCCATTGCAGTATGCTTGGATTTTAATTCAGTGCAAGGCAATATAAATTGCAAACCTATTTATAATTTATAGGTGTCACAGGCTTCCAATTTGTCTTTATCAGCCAAGTTATTTTCTGACAGAAAAATGCACATGGAAGGGGTTTGTGTGGTGATACGGGATTTCCAGCTATGTGATAGTGGCTGTGCAGTTCACCTTGACATCCCTCTGAGGTTTTTGGTGGTGTCTGCAATGTGCAGGCACAGACACAGTACTGAGTATGTGGAACATGCCTGGAACCAATGGATTTGTTATAAATGATCTCCACAGATCGTGCTTGCATTTTTCTGTCTGAAATTTAAGGAAAACATAACAGCATCTGTCAGTTGAATAGATTCTTTTCTGTCCTGTTGATGCAGGATTTTTTAATTCTGAGTTCATGTGCCTCAACCCCTCTCCAGTCTATGGTTCTATTATATTCCTGGTGAGGATCATATGGGGTAGGGATGCTGTGAGATCATGGAATGGTTTGGGTTGCAAGGGACCTTAAAGATCATCAGGTTCTGACCCCCTGCCATGGGCAGCAACGCCTCTCACTAGACCAGGTTGCTCAGAGCCCCATCCAGCCTGGCCTTGAACACTTCCAGGGATGGGGCATCTCCAGATTCTCTGGGAAACCTGTTCCAGTGCCTCAACACTCTCACAGGAAAAGAATTCCTTCCTAACATCTGATCTAACCCTACTCTCTGTAAATTTGTACCCATTCCTCCTTGTTCTATCACTGCAGTTTCTGAAGAAAAGTCTCTCTGGCTTCCTTGTAGACCTCCATGGGAGAGGATGTTGCCTAGCATAGTTTGGATCAGTGAAAAGTCTCATTCAGATATTTGCAATCATTTTATTTAAATGGTACCAGCACTTCATAAAAGCTCAAGAACTGAGGAAACAATCTTGAAAGAGAAGAGCCTTGAGCGATGTGTTATAAAAGCTTGAGTATAAATGCCTTCTGTGATCAAATATACTGAGGTTCATACAGCACTACAATGACAGCACTACTGTTGTAAATGAAAGTAGTAAAGCAGTCATAGGATCTCTTGGGGAAAAGAAATGAAAATGGAGTATGCTTTCAGCAGGAAAACCCTTACTCTGGAACAGAGTAGAGAAATGCCACAGGTGAGTAAGTTAAATGTCCTCCCAAGAAATATGACTGTTTGTCCGCTAGGGCTGGTAAATTCCTCCACTTTCAGCTTCACAGTCTGAGTCAAATGCTGCAGATTTGGGGAGCTGTGCAGCCTTTGTCTTGCTGCTATGAATGTGAGTTTTGTTCTTGGGTATTTTGTCTCAAGGCTGAAGGGGGTGGAAATACATTAGCAGCTAGTGCTCTGAAAGGTGAGTAGAGTAATTTCTATGAAAATAAATAAAGGAAAAAATCTAAGTAACTCCAAGACCAATAAAAATAAAGAATGAGCTATGCTGCCCCATTAGATGCCTTTTTTTTTTGCTAGCTAAATATCAAGTTTATGTTTTACTGTTTCTAGTTGGTTTTGCTTCCTCCCAATCCATCAAGAAATCTGCTGACAAAAGGGAAGACATTTTTCTTTCTTCCCCACACGTATGCTATAAGCCTTAAAGGGAGCATAAAGAAACTTCCAAATAATTTCTTAACAACACCTTGTACAACATTAAAAACAGTAACACCTTAATTTCCCGTATGACTAATGTGAAGGCTTTGCCTGTCTCCTACCACAAAAATTACCAGCTTGTTAGAAAGAGAACTCAAGATTTATGGCTGAAATGCCTCTTACTTCATTCCCCTGGGCATCAGCCTGCACGAGGAAAGCTGTATTGATCACTACCATGATTTACCCCTCGTTTTGAATAGACAGCAACTTGAACATCAAGCAGACTAAGTCCTTTCAGCCATCAAAATGAAACTTTTTAAATTGAAACTCAGCTTTGTAAAAGACTGTAAGTAGCCTGAATATCTGAAATCCGGAATATAAAAGAAAGCCCCTGCTTAGTAAGGGAAGTTAGGGAAGTGAAAGGGAACACTGGATTATCCCTGAATGGAACCAAAAATACTCACCTTTTCTTTCCTTTTCTTTGTTTGAGCCACATAACATATATTCAGAATGTCCAGAACTGAGCATATTCACAGACATCTGCTTGCAAGAAGAAATCAGTGAGTGCTCTTGGCACACACTGCACACTGTGTGTAAATGACCTCACCCCGAAACAACCGAGAGTGGCTGAAAGGCTTTCAGGCTTTAGACCATGATGATGTACCAGCTCAACCACTCAGAGGCTGAAACTATAAGAAGACCTCGGTGTCCACTAGAGCAGTTAGGTAAAAATGTTTACTTTTTTAAGATTTTTGTAATCATGTATTTTTATAGGCAACTTCTTACAGAACAGATTATACTTATTTCAGAAAAAAGTCTTTGCCTGTCATGTTTTTGTTGAAAGCAATCAGAAGAAGAAAGGCTGAGAGATTCGGGATTGTTCAGCCTGGAAAAGAGAAGTCTCTGGGGTGACCTAACTGTGGCCTTCCGGCACCTGAAGGGAGCCCACAGGAAAGATGGAAAGAGATGTTTTACAAAGGCCTGGAGTGACAGGACAAGGTGGAATGGCTTCAAAATGAAAGAGAGTAGGTTTGGATCTGATATTAGGAAGAAATTCTTCCCTGTGAAGATGGTGAGGCACTGGAACAGGTTTCCTTGAGAAGCTGTGGATGCCACATCCCTGGAAGTGTTTCAGGCCGGACTGGGTGGGGCTCTGAGCAGCCTGGTCCCTGACCATGGCAGTGGGGTTGAAAGGAGAGAATTTTTAAGGTCCCTCCCAGCCCAGACCATTCTGCAATTCTGGGAAACCTGCTCTAGCTGATCTTACCCACTGCAGAACAGCTACTCCGTGAAGTTGTAGGGGAGAGCTGCTCCAGAAAGGGGAGAGTGAAGTTAATAGGAGAAAGAGGCTTCTGCTGTTGGAGAAATTGTTAGATGAAGGGGAGGATCTTTCCTGTCTTCCAAGCTTTACGGGATATTTTGGAAGTGCAGAAGAGACTTGAATGCGCTTGTTTAAACTTCCCCTCAGCTTTTGTTCACACACATCTATTTCACACCATGCAGAGCATCATAGGAATTCTTAAAATGCATGACCCAAAGTTCTCACAGGTAAATGGATACAAAGACATGGCATCTGTTTACCTTACAGGCTAGAATGGCTTTGGATGAAAGAGTTTCTACTGAGAAAGTTTGAAAAACTTTTATATTATCTCTTGTTCAGTTATATATAAATCAGACTATGCTCTAGCAAAATTTTAAAATATAAAAAGAAAAAAATTACTTCTCTCAAATGCAATAAAAGCTGTGCTGTCCCACTCTCACTGTTTCCCATATGCCAAACAAAAGGTAATATACTTTTTTCAGACATTTCCCTTAATCAGCAAAAAGCTTGGAATAAAAGCTCTCTCTAATTATTAGCTTTAAATCTTAATCTCCTTAACTTGTCAGGTCCCTGCCATTACTTTTGAATGTTTAAATATAGATTAATAGAGAGAAGACATGTCTAGCCACTGCAATCATGTAGCTATTAGAAGAGCAAATATCTTAAGAGCTCAAACAGAAGTGAACCCCAAGAGAGATGAGGTTTAAATTCAGAAGAATGCAGTTTTCAATTTAGGTGAAAACAAGGTGGATTATGAATTGTTTGTCACTATCACTGCAGTGTTTATTTTGCTGAAGATTTGTAGTGGTAATTAAATGATGACTTCCAAGTAGTGTTGAGTATCCATGGAAATAAACAGAGCCTGTCTTTATAGACACAGAGGTGAAATGAAGGTATTTGTGGAGTGAGAATTTGTGGTTATTTATTAATTTATCTTGTAGTACTGTGGGAGTATCTGTCTTAATTTAAAATATTTGTTTATTTGCAAGTCCTGTGTTTTCATTTTTGTTTCCGTAGTGGGAATAAATCAGACTTTCAGGTTTTTGAAATAACCCAAAAAACTTCAATGGATCTTTTGCATTGCACAGTGTCTTCCTGAGATACTTTGGGCAGACTTTAGTCCTGAAATAGTTTTAGATTGAAATTACCAAGGTATTTGTAAATTGCAGGCTGAGCTCTGCAAAATTATCCATGACTCTAAAGTCCACAAGTTTTCAGTACACTATTTTCTTGTAATTGAAGAATAGCAACTTTTCCCTCAGCTGTTCAATTCTTTTCTACCCTCCAGCTCTCATCCCCATGCTTTGACCATTGTAGTAATAGGCAAAGTCCTTGGATAGTTGCATGCTCAGTACAATGGTATAAAATAGGAGTTTTCCTTTGACTGGATTATTGATACTTACATTGATTTTTCATTAAAATGTTGTTCCGGTCTTAACTGAATAAAGTTGGGTTTGCTCAGAAAACAGGACAAATTCCCACTTTCTCCTAAAACCAACACAAACAGAATTACAACAAAAGCTGAAAACCCTGGAAGAAGTGATAGCTTTTGTTCAGACCCAAATTCCACACCTACTTCGAGTCAGTGTTAGTGCCTCCAATTGTGTATGGAGTACCCCTGAGAGAATATCCATTCACTTCCTCAAATTAGAAAAGTAAGAAAAAATGAGCAGCTGGTTTATTTTTCTGGCTCCCATCTGAATGTAAAGCTTCCAGGGCTGGTTTGATACTGTTTAGATATGATTGTTGTCCTGTCCTCTTTCCATTTCTCATAATGAATATACATCAAGGAGTGTTTCCAGATTTCAGGATAATCTCCTGGTTTGGTAACTGATTTCTTTATCTTGTTTTAAGGCTACATTGACAGTGTTTTTCAAAGCATTTCCAGATGACTTTTCTCCTTACAGCACTGTTGAGATTTAAAGTAACAAAGAACAAGAGTAGAAAATATTATGCTTTTTGTGTGTGTGTGTGAAAGGAGGTTTCCCTTTTATCTCATTTTCCTTCAATGAGTAGAAAAGCACAAAAGGATTTGAAGTAAACTAAGTCCAAGGGGTAGATAAAGGAGAGCTTGACGAACTGTGGTTTGTTTGGAAACCAGTGCCAATACTGCCTATCTTATCTGTATGGATAATACAAACAACAGAATGACCTATTTTTGCGGTCTGACCCTTAAATCTCTTCCTATGGCCATAAATTACTTTGAACTACTAACAGTCATAGTTGGCAGTTATTTTCTAGGTTTAAATGCTTCAGATGAGACTGCTGGGCATGCAAGGTCATGGCTGAAATGCCATTGCTTTAGGTGTCCGCACTAAGTTATTTTCATTTGCTGATAAAGATTTGAGACTAGTCAAGCAATTAAACTAAATGTAAAAACAGTTTTGATGGCTCAGCGGTTTCCTCCTGAGAGTGTTACCCTACTTGGCCAAACAGTTGAACAGACATTGTGCGGCTTATATTCAGTCTGTGTAATTGGCATTTCTGGGTGTTTCTGGGTGTGAAATTCAGGAGTCCCAAGCATGGACAGAATCTTCTCACTGTGGTTCCAAAGCAGTGCAGTTGTGGAGTTCCTTGATACAAATGAATGACCCTTCTGAGACTGGGTTTGGTTACTGACAGGTTTTCACACAATAAAAAAAAAGGACAAGATTTTGTGAGTGAGAGTGAAGGCTATACAATTTCAAAATTATTTTTGCTGGTTAAAAAAAGATGTCTAAAGGTATTTCAATAAAATAGGCATTATAGTAAGTTCATAATCATTCAGATGGCAATGAACTAATGGTAATGAAATTAGTTTGAATTCTCTGGGTGTGTGTTTTGCTTTTTTCGTTTGTTTTTGCATATATAACTGCATGACCTTCTCTGCCATGAGGGACCTCCAGGTGTGCAGAAATTTTAAGAGCAATCAGAGCAGTAGATCCACATTTTAAAGCAGGAGCTTTAATTTATATTTCTCTTCCACCATCAAACAATGATGCAGTTGTGGGAATATCTCCCTCGTGTCTGTGTGTGTGACAATGACCCATGAAATGACACCCATGACGGCAACAGAGGCACAAACAGAAGAGTCTACTAGAATGATATGAAGAGTAAAGATGGAATTGTTAAGATATGCTTGTGGATGGACTTAAAATTTCACATTTCAGGCACAAATATATATTCAGACTGCAGTCTTTATACAAATCACAAATGAGGAGCAGTGTTAGCTCCTGATGACAGTAAACAGCATTACACTTTCATAGCAAGTGATTTAAATCCTTCCTAATTCAAGCAGAACAAGAACAACATAATAAGGAATGAAATGTCAATTGTTTCTCCATGTGGAAGGCCAAAGATCACAGAAAAATGGAAAACTGCATTTTTGATGAAGGAAGTGTTTCTTAGTTTTGGAGTTATAGATCAAAATATCAGTAACACTGATTCTGGCTCCTGAAACCTGGAGTGTGCTACTTAGGAAAGCAGAAATTATCATTGACCAAGTAAGAAAAAAATTTGAAAATATATTTCTGCCTTCATTTCTGTGCAACAAAGAAGAATTTTCCAGAAAGGACTAGATTCACCCCCTTTTTCAAAAAAGGATTGTAAATGGCTGTAAAATCAATGAACAGTGCAGTAGGAGGAAAAGTTTGCTTTCAGTCTGCCTTCATTTTTGGGTGCCTAACCCATGTTCTCCATAGGCTGACTGTCATCAGGACATTTTGATCTTGTTTTCTGCCTTTTTCAAAGATAACTTATGCTCTGCTAATAGCTATTTTTCCCTCAAAGATGATAGTTGCTCACAGCTGCTATCCCTATCCCTTGTGGATGCTTGGCAGCCCCTCTTCTGTCATGCTGAGAACAAACACCTGGTCCTAAAACTGAGAGGCTACTGGGCCCTTTGGAAGGATGACAGCTAAGCACCAGCTGTCCTCACTAAAAGAGTTCATCCATTCCTCTCCTCATCATCTCCTGAAATGTTTAAAGGAAAAAGAGGTGACCAGGAGTAGGCTGAAAAAATTGTTGCCCAGGAGTACTTCAGATCCTAAAGGCTTTGTACTTCATATGATTAGAAAGACTGGGTGCAACTGCTCTCTTTTGTTTTAGTTCTTATGTAGCTCCTGTTCCTACAATGCTGGAAAATATTTGCTGCAGTTTAAACTTCCCCTGAAATATATCATGTTTTTAACTCCCTTCCCAATCACTCACTCGTTTGTAAGCATGCCTACCCCCTCAGGACTGATATGCAGGAAAAGGGACAAGGATGCTGTGTTAAGTCATAGTTAATGGCATCTCAGGCCTCGTCTTGAAACTTCAGGAAAATTTAATTACAATTTTTGGGTTCACTGAACTGATTTTTTCTGCTCACTAATATAATTTAGTTGACTTTATTTTATCAAACATAGAAAAAGAAAAGAACACCCCAAAGTAGAGAGATAATATAACTATCTTACACTCCATAGCTGTAACTATTTCACAATTCCCTTCTCCAATGAGATTGTGAGACAGCTGCTACATCAGCTGGTAGCTTTCTTCCTAACATGGAGCATTCAACTCCTTCATAGTTTGATCTTCTCAAGGTGCTGCTGGGTACCAAGCCCTTATCTAAGCAGCAACTTACCATATGTTTGAGCTGTTTCTTCTCTGACACCTATTCCTTACTTCCCGCACTTCTGTCATGTTTGGTTAGCTATTCCATACTCCAGCAGCTGTTCCTTGCTGGCCCTTCCCTAATCATTGCTTACTCAAGAGGCTGTTCTGTCTAATGCAGTTTTACTAATAACTCCTGTTAATTCATCTCTTTCAAAACAAACACTGTGGGGGCTGACACAGTCTATACAACATCACAATTCCGACTTCCACTGCTTTCCTGGAAACTCTGAAGTAAAATATCCCACTCTTCTTTTTTCCAAAGCACATCATTTGCGTCCAGAGCACTGCAGAATTGTTGCTTAAGGTGAGCATTTACCTCAGAATTAGACTTGTCAGCTGGCCTGTATTTTCCTATACCCTTACAGCTCCAGACTTTTCTTTGGTTAGCAGTGGATCTCCTTTTCAGTAACTACCAAACACAGTAAAACAGGACATGTTAAAAAGGTCATGTTTCATCAGTTGCTTTCATTTATCTTCCTTTCTCTCCATCACAAATCCACAGAGTTGTCTACGGTCTCTGAATATCTCGTGTGATTTTCTTTTAGGATCCAGCCATCAGGCTTAATTGAGAATGCAGAACTTGTGCTCTGCAAGTGTAGGACTATAGTAGTGTATGGAATAGGATGAAACCCATCCTCTAATCCCAAGGTTAATTTTAAGTGTGGTATCTGCCTTTCTCTTAGAATTATTTGTGCCATTCAAAATTCAGAAGACATCTGACACAAGAGTAGGTTTCCATCCAGTAGTAGCTAGAAAAGCAACATCAGAATAAAGTACAAAGCCACCAGATCCAGGCCACACTGACTTTGTCATTAATCTCAATTTTAATTAATAGAGGGAATGCTTACGCTAAGAATAGAAGTAGAAATTGTTGCTCAAAATATAGAAAAGGGAGCAAGGAAAGAAATCCACTTCAAATGGATGAAACAACCAAGAAGGAAAAATTGTGATTTTAGGAAGATTTAGCAAGGTAATTCACAGCTGCATCTGACTTGTATAGCAAGCTGTGGACAACCAGCAAAGTTTGTCAGTTTAAGAGAAATTGAGTTAACAGCATTTAACCACCACTTTCCTTTAACAGCTCAGTGTCCTAAGGTAGCATCAGGAAAAATTGCCCCAGCCATGTGATATCACAAAATGCTGGTTTGCCATCCCACTGACAATCAGCACAGCTTGATCTGATAAGAAGTAGTGACATTGTTCACTGAGGAGACACATTCATTTTTGGAAGTCATTAGACTTCTCCAAATTTGTGTGGCCTGGGATGTTCTGGGGAAATTGTCTTTGCCTTCCTGGAAAAAGAGTAAGTACTTACTTCTCATAAAATTCCGTAAGGGTCTCAGTGTCTCCATTTACTACTGTGATGTATCACAGACCTATTTGGTGCTCCCTCTCAAAGACTCTCAAACCTTTAACAGATTAAGATATTTACAATTTATCACACAGAAATAAATTCCCTCTCTCTCTTCAAACTCAGATCTTACTGCTGGTTATCACACACCTGGCTGGCTGTTTTCAAATGCCATCTTCCTTGTGCTGTTAGCTGCATGCACTATTTCATTCCTTTTTTTCTCAGTAAGAGATAATATCCAGTTTCTGTGGATCTATTTTCTTTATATGGGCTCTGGGCTGCACATGTGGTGAAGAACACACCTTCGAAGTGAGAGCAGGGCTTTTCTGAGCAAAGGTTGGCAAATATGAGCTCCATATTCACAGTAATGATCAGTGGTGTTCTCTGCCTCAAAGAGTCTTCCTTTCCTGAGAAATCTCCTTATCATGCACATGCATTATATAAAGGCATTGACAGGATTCACCTTTTTCTTGGTGTCAGTTTTCTGTAATAGCCATGGGCTATGGACAATAACCCTGACAATAGCAGCTGCTTCTGTGTGTCTTGAGAAAGCACAAAAGCCCTGGACTGCCCCCTCTCCAGCCCTGACAGAGGGAGCACCTTAGGGCATGAGCTCAGTGTGGAGAAAGACCTTTTAGATTAAAAAAAATATATTGTGTGGACTGCTGTGTGCTGGTTTTGTGCTATGGAAAAAATAGTGACAAGAGAGTTTCATTACCTCTGAAGGTGCTGATATTTAACAATGGATAGACCTGAACAAGAAAAAAGTTTACAATACTCTATAGCATCTTCCTAGCTGCTTTATTATGTGGAAGCAGCTGGGTCTTGCTCAGAATCTGGTGTCTTGCAAGCAGCGTATTGAAATGCACAGTATTTATAGAGCAGATACTGTTGAACAGAACATTCACAAAATCTACCATTTTTCCAGGGGTGTCTTGTAGCTTCTGCAGAGTGACCACATTCTCTGAAGATCCGCCCCAGAACAAATTATTTAAGCCAGTTTCTTACTGGCCCTTGCACTAATGAGTGCTGTGCTCAGAATGAGAGTCTGACATCCAAGATATTCGGTATCATTTGTTCAAAGGACAAGCGTTGAATCTTGTGGTCTGAAATGAGTGATGGTAAGCTGAGGCACTGGAGTGAACAGGGGTTTGGTAAACATTCCCTGCAAGGAAATAATTTTTCTGGTGCACCCATGTGGGCGCCTTGAATGCTTTAGGAAAGATCTGTTTGAAGCAGGCAGTAATAGGGAAGGAAGCATGCTGAAAATTTCTCAGAGGTATTGAGAGAAACTGTCTCATATGATGTCATTAATGGCTTGTGAAATGGAGTTTGGTGTTTAAGTAAAGCAATTCTGGCTGAGCTATATATATTTAAATTGGTTGCTAAGTTAGCTGTGAAGAAAAAATATCTCCTTAAAGATGTTTTCCATTCTTCACAAAAATCTTGCCTTTTGAGATCTTTTCTTCAGCACACTTGACTTAATTGAATTTCTAAGAGTAATAAATATGTTTTGTTGAAGATGTGAGACTTAATACCCCTTGGAAGCTAAGGTATATTGCAAGTATGAACATGCAGTATGGCACAAGTATTTTAACTTAACTGCATCTCCTAATTTGGAGGAAATACTGTTATACCTACAATGAGTCTGGTCATTCTTATAAACTGATACTTATCTAAAGCAAATAATCACTGGTAGGCACATTTGGCTAGTACTAACCATGAATCTGAATATGGATTTCCCTGGAGTAATACCTAGGATCCACACCACTTTAAGCTTGATGTCTTCTAGAAAGAACTTTGTTTGATTTTGGCAGCAAGGAATTTTAACACACTCACTCATGGTGTTCTCTCAAAAATGTAAATCTTGATCAGCTCTTGCCAGCATGACCTTGAATTCTTATTTATTAATTTTTTTACACCATTCCTTGCAGAGATGACAGTTAACTCATTGATTTCTCTGCATTCCCTCTTCCCAAGACGTTTCTTACTAAAGGACAAACAATTTTATTTGGCTACTTATTATCTTGATTTACAGGTTGCTTATATATATCAAAGACTGTCTCTGTTTAGGGCATTAAAATTTATCACTTAGGTGCAGCAAATAGCTACAAGTGCGTGGCTGTTTACTGTCCTGTAAATGATCCCATTTTTCACAGCAGTTAAAATGAGCCAGGGGGATGTAACCCCTGGATGCCACACACTTTCTGTGGGAAAATCTGTTAACAGAGCACAGCCACCTGCCTTTGCCTGCCCTGAATGGGTGTAGCAACAGCAGTAATGACAGCAGCTGCTTAGTATGATGTTGTTTGTGTTAGAAAAAAGGGAAAAGGAAGAAGAATTTTGCGTATATGCAAAAACTAGAAATCTTCAAATGGGGCTCTTTTAACTCTAGATGTGTTTTGCAAGTTTACAGGCACAGGAGCCTTGACAAACACATTTTCATGAAATACATGTTGAATTTTGCTTGGCAGCCAGTGTTTCCTGCACTCCTTGCTCTGAGAGTCCCCCTGAGTTATATAGGCAGGGATGAAGTCCCTACTGCTTGTCTTCTGGTCAAAATCAAACAGTTCTGTTCAATGTCTTTCTCTCTGTAACCTTTATAATTACTCTTTCACAAACTCATTGCTTATTTTCATTTGTGGAAGTGTCTCTTCTTTTCACCTTGCTTGGCCTTAAGTGCCAGTTTTTCAGCAACAAGAGGCTAGGGAGCCTGGCCAGCCCCAAGGAAGAGAGAATTTTATTCTAGGCTGGACAAAAGAGCAAATATAGTGCCACTCACATGAATTCTTTCTTGTATTCCTTGTGTCTCCCTTCTTCATCATTAAAGATGCATCACTTCACATTAACCCCAAAGCTTTTTTTCCATCATCATCCTTCTCACATGAGAGACTGAGAGAATTGTCTGAGGATGTCCAGGAAGAGAAAGCAAAAGGCATGGTCAAACTATCACCCTCTGAAAGGACAATTCACTTGCTTTTTTCTCCTGGACCTGGAGCTGGCTCCAGGACTCTTGCTTTAATCATGTACAACATAAACCATTCCAGGATTGCAATAATATCTTGCTGCTGCTTACCCAGCAGATTTAGTTTCCCATTCATTTGATGAAATACTGTATTTGTTGAACTTACCTGTGACTGTTTGACTGGGTGCTGAGGCTATAAAAACTGCTTACCTGCACTTAATAAATGGCATTTGCAGTCATTTTACAAGTATCTTGGCTATTTAAGTCCTGCCTTCTGAATATTGTGGATATGGAACAAACAAATCAGAATTTCCCTTTAAAATTTCATCAAAGGCATAGTTCTCGAAAGTCACTAGTTTTTTGGTAGTCCAGGAGTGCCATCCACAGGATGAAATTCATATTTTATGCCAGTATGTCTTTGGTACTTTAGCTGGAAAAAAAGTAGTTTAAAAAAAAAAAGAAGAAAAATCAGTAATTTGCTTTTGATACCACTTAAAATTTGCACTGGAACCAAATAGGAAAGCCTCTCCCTTTTTCTGTTGGAATTGACTGACAGGAAAATATATGATTTGGATCTTTAGATGGTTGATAACTGGGTTCTAACAGTTTGTAAAAAAATACTGATACAAATATTACTTAGCTATGGTTTGGGGTTTTTTTTAAGACAGTCCTGTGATATTGACACAGAATATATTTCTTCTGTATCCCTTGACTTCTCTAGGGATAATATCCTTTCGGCTGAGAAAAAGATCTCACTGGATAATAAAACCAGGTAGTTGTGCAGGTCTGGATTTTCTAGCTAAGATGATAGCATATAAAGCCAATTTCCCAAACTAAGTTGATATTCTCAGAAAACACTTCTTAAATAGAAAAAAATTCTTCATGTATATTCTGTTATTGAGTCTAACACTGCCTTGAGAAACCATAATGAGAATAAAGAAATTATGGCAATTTTGTAATAAGTAGGGGGAAAAAATTCCACTCTCAGATAGAGGAGAATCTCCAACTAGAAAGCAGTATGCTTATTAAAAGGTAACTGTACAGAAAATATAAAACTGTAAATCCTCTGTCACACCTTTCAAAATATCTCTGAGTTATTATTTCCTTGGATACTTTCATACTGTGAGTCTGCATACAGAAATTACTTAAAACTACAATGTTTTCAACATGAGAAACCATTGAAATGCAGCTTCATGATATCTTTTGCCAGTGTTACTAGCCACAGTGACAAAATCAGGCTTTGGTAGGGAGTCACAAATTATTTTTAGTGGTCCTCTGCCATCAGTGGTATTGGTACCATAGTTCTGGAATGTCTGGCCTGAAATTTTTGTGAGCCTTCTGCAATTAGTTTCAATGAACAAAAGATGGACAGCTGCTCAAAGTCCCCTTATCGTCAGGAAAAGTTTTCCTTGTCTTTTCCTTTCCCTGTTCTCTATCCCCCAGTACTGTTTTCTATGCCTGTTATGATTTGCCAGCTCACTCCAACATACTTTCTTTCCTCCCCTCCATGCCGTTTGTCTGTTTTGCTGTCTTTCCTGTCCCTGCTAAACACAAGGCTGTGCTGCTCTGAAGCACGTATGAAAAAATGATGAATGACCTCAAGTCAAAACCCACTGAATCTGTTAATTTCTTTGACCTTGAATGTACTTTATCTTGGTACAATTGTTAACACAATAAGTGTAATTGTCTCCCCACTGTCCAAATTTTTCCCATATTCTATGTTTTCTGTGTAGCTAGGTCAAGCACATTTTCTTTCCAGTCCACAAAACACATTCCAAAATGTTCCAAAGCAAAAATTATTGTGATCCAGCTATCATTTTGCTTTAAGAAAAGATTGGGTTTGATTTGATGTTTTTGGGAAAGCTATGCCAGGGAAGCTAAAGACCAATAAGCAGTTCAGAGGCCCAGTATGGCTTGCAAGATTAGCTTTCCATGATTAATTAACCTTCTGTGCTCTCAACTGAAAGTAACACTGAATGGGAGGGGATTACTTAAGTGCAACTCTATATGCATATAGAAATAGAGTTATTAGGACTGATACAGTAATGTACAGTCCAGACAGTCTGATTCCCCACTGAAACTGTGGGAATGGTGTTTTCATATTGGTTTATTAGGCAAGAGTGGAGAAGAAATCCCTGCTGGATTCATAATCTTATTGTACAGAGCAGTATTTCAGAATATCCTCCCTGAAAAGTGTGACCCAGAAATTTAAGCTATTTTTATTTGTCAGACTTCTGGTTACTGCTGCACAGGTCAGTGCTAAATAATGTATCACTTAAGGGTTATTCTCCCTGCTTCATTTCTACATGTCCTTATATCATGGGAGTTCTTTGTTTGTGCTATTAATCTCTATAAAGTTCATAGCTGAAAATGGAGAATAATCCTGAAGTGTGGAGAAAAAGATATCTCAACAGTTTCAAATATTTTTTCTGGGTTTCAGATATTTTTCGGCTTTTTTATTTTTCCTTGAGAGAATCTCTATAATGTTTGCTCGCTAGACTAGTGACTCCTCATATCTGATTGTTTCTATTTACACCCTCTGCAACCTCTGCACCCTCTGGGTATTCTTCCATACCCAACTCTGCAAGAAACTCAGTTTATTTAGAAGTATCAAGATCTGTGTCTTGCCATCAACATATATTAAGCAAACCAAAATGTCCCATTTTCTCTAAATTTTGCTATGTTCGTCCTTATTGACAGTTTCATGCTTGGCTTGAAGTTTTTTATAGCTGTGGAGCCCTGTCTGTATTAGCACAGCATTCCTATAATGGGATTTTTGCCAATCATTAAAGATGCAAGAAACTCTGGTAATTTAGGTCACGGTTAACACAGATAAAAACAACCATTCCCAGAAATAGGTACCTCTTCTAGGATCATAGTGGGAGGCTAGAAAAAGAAAAACATAACTGTTCACAGATGCAAGACCTAAATCAAAGGCGCTGTGAGATACCCAGAGAAGCTGTGGCTGCTCCACCCCTGGCATTGTTCAAGGCCAGAACACCGATCTAGTGGAAGGGAGCTTGGAACTGGGTGATCTGTAAGGTGCCATCCAACCCAGGTCACTCTATGAAGTTTGTGCAGGGGCTCAGAAAACAACATAGCTTCTGCTGTGTCACCAGTACACATTAAAATGGTTTGCTAACATTTCAGTGTACAGAACACAAACACTGAGAACTCTGCCGCCTTTGACTTTCTCAGCAAGTCACATTTATTGCCTAATCAAATATTGATATGATGAGAGGTCATGCTCCTTTCTGAAATCCCTTTAGTAACCTGGGTACTGGGGGGGAGTTCCAACATTATTTTTAAATTTGGCCACTTCAGAAATTCTTGCCTAAGATACCTATAAATAATACATATCTCAGGCCTGGCCTAAAAATATCAAATTCACTCTGAGCTGCTGATCTTCACTGGAAACCAATCTCAAAGGTGGAGGAGGTATGATTTGCTCAGACCTCTTTTCCGGGACGGCTCACAGCATTACGGAGCAGAAACGCTGATCACTTTTGGAAAGTCTCATTTGAGAATTAATCTTCAAAAGTGACCTTCCCAAACCTGACAGGTGAGATGAACCCATTGACTTTTCTGAAGTAAGGGCAGGGACTGCTGGGAGATGGTCTAAGACTGCGATTACCATCTTTGCCCACAGGATTTAAAGCTAAGAAAATGAGCAGGGAAAGTAAAAAAAAAAAAAAAAATTCCCCACTAGGCCAAAGACAGATTCATTTACTCTACAGGCAGTACAGAGCATGGTGCATTATAAGCATGTTTAACAGGTTGCTTGGGAACCATCTCAGACTTTTATAACATGATATGACAACCTTTGCTCAAATTTGTGCAATACTAGCCTGGATGCTGCTGTTCCAAGGGCTCCTTATCTTGCTTTTCCACCTGGTCTATGAATGCAGCAATCATTAACAACTTTACTGACCCTATAGCTAGCAATAATAACTAATAATTAAGTTAATATGAACATTCATAGTATAATTATTTGTCCTAATCAAAATGCCATGTGTGCACCAGAGGAATGTGAGGTCCTCTTTCAGTGAACATTATTTTCACAGTCCATTTGAATATCTCAAATTTAAAGAACAATGGTCTCTGTAAATTAAGCTTTATTTTATGAACTCATTAGCAAAAATAAAACAAAACAAGACAAATATTGCCTCAATTCCCTTTGTGCAGACTCACATGTCTCTGAGCAAAATGGTTCCCTAGACAATCGTGAGAGCACTCATTCATCTTCCTCCCCTGCATCTGGGCAGTCCAGCTGCTGCTGGATCTGCTTCAAAAGCTTTTTTCAAAGAATCACACAATCATTATGGTTGAAAAAGACCTCCGAGATCATCGAGTCCAACCTTTGACTGATCATCACCTTGTCGACCACACCATGGCACCGAGTGCCATGTTCAGTCATTTCTTGAACACCTTCAGAGAATGATGACTTTACCACCTACCTGGGCAGCCCATTCCCATGTTTAACGACCTGTTCAGTGAAGAAACTCCTCCTTATGTCCAACCTGAACCTCTGTCACAGCCTGAGGCTCAGCTTGAGGTAGGCCAAATTATTTACACCTTCCACCTTGGAAGTTTGGTCTGTACCACATCCATTACTTACTGGATTCTGAAGAAACTTCCAGATAATGGCTGTGTAAGAGGGCAGGAGGTGATATCTTCAGGAGAGGATGAGCTGAAGGTGTTAATGGCTGCAGAGTGGCCTCTACTCCTTCCTGTGCATTGCATCCCAACAACATGTTGTTCTGGCTTTGGCCAGAGCATCCATCAGGTCTTAGCATGAGGAGTGTATCAGGCCAAAACTGGAGCAGGAGTTGAGCCAACAGTCAGAGTTAGGCAGCCATGAATGCAAACCCTCCAGAATAGCCAAAGTGATTGTTGGGTACTATAACGCTATCTTTACTCAAAGAAGAATTCAGAAGGACATTCTGCTCTTCTCTAGACCAGGTTGGAGGGTCTGTATGGAATGCATTAACCTCAACAGCTTTGGAAGTGTCTAAAGGAATGCAACATAATCACCAACCTCTTCAAAGTCAAAGACATTCAAATGCACTATTCTGTGCTATTCTGAAGCTATCTTGACTGGCTCAGGAAATTCTGACCCAGGAAAGCTGGAATGACAGCTGGTGGATGACTGCTCAGAACTTCTGTGAGAGGAGCTGCAGGCATCTGCTGCCATGGGCAATGCCAACATGCATTTTCTTCATGGACTGATTACTTATCTTTATAAGAAAATTTCATCTTTCATATTCCTTGACTGTATTTGGGAGACTCAGAAAGTAATATTTATTACAGACGGTTTGTACCTGTTTGCATTTATATGGACGAAAGATTGTTATTTTTTCCTGCAAATGACACACGCTGATCAAAGTAAATATTCTTTGCATAGCTAATGGTAGCCCAGTAAGTGATCTTCCTATCAGTGAAGGATTCCTTCCTAGATTACTTGGATTCCTTCGTGGGATGACTTTGACGGGAGAAAAAAAGAAGAGAAAATGGAGAGAATGTTTTCCCAAGTTAAATAAGAGAAATGGAAATTAATAACCTTTTTTCCAGTCTGAGCTAGTTAATTTTTCTAGATTCATTATTGACTCAATATGCTAAATCTTCTCTCCCAAAGACTTCCTTCAAAAAGATAATATAGCATCATTTTCCATATGTACATCTTCTGGATCCACTTAGTCAGGAGCAGGCTGATTGTGGAAGTTGTTTCCATTGCTTCGCAAAAGTTACAGTGTGGTTAAATGATACGTAATATTTCTTTTCATTCTACCATTGGCTATTAACTTTAGCAAGAATCAACTTTCCAATATAAATTCAGATGTCTCTGGTGTTTCTTCAGTTTTTCTCCTGGTTTCTAAAAAATATCAGAGTGAGCTGTTATTCTAATCATTACACCAGTAACTAAAATAAACACCATTTATACATGGAACAGACTTTTTTCGTACTGAGGCCAAGAAAAATTCTTGGGACAGCCTCAGGTAACCTGCTTAGAACTACCAGTAATACGTTTTTCTTCTGGGTGTTATTTGCACTGCTCTGTCCATGGAGTTCCCTTGGCCTGAGAGGGGTTGAGCTGGGTTCCCACTGCCCAGCCTGTCTGAGCTCCAGCACTGGAAGTGCCACCACGGAAGGGGATGCAGCCTCAGGCAGTTCCTGGGTGATACTGGGGGGCTGTAGGGCAGCTTTCACCCTTTCTCTGGCAGCAGGGGAAAGGCAGCAAGTGAGGCAAAAGAAAATCCACCATTAGCATTCTTCTCCTGGAAAGTCTTTGGGATGCTGATACCACTCTAGATCTCTCTGCTTCAAGAAAATTGTCACAACTGACTGTAGCAGCCAGAGAAAAGGTGAGCATAACACGCTGGAGGCACAGATAACTTGTAAGTCTTCTTGTACAACTGTAAGTTTTTTATAGTCAGTGAGTTTGTTTATTTACCAGTTTGAACTATGTGTTAGTGTTTCGTAGCTGTAATAACTGCTGCTTCATTTGCATTTATGTTAAGATTTTTATTAGGCTAACAAGAAATTCTTGGCCATGTTTAATGTGCTCTTGGCTCAACTCATCACCTTATTTTTAATGGTGTTCAGTGCTATTCATACTGAAGCTCTGTGTAAGGCAAGAAGCAAAAATGATTCACACATCTATTTTTAAGTCGCAGCAAACTCTGAGGCAAAATCAGGGCCTAGCACTAAAAACACAATAAGTGATGGGAAGGTGAGTACGTATGAAACCGCGGAGGAGTTTACACGTGGAACCTACAGCTATAACAGCAGATTCTACCAGCCTCCACGGCAAGAAATATTAAACTCTAATTTAAATGAAGAGTTAGAAGAAGATGCAAGTAAGTACATTAGTTATAGACACGCTCTTCATAAACTGACAGCTATTTTTCTTCTTATTTTTCTTCAAATGCCCTTGTTGACCATGTCAACAGCATCTGAGATATCAAGGTCATCTGGCAGGTGATATGTGGCTATTTAGCTCTCTACACTTCTTGTTCCAAAGTTAAGAGAAGTGAGCTGAGTTTCCTTATTTACTGATTATTTGCAGTCTGTCAGCTTAAAACACTTCAGCAGTAAGAAAATGAAATAGAATAATTCTTTATGAACTGTCTATCTTTCTCCTCATAGCTTCTGACTATGGTCGGTCCAGCATTATGAAAACATCCAAATGGAATTTGTTGTTGAGCTAAAAATCAGTGAATTTGAAGACACAGTGATCTTACTAGAAGTGAGCTGAGGATGTGGAGAGAAGGCTGGAAGGTAACAATATAAAACTTCTGGGAAATGCACCAAGTTGAATTTTGAGCCTAGTCATTACCATGCAAAACTTGTCCTAATTTAATATCAGATCAGATCTGCCTCTGCAGTTGTGAGAAGTGCAAGCGGTGCCAATACAGACTCGATAAATCTAGAGGGATCCTTTCAGTTATCCAGCAGGGAAGTTACAGGTTCAGTATCCAAATCCTTTAAAAATGGTGATATGAGCAAGAGTGAGTGGAAAACAAGAAACAGGCAGATGTAATCAGAGTAAAACTGCATTCCCTGATCTTTATTTCAGAAAATATCCCCTAGAAAGGATTTTTCAAGAAGCAGTCTAATTTGTCAATTAAACTAAAGAAACTAACTAAATGGGACTATCATTTCACAAACAGGACATCCTCATTCTTGTAATGAATATCTTTTTTGAAACCCAGGTGACTGGATGAGAGTTTCCGGACCATAATTCTTTCCCCAGGACAGCCATCATTCTCTTCTGCCTAGAAAAAATGATCCACACATAAATCACCTTTGACATATTCAGTCTTATTTCCCATCTACAGCTGTTGTTGAGCTTGGAAGGACTTAGTTAAAAATCCTGTAGAAAAGACTACACTAAATTGTGCATAAAATCACCACCATGCTGGAGATGTACTACTTCAGAAATCCTTCTGGGATATTTCTGGGTTTTGTAAACAAGGTTTCCATGAAGAAAAATTTTTGAAGCTTTATTTTTCAGTGCTGAAATCCTGAGTGATTATAATCCATTGTACCCCTCTCACACATTTGAAGTTGATTAAATAGCAATATTTACATAGGTAAAGCTGGACCTAAGAAAATCTTGTCTCATCTTAGCGAGTGCAGTACTGAGGGTGAGAACAAATGCTAATAAAAAGCATCTCTATTTTTCTGAATAAAAAACCACAACAGCTTGTACTCCTTTTTTATCTTTCTTAAAGTTTTCAACAAAAATAATCTGAATTAATTTTTGTTGGTATGCTACTTTGTTTCCAAGGATTTGAATAAAAAACTACTCTTGCAGATACATAAACGTGTGTTGCTGAAAGATCCACGCCTAAGGAGCCATCTGGAATGCATTGCTTTTCCTGATCTTTTTAGGAAGAGGCAATCCTTTTATCAAGAAGCAGAATTGTTCTAGCATAGTCTGTGTGATCATCAGTTTCCAAGTGAATGAAAGAGCGTAATTATTTTGGTAATTACTCAGACACCAAACTGTAGTGCTTGAAGAATAAGTAGAACAATTTCTGGTAACTGCAGTTTTCCTCACAAAACAATGCTTGTTTGCAGTGGTTTTCTGAAATTTCATAACTGTAACCTTAATAAAAAATCAGCAAAACTCTCTCTCTGGAGCAGGAAATCAAGGCTGTCATTTTCAGAAATAGAATTTACTGTTAAATTCTTTCTTTTTTACGTAATTCAAACCGAGATCCATTATTTCTATCAAAGTTGCATAGGCTGAGTGTTGTCAAATTAGGGTGAAACTGTAAATTGTGGAAGCATCAACACAAAGCTTTCATGTGTACATTGTTCCACTGGTTAGTTAACTCCATCCAGAATATAACTTTAGGAAGGTTTCTGTGTGTTTTCCTTATCCTAAGCTGTCAGTACAACACTAAGAACAGCAGTTCAGCTGCATTTTGCAGAGATGCACCCTGAAACCCAGGCTTCTAATGCTTGTCCTGTTTTTTCACTTCCAAGGAGGAAAAACATGGGATTTAGAAAGAGCAGCACTGCCCTCCGGTGGGCAGATTGATCCTTCACAGAGGCAAACCTTGGTTTTCCTTCAGCTCTTGGAATATTTAACGAGCAGTGCCTAGAACTGTACTCCCAGCAAAACATATGGGATTGAAACTTTCAAGGTAAGGTTCGAATATGAATAATGAAAACCTTTTTATTTTTGGAGTGTTGGGGGGCAGGGTGTTGTGTTTTGGTTTTTGTTGTTTTGGTTGTTGTTTGGGGGGTTTTTTTTAGAAATCTGTAAAACACTTCTATGCAAGATGAGAAATCACTGCAAAATAGAAAGGGAGTACATTTGTCTTTTGTAACCTAAAAACACTACATTGTCAGTAAAGGTGGGTTCACTTCCTCCATGACTCATTCCCTTTCTCACAGGTTTTCAACCCCTAATGAGCACTTGCCATTAATCTGATTAGAATAAAATATTCTGCTTTTTGAGATCTTAATCTTTTTGTTATTAGACAAAGCACAGTAAAGACTAACTCAAATCAACAGCAAAAATCTTTTTCTTATTGGACAAAGCACAATAAAGACTAAATAGAAAAAAATGTTTCTATTTGAAGTTAATCAGAAACAGCAAAGGAGTAAAATGTGTATGCTTTAAATTTGCATATGTACAATTAAGTTTACATAAAAATAATGTTTTTAAGCAATTGTTTCAGCTTAAATATAATTCTTATGAAACCCCTTCACAGGCTTCCTTCTAGGTACCAAACCACTGATGGCAGCTTTCTGAGAACAGGTTTTCAAAAGGTTTGCATTCATTCATGAATCGCAAAGATTCATTATGATAAATTTGCATATAAAACAGAATCAGAAGTCTACTTTAGTCAAAGCATCTGACTGAGACAATATAAAACCTTTGCTGTCATAGAATTCTGGAATGGTTTGGGTTGGAAAGGACTTTAAAGACCATTTATTCCAGCCCTCCAGCCATGGGCAGGGACAGCTTCCACCAGACCAGGTTGCTCAGAGCCCCATCCAGCCTGGCCTTGAACAATTCCAGGGATGGGGCAGCCACAGCTTCTCTGGGCAACCTGTGCCAGGGCCTCACCACCCTCGCAAGGAACATTTGTTTTTTGTAGTATCTAGTCTAAACCTGCTCTCTTCCTCTCCTGGGGAAAAAAATTGAATGAGATTGTTCTGAGTGAATTGGTTTTAAAATGTCCATGTTCTAACTTCTCTGTTTTTGTAACATCTCTGTGTCATTTGGGATGCTTACAATGAGCTGGAGTATTTTTTTCCATTGTTTTTCAGATATTTGGCCTGGGAATTGAACCTGCACTGGTACATTTGGGGTTTTCAGCCAGCTCTTCCTTCCTTTTTTTTTCCCCCTGAATATGTTACATGGTGAAAGTCCTTCTAAAGCCCTTTAACACTAGTATTTTAAGATTAATTTAGAGAGAGGTTTGGGGCCTTTTAAGTACCTTAAAAAATTTTCCTCAGGTACAGTTAGCTGAAAACATGTGTTTAATACTAAGTGCTCTCTAACCAGGACTTTCTCACCTGTGCTTCGAGCTAAGGCCTTGACCCACCCTTGCAATATTCACTTCTGTAGCCATATGAACACGGCTGAAATTTCTAATAAAGAAATAACATTTCTTCCTTTGCTGGTTTTATTGGCACATCTTCCCTTAAAAGTGTATTTTTCACGCTCCAACTCATTTTCTACCCTCGGATAATCTCTCTGGCTCAACAGACATTACTCAGAGGGAGGACTTTTTAATTCACTTCGAGGCCGACTTGACTTACCCACTCTGTGTTGGCTTTAAGCATGTGTTTCCATGCTTTACTGAATCAAAGTTAAAATTACGAGTCAGGTTTAATTTTCTCTTGTTGATTTTCCAACTGCTACAGCAATATGTTTCCCTGAACAATTAATTTGTTTAGTATTCATGAACGTGCAAGTTATTTTAAAACAAGCTGATCATCATCTCATCTCACCTAAGCATTTGTTGAAATGTGGGGCTAAACTTCACTGGTTTTCAAGTAGAGTTATGAGTTGAAATAATGTGAAGACTTTCAGTGTGGCTTGGCTTCTTTTTATATGTTGAGAGGAGTTTAAAACTAAGCCGACAGTTTTATAAATGCAATAACTGAATGGTATGCATTACAGTTTGTTAGAAAATGACTTTTAAACATTATTTCTCAATTAAATATATGTTTAAAAAGTTGGACTTGAATATAGATTTAAAATACTACTGAAATCTGAGATATTCACATTGAATTTCAATTTTATTTAACCACTATAAATATGTAGTGCAGTAAGATTAAAATGAATGTATGACTTTTTAACATTTTTTAAAAATATAATCACTATTCTCTGATGTCCTGGTGCTTGCTCTATAATCAGTGATGGCTGCAATGGTGATGTCAGTGAGAGTCTCCCAGTTCAAGTGGGCTTTGGATCAGGCCAGCTAACAACAACTTCCAACTATGACCAGCTGGATTTAGAGGAGTTAGCTGACATAATTCCTAGAAAAATGGTGGGCTGTTTCTGGAGAAACATGCACTACATCCCTAAGCTTAGCTGATCCTTCCAGATATTAGAACAGGCAACTTAATGATCTGTATCTGTCCATTTTGGGTGATGAAAGGGGCATATCTCCCTGCTACCTAAATACCAATATACAGAAAAAAGACCTAATGAAGCTGAACTCACAGCTCCAGGAAAGAACATTTTAGTTCTATTATTCTCCAAAATTGCAAGAGGACTAACACAGCCTGGGGAAGATTGTAAAATGAATTATCCTTAGCTGCTCTTTTCCTTATGGCCTGATTCCAAAGCAAAGCACTTTCCTTTCACTCCCTATGAATATCTTCTGCTGTCATCCTCTGGTTTATTTTACTTTAGGGACATGTTCCGCTTTTATCTGCCATTAAAGATCCATTTATGACAGCAGGTAATGGCATTTGGAACCTTTTCCCTACCCTATCACTTCAGATTCTTTATGCCATGAAATTGGTCCTTTTTCTCTTTTTCCTTCTTAGTTTGCAGATAGTGAAAGTTGATGCATCAGCCTCCTTGATGTTTCCCACTGGGCACTGGGAAATGACCAGGAATGACCAAGCAAAAAGCCAAATCTGGATGAGTTCGATGCAGAGACAAAAAAAACCAAACCAAAACAAAAAAAACCCACCAATAACAACAACCCAAGGGGTTTGTTTTCCTCCGCTTTTCATTTAGCTAGAATTTTGTATTGACTCCAAAGCAGGAAAGACTGGCTCTTTCCAAAACCCCCTTTTTTAAGAGCTGAAAGATTCAGTTCTTAGCTTAAAAGCCCTCTTTGAAATTACAGACAAAATCTATAATTGGTTTAGTCACTTTGCCTACCCTAATGTCTAAGTTCAAAGAAGCAGCAAGCTACTCAGGGTGTTTGCAGGACTGCCAGACTCTGGTTCTACTTGTAGCCTACTGAATTGAGCCTGAATACAGGTCCTGAATTTGTCTCCCTTATCCATGCTGCTTAACCTATGTATCCTTTCATCAGCACCACAATGCCCTGGATCACCTGCCTGGATTTGCTCTGAGGTTGTTAGGCAGAATAAGCAGGCCACATGCTGTGTTCTGTGAGCAGTTCAGTGGTATGGAACGAAGGATTAACGCTCTCCGACCCCTCTTCAGTCATGTCTGGCTTAGCTGAGCCAGCTCAAGGAGCACGATTTTAATCTGATCTAGCCCAGTGGCAAAAAAAGTCTCCTTTAGAGAACCCAGAAAGTGGTTAGAAAGCACAAAATGTTGTATCAGAAATCTGTTGGGGGTGGAGATCGTACAGGCTTTGCCTAAATGCACACTTAACCAAGAGAAGGATGCCATCCAGCTGAAAACAAGCTATTTCCCACTTACACCGACATAGCCCAATCTGTTACACTTTATCACAGAATCAGAATGGCCTGGGTGGGAAAGGCCCTTACAGACCAGTTCCAATCCCCCTGCTGTGGGCAGGGGCGCTTTCAACTAACTCAGAAACCTTCAGAAGTTCTTGAACAAGTTCCTTTAATGTACCAGGAGCCTAAAATCTGTTTACATTAACCACGCCTTATGAAACAGGGCTTTTAGAAAGATACATCTTAAGGCATCTGAAAACAGGCTGCTGTCCAGCAGGTCCCAAAATCATCACTACTGGTACACTGTTCAGTGAGCCCGGTGGATATGCTACAGTCAAATGTCTGGCTGAAATTTGTAATATTGACTTCAATGCACAGTGGAACATCACTGTGAAAGTTAAACAGAAGAGATGGCCAGTGTAAACCCTGTAGCACCAAGCAGAAATCCCAGTGGTTCATGCAGTAGTATAAAACCTGATGAGAGAGAACCAAAAATCTTGTTTTCTAACATGGAAAGAGAAAACTATGTTTTATTTGTCTGAGTTAAAATAGGAACAATGTGCAGAGAATAAGATTCAACAATAAACATGGTGCCTGCCTCCTGATATTGAGTATATTGTTTCCAAAAGGGTGGCAGGTCAAACAAGGAGTGTGATTTTTAACAGTATTGGTCTGACTGTGAGATTTATTAATGCAGGGATTCATATCTTCTTGAAACTTTTCAAAACTGAGCTGTTAAGGTTTCCTCCCCCAGCAGTTAAAATACCCTATCACCTAAATAATGGCGAGTACTGCAAAATCACCTCTACCTTTTCTTTTTTCCTCTTTTTACCTTGTCATTTAGTGTCACCAACTGTCACCCACGTTAAAGCTTCATATCATTGAAATAGGTGAAGTGGTTATGATATCTACTTAATTAATATTTATTTACTCACTAAATTACATCATTAGATTAAGTAATGCTCTTTTTAGCTGTTGTGATGGGTCCAGCTGGGGTGGAGTTAATTTCCTTCATAGCAGCCTGTATAACACTGAGTTTTGTATTTGTGTCTGAAACAATGTTCCTAACTCTCTCATATTTTTTCTGTGGCTGAGCAGTGCCAAGGTTTTCTCTATTTCCCATCCTGCCTCCCATAGTGAAGCAGGGTGGGGCTTGGTAAGATATTAGGCTGGGACAAAGCTAGGTCAGAGGGATATTCCATGCCATGTAACATCATGTGCAGCAAGGAAAAACCCTGTAAATACTTGTAGCTAATCTTGCCAGGGAGATTTCATCAAACCTTTGGAAGTCCTTGCTACAGTTTGGAAGTGGGGGTGTCAACACAAGGCTGATGGCACCTCTGTAGGGGTTACTGGGTGTGTGTTTGTCCCTATCCAGCTGTGCTGCAGATACAGCTTTAATATCAACAAAGTCACGTTCAGGATGGGAAATTTAGAGCACACTTTCCCAGATCCCTGCAACCAGGCCACAGCACTGCAGTCGAATGCAGTGCTCTGACATGTTCAGTAGATAGATTTCTATTCAAAATTTTAGAGGTGAACATGTTCCTTATTCTTCAATAAGTCAAAATAGAATCACAGAATGTTAATGGGTTGGAAAGGCCCTTAAAGACCATCTTGTTCCAACCCCTTTCCACAGGCAGTGACACCCTTCACTAGACCAGGTTGCTCAAAGCTGCATCCAACCTGGCCTTGAACACTTCCAGGGATGGTGATACCATGATGATTTCTTGCTTTTCTTTTATACCCCTTTTATATCCCTTTTATACACTCTTTTATATAGTTTTATATNTCATTGGAGAATCTTTGATAGATATGCTAATTTTTGCAAGGCATATAATTGTATACACATCACATTATGGGTGGCCATTTCTTCAGTGGGCATTTTGGGGTGCATTTCGATGTGCATTTCATTGCACCTAAGGATCCTTAAATAAATACCGAGATAAAACTCTTTTCCCTCTTAACTGTGTTCAGCTCTCTTAATTTTAAGACCAGGATAAGGCATCAATGGGGCATCCCCAGCTTCTCTGGGTAACCTGTGCCAGGCCCTTACCCCCCTCACAGCCAAGATTTCTTCCTAATATTGAACCTAAATTTCCCCTCTTTTAATTTGTACCCATTTCTGCATCCTAACACTACAGTTCCTGATGAAAGGTCCCTCCTCATCTTCCCATTAAATACTCACAGTTTCAACAGCTTAAATAGTGTTTACCAAATACTTTCTTCACTGTTACATGCAAAATTTCACATTACTGTAGGGAAGAGTAAACAGTGAGTTCCTCTAAGAAAGAAACCTTTTAATAATTAATGCCTGAATTACTCATAGTTGACAGTATTTTTTTTTTGCACATTAAGTCGTAGTTCAGTCTATGCATTGTGATGTTTTCAAAATTCATTTCTTTTTCCTTTTTTTTTTTTTTAAATTTTACCTTTCCTAATATTTCTGGTGTGTTTTTACCTGGATTTTATTTTTTTCTAGTTTTCTGACATAGCCTTCCAAAATTTTCCCTCTTTAATATTCATCTTAGCAAATCTAAACCTCATTTTGAACAGAATATCTCCTCTGTCTCTGCATTTTTATTTTTTCACTGATGATTGAGGATTTTAGTTATGAGAAAATAGGTGAAAACTCAGCTTTTGTACTTTATTTAACAAATGGTTTGTCTCCATCTCTGTGATTTTTGAATGAGAAAGTATACTTTGTTGACTTTCGCAAGGGTGGTGTAAATGCTATTAACTATCTCATCTGTTTCAAAAGTGTCATGTTTTTCATGTATTTATAGAAGATGGTTTAAAAATATTTTAAACACAAATATCTCTAAATATTTTTCATTTGTTTCACATAATTCCTAGCCAATAGAGAACATACAAAATTATACAATAGCAGGAAATTATAATTCCATTATCCTTTTACTTCTCAAGTGTTTAGAATTTGTCTAAATATTATGGTTTGTACAGTTGTACTATTACACCATTCAATAGGCATTTTACTAGCCTGCTTCCCCCTGAAAGGTTACCCTTTTTCTTTGTATTTGACTGTTCATGTGGTCACATGTGACAGCAATGAAAGTCGTTTTTGTGGGAGATTATGCTATTTTCAGCCTCCACATACTCCTTCTTTTCAAAATGCTACAAAAACACGTGTGGCGACACAATTTGACTTTATTATTTATGACCTCCTTTTTCTCTTGGATAAACTTGATCTCAAAGATAAAACCTTAAAGATAACCAGCAAAAGCAAATATTACTGAGGGAGAAAAGGAAAATGCAGGGTATTAGTGTCCCCAAATGAAACTCTAAACTCATGGAAGAAATTCAGGTGTGTGCTACAGTGTAGAAAAAGATTTTACTTAAGAAATAAGAAAAAAAAAAAACAAATTTAAATAGACCAGCTTAATTTTTCATGCCTGTTCTTTTAGGAGCTGTCATCTATCATGATTATTCTTTCTTCTGGAAAAGAAATAGAAGCTTAATATTTATTATAAAATATATGAGAGTCTACTAGTTCAACATTTACAGAAACTGAAGGTTACATCTGTGTTGCTCTGTCAAGTTAAATCTCTGAAAACTTGTTAGACTTAAGAGTCCTTATTCCTCCAGAGCAGAGGCTTGGAGGCCAGTATATAGCAGACTGTGCTACAAGTTTTTGTCCCCAGGACAATAAGTCTAATAACTGTAAATATCTACCATTTTTTTCAGTTGGTAGTAGCAGGAAAATATTGCAATAAAGTTGCACTCTAACAATGATTATTTAAATTATATTTTCAGCTCAATCTAATCTTATAATTTTAAATTCAAGTTTACGCTTTTGTGACTGAAAAATTTTAATTTTCCCTTTATAATTTGAAAAATTAACAGAGAAGTGAGAGAGTGAACTTTATCCTTTTTTAGCAATAGAATTTCCAACTTGGTTCCACTTCTGTAATGTTTCATCACTTCTGTGTGTAAATGAAAAATAACAGAGATCTCAAATCAATCTGCTGGGCTTGTACTTAGCAAGACAAATTTTTAAAGGTAAATTGATTCAAAATGTGTTGTTTCTGCAAAGTTAGGAGAAAATCAGGGGACTTATGGGCAATATAATGATTGCAGGGTTTTGACTTTTCTGTTTAAATAATTGATATATGTGTTAGCTGGAAATGCTAAAACCCTTGTATATTGTATAGCAATAGATGAATGCAAGCTAAAATGATGATATATTTGCAAGCTTTAAAATACTTTTTGTATAATTGCAACGAAGCCTCCCCTTCCCATTGCCTGTCTCTTCCTTCCTACAAGGGAAAAAATTATATGAAATCTGAAATATTGGTCACTTCTATTAGGGTTTTATAAGGCCTGATTTTTGGCATCATTGCATTTGATCTGTTTCTAATAATTTTTATGCTTTTCCCATGTTTCAGACTGACTTAAAAGAGCAAGTTTTTCTCTCTTTGTTTTAGTTTGCTTGTTTAGTTTAGTTTGGTTGTTTCTTTTCCTCCAAAGCATAAGAAATCTGTCAGAGTTGATTTCCATTGGGATGTAAATCCTTCCACGCAGACTAGTCCTGTGTCTCAGTTGTCCAGTCCTCACTGGTTTTCAGTGGCAATTCCAATTTCTAAATGAAGACAAATTGAGGCTGAAAGCTTGTAATAGAAAAAAGCTGTACAATTTCAAATATCATTGTTAGTATTTCATGTGTGCTGCTGGGTTTGACATCAGGTATTTTTTCCCAATTTAGGTAGACATTAAAATAAAGAAGTCATCGATAGTTTTAACAACAGAGAGTAGTAAAACATTTTACCATTCAGTATCTTGGGAGCACTTAAAGAGTTTTGAAATAAGAAATGTTCTCTTTGTAGCACCTACAATGGGTAATTAGGAACAATTTGAACACAATGACCACAATTTGAACTCCCGTTCAAATAGATGAGCCCAGTTATTTGAATCTTTGAGAAAGTAATTACATGCTTAGCTGAACTCATTTTCAAAATCCAACAGCACTTTCCTCATCCTTCTGTGTTACCTGTCAGCTACTGCTAAAATAATTATCGTGATAAAAATAAAAATATGAAACCAATTGTGTATAATTTTATGTAGTTATCATCTTGTCAAACATCCAGTGTGAAAAGGTTATTTGGTGCAACAAGCTAAATGGATTATCATAAAGGTCTAGCCTGAATATCTCTCCGCATGTGTCTAAAAGAATGTAAATTACCTTTTGTTCAGTAGTTATTGTGAGGGTCGTGCACAGAGGACAAGAAAATAAGAGTGACCAAACCATGTAGTGCTCTAACTTGAGATCTGTGTCACCTGGTTTGGGGAATCTTGAAAGATGGAGTACAGTAGTTTACTTGTCATATCTTTCCTCCAAAACCAACACACAATTGTAGTCTGGCTGTTGTGTTAGGTGTAAAGTGGGATTTTTCAAAGGGTTCTGAACTGATATAAATCTTTTTCAAGTCAGGCTCAGCTTCTACTGAAAGCTGCACTACGAATTTCAAAAGGAAAGGAGAAAGGCTGAGGCCGCATGTTTTTGGAAGGATGTGTTGATAATTTTTAGCATCAAAAAAATGTCATGCTGTCAAAATGCTTTGGAATATGTGTATTTAGAGAGTGAGCTTACGCTTGTATTTGACACACTGAGCACTAGGTAGTGCTTAGTGCTTACCAGTTCTCTTTTACAGCTTCTCTGGCCCCAGCTTTCACCTCATTTTGTGTGCTATTTCGGAGTGAAACGCAAGGATTTCAGGTTTATTTCTTCCTATCTTCTCCTTTTATTTGAGTAATCTGTTTCTGACTCGCGTATCTGATTTTCCTTTGCTCTGCCTGACGTGGACAACAAAAAAGTAACTACATGAGGTGGCAACAAAAGGTATAATAATGGGAAAGTTTGAGGGTTTGTTTCTTACGGTCTGCCCTTCAGAATCTCAGACAGTTAAGAATGTTACATTCATAACACAGCTGCACAGGAGTACAAATGTTTCATAAAACCAGATTGGATTTCTCATACAGATTTCCAAAATCCTTCCAAAGGCTTGCAGACAAGCTATCTTTGTGTTATTGATTGTAAAAGTTAGCAATAGAGGTAATTATTGTTTCTTAGGCTTTTCTTACTACTCTTGTTACGGAGAAACCTATGGTTGGGGTTTTTCAGGGTCGTAAGAAAAGAGATCAGTTAAAATATGAGCTGGCCTAAAAGAGACAGATATTTAGCAAGAGGACCTGAGAATTTTAAAGCACTTAAATTTCAGAGAAACACATTTTTAATAGTTAAAATTTAATGACCTTTTAAGTACCTGTAGAACAGGGCATAGTAATGCTTATCAAGATCTGCAGTCAAGAATGAAATAACACTCATGAAATACAGATCTTAATGTTTTAATTAATATTTTAACAGTTGAAATTTCCCATTTTTCATTTTTTGAGACAAAAACCTCTGAATATTAACCAAGAGTAACAGTTTTCTAAGTAGCATGGGCAAATTTGGGAAAGACTGCTGGAAACTCTACAAAAGATGAAGATGCATTTTAATGACAACAAATTTTTCTCCAGTATTTTCCCCCATATTTTGCAGAGGTTATAAATATCCTGAAATGGTTTACGTAGGATAGAAAGAGGCTAAACTACCCCATATACAAGTCTTAGTTTCAGATGTTTTCTCTTCTGTGTTTTGTGGCCCTTTAACCCAAAAACAGATATGAAGATTTTATTTCAAAGCTTCTTTGGAAACAAATGTATACTGAGAAAGCCCTGTGATGTATAGTATAGAAAACTTAGTTTGCATTTATTCTAACATTCTGAATAAAAGGTAAGGATGAAAGAGGAGAACCATTCCCCTGCCACTTGAATTTTCATTTCAATGCTTCCATATTAGCCTACAAGGCACAAATCTCTAAACACAGCAACGTTCCTGTAATTTGTGTTATTCAGAGAAACTATTACATTTTGGCAAATTTACTGCTGGTTTCAGTGACTGCTCCGCACTGGCTTTTACATCAATTAATCATAGAATTCAGAGAAGCAATCGCATTGCTCCTTGCTCTTGACCTTTGTCTTTTACCTGCCTATTTTGCCCTGCAGTGTTATCGGCTGAGTTGAGCCTGATTCTCTCCCTTGTGTGCCGTATCTGTTCCTGGCTCATCCCATTTACTTGTCACAGAGAACTTTGCACTGACATGCTCTTTTCATTGCTCGGATGGTTCATGCTATTTTCTGTTTTCTTACTAATTGTTGCTGTCTTCACTTTGTTCCCATGATCCACACCTTTTTTGCCTCAATAATAAGGGGGAATATAAGGAAGTATGTGCATGTAGTGGTTTAAACTCAGCTAATTAATGCAGTGTGGCCTAGTAATTTATTTTTTGAATGCAAGGCATCATGTTATTCTCAGTTTATCTAATTTTAATTTACTAAAAATTAGAAATTTATGATAAAATATTTATTTATGATATTTAGTCAATGTAGAAAGATTTATTGCCTCCAAAAGCAAACTCTTACCCTCACCACTGGGTCTCTAAAGTTAGGTGAAAGTCTTCCTTTATTCTCAATGCTTGCTTCTGGCTCTGCGATCACTTCTGTTGAAGTCAACTGGAGTCATCAAAGATTTCCTTTCTGGATACTCTTAATTTGCCCCACTTTTTATTATAATATATTTAGAAACATATTTCTCTGATTCCTACCTAAAATAAGATTCTTTGATTCTGTGTTGGAAAGTGCTGGGAAAAGGAAGTGAGTGTTGACCTGCAGCTAACCAGTCAGACAAGACATGGATTGACCCAGAAAAGAACCTCAGTGCTGTCCTGTGAGATCTTTCTGGATGTGCTTAAACAAGGAGAGTTTTTTGTTTTCTTTAAAAAGGCCTTCCTCCAAATTGAGGGAAAGGTGATATAGTCCAGTGTTGCTTTCTGTGCAATTTTTTTTCCAAGATAGTCTGAAGACCTATTGCTAATGACAGCATTGCCTTTTTAATTACTTTCCTGATATGGGTTGGTTAACATGAAGACAGATTACTCCCCAGCAATTTATTTGGATCATTTCATGGAATAGCTCTGATTAATCCATATTTCTGAACACTCTTCAGGGATGTATAATATCTGTAAGGGATTTATACCTTTTTTCTTCCTTTCTATGGTCTTACTGGAAGTCAGAATTTAAACTACGAATGCACAAAACAACGTAAATATTTGCTCATCTGATAGGAATCTAAAACTCCTCTGAACCCTTTGTCAGTTTCAATATGGTCTTCCACACAAAGTAAATGTATCAGTTGCTTAATCCATTACTATATTATTTTGCACATTACACATCCGCTCTGTTTAGTGATCACCCCTAGGAAACTCGTCACGTGTGCATGTAAAAATTCTTGGGCAATGTCTTAGAGCAAACACTCAGATGACTTCACGAGAAGATCTTCCCACTACAGTGAATCTTCCAATGTGATGAGGCCACCAGACATCAACTCAGAGATTTCAATAACTGCTAGCTCAATATATACTTAGACACAGGATTTGGGGAATGCTTAGGGACTCAAGGCAGATATCAGGTCCAGTTTCCTTCTCTGTCTTCCCACCTTTGACATACCACAGCCAAATGGAGACCTACATAAACCTAGACCTTGGGGCACTAATACTTGTTCCATGGCCTTGAAAGCAGATTGGGTTTTTTTCAGTTTGGTTTTGGAGGGCTTGGGGTGGTCAATTGGTTGGATTTTTAGTTATCATAAACTGTATGACTTCAGGGGGGAAATGGAGATACTGTTCTTTCATACCTTTCACTTGACTAAAATACAGGTATTCCCAAATTTCTTCAATATTTTTGTGTTCTACAGCATAGTTTTCTCACCACGTCTAGTCCAATTTAAAGAGAATAATATTGCTCATTTCTGACATCTTTTATACTTCATGCACTTTTAAAATTTAGTGATCTTGTGTAAGAACCTCAGGGTAAGAAATACCATTCCAGAAAACTGAAGATTCAGCAAGTCCTGCAAGTTGGGTTATTCTGGAAACAGGTGAAAAGAGCGTGAATACAAAGACTATGTACTCCTCTGCTGCCATGGTTCCTCTGCCAAGTTATATCTTGCTGGGTCAGATGTGCATTTGAAGAGAGAATTGTTGATATACATTGGTGATGTATATCATGTGACTTTTAGTCAAGCAACATTTAATAATGAATTACACAAAGAATTAAATATTTCTAACTACTAAAAATTCTGATAACTTGTTTGGTAAATGGGATCCATGTTTTTCCTTTCATATGAAGTTTCACAGTTGGATGACCGCTACCACAGATCTTTTTCACCCTCGTTTTTTTTTTTAAATATGCCATTACTGCAATCCAGCTCTGGGGTCCCAGCACAGGAAAAACATGGACCTGTTGAAGCACACACAGAAGGGCCACCAAGTGGATCAGAGGGATGGAGCAGCTGTCCTGTGAGGAAAGATGGAGAGAACTGGGATTGTTCAGCCTGGAAAAGAGCAGGCTTTGAGGTGACCTAAGTGCAGCCTTACAGTACCTGAAGGGAGCCTGCAAAAAAGGTGGAGAGGGACTAATCACAAGGGCCTGGAGTGACAGGACAAGGAAGAATGGCTTCAGACTGAAAGATGGTAGGTTTAGATTAGATATTAGGAAGCAATTCTTTACTATGGAGGTGGTGAGGCGCTGGCACAGGCTGGATGGGGCTCTGAGCAACCTGGTCTAGTGGAAGGTGTCCCTGCCCGTTGCAGGAAGGTTGGAATGAGATGATCTTTAAGTTCCCTTTCAATCCAGGCTGTCCTATGAGTCTGTGATTACTGAGTTGTCCTTCCATATGATCTCCCTTTTACATTTCTTTTGATGTAGTGGTGAAAACAGCTCAAAGTCCATTTCTGCACTTTGACAGCAGATCTTTTGGTTTGGTTTTCTACCTCCCTCTCTGGAAATCTGCATAGGGAAAGTGACAAAGCACTTTAGACATCTGGAAAGAGCTGCCATAAGAAAGCTGATTTTCATTTCATTTTGTTAGAGGAGGGCAAGTCTGTGGGGGTGACAAAACGTTTTCCCACAGAGAGCTAGTTATTAATGCAATGTCAGGCTTTAAGTATATTTGTGATAGTCTGGGTATTAGAGGAATTATCTGAGCACAACTTCCCCTCTCCTCCTATGTCAGCAGTCTTTTCACCCTGTGCTGGAGACGGATCAAACAAGGAAATAAAAGCAGCCCAATAACGCTACAAAACCTGTGGAGCTGCTGATGTGGATGCAGTATAAATGACCTAAATTTTGAATCTGTTGAATATTCTACCCTGCCTATTTATTTAAAAATTACCTAACCTGATGTTTCACTGGTATGGCTACAGCAATAACTTAAAAAACCCCATTATCAATATTAAATAAATGTCATCTTTCTCCGGGTTTTACCACATTAATAGAGTATTTGCCTTTATATAATTTAAAGTATTTTAAAATCATGTTGTATTATTTTATCATGTAGTTCACAAGTAGTGTCATAAAACTAGAGTTTAGAACATAACATGCAACAGATTTTATTTGTTTCAACTGAGTAATCTGATTTTTTATTTTTGATTTTGTATTATTTCCTTGCGTGAATAATTTCTTTGCTGCAGGGTGTCCATGACCTGTAAATATCCACAGCTTGCAGCAGATGGTAGTAATCTGTTAGTAACAGTAGTTAATGCTCACTCTTTTCCTGAATGGATCATACCATTCCATCAGTTTAGTCATGTAGCAAAACAACCAAATCCAACTTTCAAGAGTCTTATCAGTCCACAGAGGAAATTAAAGTGAAAAGCAAACTTTAGAATTATGCCAAAAATAAAATTTTTAAAAAAGTGCAACTAAGACTGCAGAAGAAGAATGAACAAGACAAGTAGTTAAATGAGGAATAAAAGTAGAAGAAAGTGAAGTCAATGTCCAGAGGGAAGTTTGCAGTCATAGGATGTGCTTGCCATAAGGAGGCATAGAAGCGGCCTGGAATAAACTTCATAATGTTCAACCAATTTCAACAAGTGCAAAGTCCAGCATCTGGGGTGGAATAACCCCATGCCCCAGTATTGACTGGAGCTGACAGGCTGATAGGGGTGTCTAATTGCTGCCCTCAGATATCTAAGGGATGATTGCAGAGAAGGCAGATGGACTCTTCACAGAATTGCAAAGGGGAAGCCCAAGAGCAACAAACACAAATTGTAGCAGCTGATATTCCAATAAGACACAGAGAGGAGAAGAAAATCACTATGCAGGGATTCAGTGCACAGTGTTTATGGGGTCTTCCACCCTGGAGGTATTCAAATCGTGCCTTGACATGGCCCTGAACAGCCTGATCTAATTTCAGTTAACCCTACTCAAGCAGGAAGTAGGACCAGATTGTTGTCATAGGTCCCTTCCAGCATAAACCACTCTGCTTCTGTAATTCCTGACTGATGGCAAGGAAGCATTGGCACACTGTTGAAGTCTGCTCCCCTCATTTGGAAGGTTTACAAACGAAAATGTGGAAACATGGGTCCTTGTATTGTTTTATAACCAGCTTGTACTAGTACAGACTATAATATTTTGCAAACAGATTAATGCAAGAACTCACTTTTAATTAGTATTGGCTCAGTGTCCAGGGCTTGCCTATTAATTATTGCTACCATGACCTTATTGCCCAATGAAATTGTTTAGCAAATGGGTTCATTTGTAGGAGTCGCAACTCCAACTTGAGACTACCCATGCTAAGTTATGTCCTCGGCCAGATTGTAATCAATGTGTGTGAACTGTAAGTGGCCACAATTTTTACCCCTCTAGGCTAATCTCTTCCCCATTAGAACATAAATCCAGAATTTAAAATGCAGCAGCATCTTTGTATAATAGTGTTTTTCTTTTATTAGTGATATATAGTGTCAGTGGTACAAACAGTGAAATTATGCAAAATAGGAAAGAGGAATCCAAAGCCCGTCTGCACAAAACTCTTCAAATTTGTGATAAAAAATGTTTGATTAGGAATAGGACAGGACTAAACTAGTATTGTTTCAGGCAGCACAGAGAATTGCAGTGACTTAACCTTGCCTGGCTGCCAGATGCCCACCCAGAAGATTCCTCAGTGCCCTCCTCAACAGAGCAGGGCAGGAAGGGAAAATCCTGGGTCAAGATGAAGATGAGGAGGTCAGTCATCAATTACCATCACAGCTAAAACACATTTGTCTTGGGCAAAAGTAGTTTATAGCCATCCCCAAGTGGTGCAGGCAGATGGGGACTGAGGGGTTGTGGTCAGTCCATAAGAGCTCTGTGTCATTCCCTCCTCTTCACGTTCTTCCCCCGCTCCAGCGTGGGTACTGTAATGTACAACTCTGCTAGGTGTGGGATAACCTAATATGTGTGGCTGAGCAAAGCGAATTATTTAGAGGCATCCTCAGATTGTCTGATAGAGTCAGCGTTCATAACAATGTAGAAACTCAAACCCTTTGAAATGAAGGGCATTAAAATTATTGCTGAATAAGCACAAAAAGTTACAAAGACGCTACTGTGCCGGAGTTCAGCAATGCTCAGCACTACAAATATAATCTGGTCATAAGTAAACATATATATCTGCACACATTTGTATTCATGTGTGTGTGTGTCTGTGATGCACAATGTACACAAAAGCAATTCCTACTCTATCTAGTGTGATGACCCAGAGATCTCATCCATTTGCAAGATACAGACTGAGTTTACTTTTGCTCTGTAAGGGCAATATGACTAAGCTGCACTGAGTTTTGTTTTAAAAACTTTGGGGTTAAGTATTAATAATTAATAATCAATAAGAATTAAGAATTAAGAATAATTATTTCTTTTTAGTAGGGTGAAATATTACTATATTGCTTTCATTGTGGTATGGTATTACACTAAATCTAGGATCCTACTGTCAGGCCAAGATTTTGATTGTGATTCAGTGCTTTATATCCAATCAGTTGTGTTGCAATCCTTTCAAATACTGCAGTTTTCAATGACTACTCAGAAAACTGCTGTGTCATCTGAGAGTCTTATTTCAAGACTTTCTCATTTCTTCCCAATTTCTATTATCTCCATTTCTGTCAATTAACAGATAGGTAGAGGTTCTCTCTTCCAAAGATTGACTCAGAAATTTCCCTTTCCTTGGACAGGCAGGAATATGGCTGGTGTGCTCAGATTCTCCACAAGGAAGAGTGTCATCCCACAAATCTGGGTTTAGGACTCTGATTGAGAGTCAAAACCAGTAACTCACAGGGCACAAAACACAGAATCAGTCTGACTTTGCTTTTCTGAGGCTCAAAACTTTTGACAGATTAAATTTATAACCAAATATTTCTACTGTTTGCTGCACTGCCTGTTTAATTTACTCTTGCTCTGCTAAGGCTGCAGCTCTGGCCATCCACAGGGTTTTAACTTTATCAAGGACTTGCATCCCATGGCACATTTATGCCTGGCAAGAAAATACAAAACAAGCATGCATTTCATAATGTCTTTTCTGATTAGTTCTCCAGTTCTGTGGTCAAAGAACCATGCCTTACACAGATTAAATTTGTGCTGCTGAATTACTGTTCAGTGCTGAACACGTTGCTGAGCTATGGCATGTTACTAAACAATTCATTTCCCAGCACTTCCTTTACAAATAAAATTACTTTTAAAGGAACTTTTTAAGCAGAGTGAGGAAAGATAACGGCTTTCACTGTTGTCTTCATAATTGCCCTTGTGAAGAATTAACAAAAGAAAACTGTATAAGCAATAAATTTGGCAGCAATATTTTAGATTGTTACTTTAAAATACCAAATTACAAGAAATAGTGCAAATCCAGTGACTAACCTTACATTTTTGTGGGTTTGCTTGTTCTTTATCTGAGACATAACCTTCAGTGCTTTCCTTCTGAGGAAATTTCTTTTCTGCTTATTTGCATATCCTGTGCATGAATATGACTGTTCAAGAATGCTGTAAAAACCTGTGTCAGTGAAGTTTTATGGTGTAATTAATTTACAAGCATCTCCTATATATATCTCTCTCCATGTGGATTATTACCCTCCTTTTCAGGCTGTGTCTTTTGTCAGTCCTTAATTCACACAAGTTTTTCAGACAGAAATGAAGCTGAAAAGATCATCTGATAAGAAATATGTTCCTCTTAGCAGCTATGAGATTTTGTTTGCTTCTCTGCTTGCAACTTTTGTGTGTGCTTGTGTTGGACTGATTGTACTTTCTTGGTTATCAATCCAGGAGCTGGAACGAGGTGAGTAGCCAACATTTAGCTACAGACCTTTAGGAATTCTTCACACTTTGAAGCCAGTGCTGCTATAATTGTAATTGCATTTCTTATTTTATGCTATGTTTTTAATGCTGGGTGCAGGGGAAGTGGTGTTTTAAGGTTTGTTATATGCGGACTCTTTTCCTCCCCTGAAAATTGATGGAAAAAAAATAGGGGAAAAATATCAAGAACTGGAATCCTGTTCTGAAGCCATATAAAATAATTTTCATGGTTTAGGCTTTAAGAAAGGCCCCTGAGATGCAATCCAAGCTATAAAGTTTTGGTTATTCTACCACATTCTTCAGCTAGAGAGAGTAATATGGAAAACTGTGAAATTTTGCCTTTTCCTCCATGTATGAGGTTTGACTCAGAAGAAAAATAATCCACTGAAAGACTGATAACCCACTGGAATTTGTGGGGCCCATCTCTTGGAATCTATTAATTTTTTATTTTAAAAATATTTTAAAGTCATTTATTGGCGTGAGAGAGATCCTGCACCAGACAGTCAGCTGCCAGCCCCATGTAAAGCTCAGGTAAAGTCATTCTCAGTCTTTATCCAGTGCTCAGAATGTGATGGAAGAAGTTACTGATACTCAAAGCAAACTAAATTAAAATATCAATGTTGCATTATTTTCAAATGGAATTGAAATTTTGGTTAAGCAATCTTGTGGATATAAGTTAACTTGGAAAGCCACACCTGGACGACTGCATCCAATTCAGGGCTCCAAAACACATGAAGGATATGGTGCTACTGGAGAGCCTCAAAGTGATTTTTGTAGCTGAAAAAATATTCTGCTACATAGATGATTTTGCTGCTTTCATTAACCAAAACTCCATACTATTTCATTCTGAACCTCATGAAGACTACATTTTCTGTAAGACATGTAAAAATAAAAACCAACCAACCGTTTTGTCAGAATATCATGTTTGTTCCTTCAGTTGCCATTGTTTTTATTTCCAGATTTTAAGAACTGCACCACCTACTGACTTTCTTACCTTCTTACCAGAATGTTATCACACTCCAGTAAAATAAAAGGGTATATTATTTAATCTAGAGACAGACTTTCATTTAATGACTTTGTTTTCAGAAGATAAATAGGCAAGATTTTGTCCATGTACAAATATCATTCTAAAACTTTTTTTTTAAATTATAGTTGATATATAATTTAAAAAGGCCTTGGATATTTAGAAATAATTTTTAAACAGATTTACAATTGTTTTAAAGACAAATTGCCTTCAAAGAAAGCTCAAAGCAGTCTGCTGTAACTTTTATTAAATTGGTGTCACTATGCTGTGCCTTCCATCATAAGCTGTTCATTGTAGTATTTATTGCTTATTTGTTGTTATGATTCAGGTATTAAAATTATTAGAAATGCCTCTGCCCAAATTAAGGTGCAAATGAGACTATATGCCAAATTCAATAGTATGGATTTTATTTAACGGTAAACAAGAGAAAGAGAGAAAAAGGAAAAAATAAGAAAGAAAGTGTTGGGGCAGGGAGAGTAAGGTGGAGACAGACTAAGTAGAAGTTTGAATACAAGTTTGAGCGATGTGAAATTCCATGGATCCCGATGGTATCCTGTTGATTCTCTACTTCTTCTTCTTGGTGGTGAGGGTTTCCTGAAGAACACAGAATCCAATGGATTAATATACATTTGGGCAAGGTGGGAATGCCCAGGTACCTCCCTTGAGAGGGGGGCAGGTTTAACACAGTCTCTTGTAAGACTCTGCATCCATTGCATCACTTTGCATCATGTGCTGTACTCTGGTGCAAGGCCTCAGGAATTGGTTTGAGGAGCGCTTTGGAGGGGTTTTTGATGGATTATGACACCCCCTCATCTGCCTCTCACGTGAATGTCCCGTGGATGTGGCCCATAGAGTTGGGGGTTTCACAGCAGGGCCAGTTTGTGTAAGGGAGGATGGGTGTTCACTGCCTCTGACCAGGGGTTACACCATGCACTCAAAACCTCCTCCTCTCCCTGTCTTGGTTGGGGGGGAGTCTGTGCAAACTTGGCCTCTCTGGGCTGTGGTCTCCCCCCACCCCAAACCCAGTCAGGGATGAATTTCAGGACAGCTGCTGGATTTGGCTTCCTAGTAGATGTATTCTTCTCCCTCAGCCTTGTGTACTTCTCCCGAGACCTGAGATAATTGAATAGTGTCACCTTTATCTTACCCCAGGTTTCCTTATGTGGTTTAGCTCACAGTCCAAAGTCCCCGTTAGGAGGTGTCTCCAAGGAGGGGTGGGCTTTGGTGGTCACAGCTTCTTCATGCGGTTTTGCCATAATGGGCAAAACTCCCTCATAACAATGTTTAAGCCATGAACCATAAAGTTTCAGTCTCTGATATCTGCTTTTGTCTTAGAACTTGTTTTGATGTTAATGCCTTCAAACACAACCTAAAGTACCACTGGTACTGCAACTGGCAAGCAAAAGGCATTTCCTATCAATCAACTTTAATTCAGGTACTTTCTGAGAACTTCCAGTGTGTTACAGAGTGAAGAAATATGTTTTTAATGTATAAGGAATTGCTTTATATACACCTCATGTCCTGTAGCATATTAAATCAAGATTAATTTTGCAGCAATGACCAGTTATCTAGTTTCTTTATAAATTCTCCCAGAATTTCATGTATGTGTTGGTGAGAAAGGTCAGGTCAAAAATAGTTTAACTATTCTGACACTGGATGTTTCTAGTGCTGTCATCAAAACCAGCTTACACATAAGAAAAAGGGCATAACACAAATACAGAAAGTGTGAGGCAATAATTAATAATATTTTCCATCCAGAACATATGAAAAACTCATAATTCACTATTTGCCTTCCCGTGTATCTCTGTTAGACATAACTGGGCATATCCTTTGTATGCCCATATTGTATCCTTTATCTACTCACAGTGTTTCTGGAAAACAGCATCTAAAACAAAATCGAAAGTAATGAGAACAAAGGGCAAATAGTATTCATAAAAATATGATTACAGTTGTAACTATTGTAAACATCAAAAAAGTCTATTTTTTCTTTAAACTCAGCACTAGGCAGAACGTCTCTGCAAAGCAAAACAAAAATCTAGAAGTTATTGTATTGATGATCTATGTGGAATAAAATCTAATGCAATATTTTTCATTTATTTCTATATAATTAAAACACCTTTGTTTTCAATTATCTAGCTGAAGGAGATGTGAATACTCATGGCTATACGGGAATACTTAAAATAGTCTCTGGCACATCTTTCGCTCCTGCTTTGCAAAACAGTTCATCAGCTGATTTCAAAGTCCTTGCCTTTGATGTTGAAAAATTGGTAAGAACCTATCAGCCTCTGGTTAATCCAAGAGTATTTGTAGGTACAATTCCCTGACATTAACTGCTGTTGATGGCTTTTTCTTTCCAAAAAAAGAGATATTTCAGGTTGTAAACCTGATTGGAACTCAATATATTCCTTATTTGTGAAAATCAGTAAATCATCAAAGAAATACCTTGCTTGTGTAGTCTAGAGAAAGTAATTTAGTACTAAAACCATGATTGTAGTGTGAGAATGTGTGTGTTTTTAATTACTGTATTGGTTCAAGATTTCTCTTTTCTGTATAGATACAAGACATCTTTCAAGAAAGTGATCTGAAATACAAGTTTGAGAGATGTGAAATTTCCCAGTTCAAGTAGGTACAGCTTAATTTAACTTTGAAAACAAGTGTCAAAAATCCTCAGATATTTCTGTCAGAAGTACTTACCTTGATTTTCAAGTCATCCTTGGTAACATCCAGTATTATCCCCAATGTGTTTCCTTGGGCAAACTTCCTTCTCAAGCTGATGCGTGTCCATGCCTTGACCAAACCAGTAAGGCCGAGACCTAAGACTCGCTCACAAAACTCTACATTTTAAAGAACTGCTGAATTATTTTTTTTGCCAAGGTGCCGTTTGCAGGGTTGCTGACCCTTGCCATCTAGAAGAAATTTCAGGATAGAGATCTCCTGGCATAAGCCTGGATGCTCAGGCACTTATATGTCCCTTAGGGGGTTAGCAAGTGAGGCTGGCATTTGACACCAGGAAAAGCTGCAGCTTGGGTGTCCTAAAGATTCCATTAAATCGGTACAATAAGCAAAATATGTGTAACACTATCTCCCATTATTAAACAGTTCCAGGACGTGCTTCCCTCCTGTTCAAAATGTTATAATCTCGATGGGAACCATGTGGTGTTGGTTGTGATTTTTCCTTTCTTTTTTTTTATTGTTGCCTTTTTTTTTTTTTAACAGGAACTCTGAAGATGACCATGACAGATTGACATCAGAGACTGGGTAATTGCATATAACAAAGTGTACTTAAAATATGGGCAAGAGACAATGATGCTACTAATTTAGACAATTCTTCTGTGGACAGTGAATAGATTAAAAAAAAACCCCAAAACGAACCAAACATTTTTAGAATCTGGATGCCCTCTAAAGGAGATGAAGCTTCAATATCTTTCTTCTAAAAACTTCCTTTAGGGTTAGATGAAAAAAAAGTGATAGTCCCTGGGACTGTCAATTTAGAAAGAAAAATGGAAAAGAGTTAGAAAAGTAAGAATCTCTCTAGAAAGGAAAGGATATTGGTTTGTGCTGAGTTTTCTTGTGTAAAACTGCTTAAACTGGGGTCAGATATCACGTCATTACCAGTAACTCAGGTTTCAAATCAAGAAAAGTCTGATGACCACTGTGATTGGCAAGAACAAAACAGAGAGCCAAAGATTAAAATTCCAGCAGAACTGAAGAACCTTGAGAAATGAATGGTATAATTGGCTGTCCTGTGGGTGAGCCCAGAAAATTAAAGTAAGTACACATTACATGACAACAGATCAATAGTTCTGTGCTACCACGTGTTCTTGTGATATCAATGTAAATACATAAATTCGATAAATATGCAGAAGAGATTAGTTTATTTGAATGATCCTCCCTGGAAAAAAAAGAACAGAACAAGATATTGGGATATTAGCTGACCATGAATATGAGTAAGTAATGAGAAGCAGATTTGGAGCAATCTTTTGATTGGAGTAGTGAGGACATAACCCTAATTAGCTAGAAAGTGGAGTACGATCACTTTATGAAGGATTATATAACATTAAGGGAATGGACTACGCAGCAGCAGGAGTAGACCACTTCCAAAATGTTGTCCTTGTGAAGGTAGATCCAGTCAGGAAAGTTGGTTTCTGCACCAAGAAAGGGACTGTTCTCGTCAAAATTTGGGCATCAAAGATGGAGAGATCTCTGAGCAGTTCGCTCAAGACTGTCTTTGTAAGTGCTGGGGTTTTAGTTTTCTTGCCTGGTCAATTTAGATGCCTTTTGTTTAGGAGGAAACCAGTTATGCCAAAGAACAGCTTATTTCTTTCTATGAACTAGAATGGAAATCTAGATATCTGCACTGTAAATAACTGTATGGGACAAAACTCTTTCCACCCCTGTATCTTGACAAAACAATCACAGAAATCACAGAAAATCTGATGTTTGTGAATGTTGGATCTGGCTTTTAGTAAGGATCAGTAAGGATCTACTTTCACTTCTGCTTTGAATAACTTTGTCTCAGACATTACTTTCTTTTCATTTAAAAAGTGTTTACCCCTTCAGGCAATCTGCTTGGTATTTCACCCTTGAAACGCTGCTGCTGAGTCACAAGGACAGCAATAAAAGCTTTTGCTTGCTCAGCATGGCCTAGAGGTTATCAGAAATATGCAAGAAGGAGAGTTTTTCTACATATTGCAAACTACAAACTATGCTCAGCAAAACGACAGGATTAATCACTCCTTACAAAGAGCACTACTGAGTCAGTTGCAAATAGGTAGTTTAAGGATAAAAAAGTTTACACCTAAATTTAAGTAAAGGGAGAAAACCTTTATGTTTGGCAAGTCTCATACTTCAACATTACCTTACTCTAGCTACAAATATAAAACTTCATAATAGTGTCTAGAAAGGATAGGAGAGAACAAATAGAAAACACTCTGGATAAAATTCAGATCCCATAGAAGTTAAATGCAGTTTAATCACAATTTCTAAACAACTCTGTTTCAGCCATCACTGTTTCCTTGTGAGAATCCAGGCAATCACACAGCAGATCTGCAAAAATGCAGAATCCACAGATGGCATTTGCTTTATAGAAGTGGTCACTCTGTATCATATTTTGCCACATGAAGGTATTATACAATTTTCATAATACTTCAAGGTTCACCTGCAATATTTTAGGGCTAAAATTAATAGACCTGCTGAACGACAGTAAAGCTACTTCTTTAGTTTTCCTCAAGTTCACGTCCATTGCAGCAATTGAAATTAATGTTGTCTTGGTTTTTTCCAGTAGTGCAAGTAAGGGTAGATAAAAAAAGAACAATTATTCTCCAAGGTTCAAACCGACCTGATAATTAAGAGGTGCTTCTTTATGTATCAACTTTGCCAGCCAACACTTAAAAAACAATCTGCCTTTGCAAATGGAACCAGTGTTAGAATGAAATACTGTCTAGATGATAAGTCATATAGCAGATTTATTTCATCAGCTTGAATAACTAATTAACTTCTCTGTTTTGTATTGCTAGTGTGGTTGTGATCTTCACCCTTCATTTTACCCAGATGGTAACGGTTGAGAAAGTAAAAAATGAGCTGGTTTTGGGTGTCACTGCAAATAACCCTAATCCTACTGTGACTTTGAAAATTGATGTGAACAGCATACAAATCACAGGTAATGTTAGTAAGTTTTTTTGTTGGGTTTTTTGTTTGGGTTTGTTTGTTTGTTTGTTTGTTTGTTTGTTTAATCTATGAATCCTTAAGAGCTACAGGTAGCAGGCTTGAAAGCTTTGGCTCCCAAACACCAATTGGATTGTTACTTTTTCTCTTGGGTGCCCTCCTCCCCCATTACAGAACTTTCAGTAGCAGCTGAGAGAACAGTTTACAACTTTTCCTACTAGGAAGTATGAGCCAGCACCGTGTACATTCACTAAGGAGGGAAGAAAGGGCAAGGTAGTGATTTCCCAGTGAAAACCACTCAATTTAACCTCTTTTATGAAGCACAATATTTGTAAATTTTAGCCCTCTAATTAAAGCAGTTAAGCCCAAACCATGTTGTTTCATAAGTAAATACAGTTACAATTTTTTTCTGCTAAAGAATAAGAAAAGAACTCAGACTCACAGCAAGTAAAGACTCATTTATTGAAAATATGTCAGGAAGAAAAACAAACTGCTTTTGGAGAAGGGCACCCAGGGAACTGACTCCATATTCCTGTAGAGCTTAGGTAAATGTAAGTGGGTGGAAAAAAGAACAGGGCTTTAAGGACTAGGTAGCTTTAAATTCAGCAAATATACAGATATGGTTATTTTATGTAAGTAGTAGAAAATTTATCAAAGCCTAAATGGAAGCCCTTCAAGATGGATGGGCATCCTTTTTTTTGCCTGAATAAAGCTTCAAAACAGCCTTTCACTGAGGATGAGGTTAAAAAACAGTCTGAATTCTTTCAAGTAAAACTTGATTAGCTGACATTTGAAGATCTGCTGGAGTTACTATTAAGTAGAAACTGAGGAGTGGGAAACTGGTATGCCATGTCTCTTACTCTGCACAAAAAGGTGCTTTTTTTGCTAAGTACTTCAAGTATTCAAAGGCTAAATTCAGAGTCTTGGCATATTTAATTCTCTTTACTACTTGTTTATTCAAAATTACTGCACAACACTGTGGAAATGGATTGCTCATTACACTTCAAAAATGCCACCAAAATAGTAATGAAGAGCTGCTTAAAAGGTTCTATATCCATTGATGAACTTTGAAGTAGTCAAACTTTTACTGCTGTGGATCATTAAAATGCCTCTTTTCATATGAGATATCACCTATCCATTCCACCAGGAGTGCTTCAATAAAATAATTGTAACTAATTAACAATCACAATAATATGTGGCACTTTTGCATTGTGCATATCAATATGTTCAGCCAGAGACATCCTTATTTCTGAGAGGGAGAGAGGTGTCACACAGGTGTGACTTGCTTGAAATCAGTTTTCACAGTGATTAAAAGTAACCTTCTTTCTTGTAAACTATCCCAAGTTAATTTAAACTCATTCATCTCTTCTAAATACTGTTCTGTAAGGCACAGGTGCTCTGAAAATCCCTATAGAATAAAAAGCCTCAAGAGAGAGAGTTCCCCAGTGAAGACATTCTGTATGCCATACAATGAATAGGGATTGAGGATTGAAAGGAATTGCAGTGGCTACGAAACCTCATAACCTCAATTCATTTTTGGGACCTTTCCTCCTTGGGAAGGTCGTGGAGTTTGAGAAAAGATTGGGAACAAGGTGAGACAGGCAAAAGGAGAGAAGCGGGACACTGACAGTGATTCAATGAGATCTAGTCACAGCTGATTTCTTTTTAATCTTTATTTCTGTCATCTAAAACTAGACACTGTGCTATAAAAGAAGTTTGTAATGAACTTGCTTTCTTCCAGTAGCTGCTGAAAATTCTACTACAGTGACTCCTTTAACCTCATCAGGTCGGTATCTTTCACAAAACAGGCACTAATTTTTTGTTACCAATACTAGATGAAGGCAAATAAGACTTGCTATTTCAGCTCTTATAATTTAGTAAAGGTGCCCTGGCTACAGCTGGGGCTCAACTCCCAGGGTCTGTTCAGTGATAATTAGCTGCTTTCACCATTTCTGACTATTTGAGAAAACAGTGAGTGATCTGAAGTCTGTAAAAAAAACAGTAAGAGCTTATTAGGGCATCAAACCAGAGGCAGAGTCTCCATTAACCAGCTGAGCTGCAAGCTGAAGATTTTGCAGATTTAGGGAGGTAGGTTACGCTGGGGCATCCTGCTCTCATGGTTACTGATTTACTGAGCAATGTTGAAAGACAGACTTTCCTTCCACTATCCCCGGAAGTTTTATGATGATAAGATATGAAGTAGACAAAACTCCTTGGTCTCACAAACCTGCCAGTAGTCAGCCAGAGAGATAAACAGTACAATCAGTGCTTTGTACCACTAGGTGCAGGTACTCACATACAAACTGCACACAAATTATCACCTGCACTCTCCAGGGCAAGGTACCCAACCTGAAACTAAACTGCCCCTATGAATATAAGAGACAAATATTTATTGATATTCTAATTACAGCCACAGTAATTAAAGAGTTATTATTAGTCTGGTTACAGGCCTACTAATGTGTATAGTCCAAAGTGTGCAAGTACAGTACTTTATTCCCAAAGATACAGTTTAAAATGATAACATACAATTTTTTCTCCTATCTGACCCTTCCTCTGGTATGTTATCTTAATGCTCCCCTGGGTCCTAAGTTCAATGTTGCTAATCATCCTTAAGTAAAAATTTGGAGATGGGGGGAGGTTCCAGAGGAAAGAGGAAGGGAGCTGGGAATTGTCAGCACCCCAGGTTGGAATGGTAACAATATTCCTGGTGTGAATTTCTTCTCCCTTGGCCATGGGTCTGCTTAAGGTCATTTTTGTATGTTTGTTAATATTGTCTTCTTCCTCGTTCTTTCTCTTTCAGTCCAAATGTCACAATATACCCAAGTTTTACCATGAGTTGTGCATTTATATCTGCTGGATGCAGGGTTACGGCTCGGCTGACCCTAAAAACATCCTTTGCCATCTCTACATATTACTTTAGTGAGATTTTGTAGTAATTGTGCTATTATCACTACTGTCTCTGTCACTGCCCTGTGTTTTCCTTTAGGGGTTTTGCTGTCAACTTGTGCATGCAGTTTTGGGAATATGTGTAACAACCACAATTTTTCAGCAGTCTTCAAGATGTAGCTCCCTGATAACTGTTTTATTAGAACTGTTTACTCATGCATGCATCTGTTTTAGGTCTTGGAATGTTTAATACCTTCTAAATTGGTTATCCTGTAGTAAATATATAGGCAGATATCTTGGTAGAGATATATATATATAACTCTTTGAAAACCTGTGAAGGCGTGAATTAAGCTTCTTTCTCTGCAGTAGCTGTGAGAACAGTCCATCCATTCCTTGTTCTCCTCTCTCTCTGCCAAAGAAACTGTATCCTTAAATTTGCTGACACAGAATGCACCGTAACAAGAATGGCCTAATTTAGCTTAATAGTATTTGCTTAATAAGCATGTTTTGGTAGAAAGTTGGTAGGAAATCCTCCTGCAAGTTTGTGCACCAGTAGGTCTGGGAGAGCAGGAACATTTCATAAAAGTAAGCTGCTGATGGTCAGTGGTCAGCAACTTCTGCCCACAAAACTGATGGATGACAAACTAGAGAGAAAGCCTTACTGCATCTCCCACTTTAGGTCTCCTGGCCCTTCATCTTATAAACTGAGGTACAGAATCCATTACCTGTAGTGACATGGGGTTTGTTTTCAGCTGAAGGCATCATCATCCTACTCACATATTTGACTCTTAATTTAGAAAGTAAAAATAGTAAACAGGGATGCTAATGCAAATTCAAGAGGTAAAAAAAAAAGATAATTTGGGAGCTGGAAACACCAGGTGCATCCTCAATGAAGTTGAACTTCTGTTGCAGCAATCACAAACACACATTCCATTTTTCCAGACTGTTCTGCAGTTTACTATAAGTAATAGATATCTGCTTATTTACCTAAGCCTTTGTTCATATGTAAATATGTACACCCACAGGAATGTATATATACACCTGTATGTAAATAGACAAATACTAGGTAGGTTTGAGGCTCCTAATTGATTTGTAGAGCAATGTTATTTGTCGGAAAATGTACATTTACCTTTTATTACTAATGTTAAATTTGTCATAACATGTCTTGTTTCAACAGATCCCACGAGTTTAATTACAAGTTCCCCGTCACCGACTTCAGGTCAGAACATTTACAGGGGAAGACAAGAAAGCATTGCTCTTATTTTAGTGGGAGGAAGGTGGAAGGAGGACAGAAATCTTTTTAAGTTATGGAAACACTTGGGTTTCACATAATTTTTTCTTATGTTTATTGTGGCACTTGAGCTTCAGGACCAAGCCACTCAACCGGGAATTACCATATCATTACCTGGAGTGTGGGGAGCAAACAATGCAGATATAAAATCAAATTGACTGCTGCTTAATTCTGCCCAAGCAACTGCAGAGGTGCTCCCAGAGAGCAAGAAGTAGAGTTCTAACCTGGGCTTGTATTTGTCCAGGTTCAGGACTACTCACCACAAGCCAGTCCTCAACAACTGTGGGTAAGTAACTGTGCGTGGGGAGGAGCAGGGAGGTTACCCGCAACAATCTGAGGTCGCAGAGTTGCACTGCTCGTGTACAGCCTCTCCTCACAGCATTCAGTCCTCATATTCCACTCCTGCAAATGCAGGATATGCACATTTACCTTAGACCAAGGAGACCTCTCCAAAGAGGAGGGACTTCTAACACTGTACATGTTACAAAAATGCTGCATCTGTTTTGCGTGTTGATGCACACATTGACATTAATACTATCTGCTCTTCTTTTTTCATATTGTTCCTTGACCTTTATGAGGAAAATAAAATAAACAAACTAATAGCAATGTATCACTTCCAATGGACAGAAAGCTGAAGATGTTTGAATCTTTGAAAACATCCTCCAGCCATCTCACATGGTGAAATATATATGACACCTACAAGCAGTCTAAAGTGTTCAAGTCTTATATGTTTACTGCCCTTGTTTAACTGAATATAGCACTTACAGCACAATTTAGGGTAATTTGCCATTTAAAAGAGAAGTCAGAATATTTTAGTAAGAAAAGTCGATTTCTTTCAATCCAGGAGGTGGCAGTGCTGTTTAGTTTTCTCAGTTGAATAAATCCAGACTTGATCATGGTCTATGTAAACAATGTTTCCTTGCCTCATGGGCTTCTGCAAAACCTGTTCCTGGGTTATTGGCTGGAAGTTTTGCTCTGGGTCTAGAACGCACAGTTTTGTCTCTGCTCATCTGTGGAAATTCATTCACTGGCACTGTGTCACCTCCAACACTTGACTGGAGTATGTTTGTTCATTTTAATTTCCAGCTGGATGCAAAAAGGCAAATCTTTTGGCTTTGTAACATTTGCATTGCCAACACCGAGAGTGTTTTGTAAAGCACTTTGAAATGCTGCTATACATCCATACCAATGTCAGTCTGGGACACACACTAAGTATCATACTTAATCTGATTACCGAACTAACAGCTCTATGAAAAAATAATATGAAAAAGATGAAATTTTAGAGATTACTATTTTTCCTTCTTGCATCAGAAATTTTGACCTTTTCCTGTAAGAATTTACTGAAGTAGAGACAAGGAACTCTGTGAATAGTTCTATAGAATTTGATGCAATGTTAAGAATTTTGAAATCAGCTACCCAAAGCTTACTTTAGCTGCATGTTTCTGTTCACTTTAATAGGACCTACTTGAATTCTGCAGATGTCTCAGACCAAAACCTTCTAAAGACTAAAAGAGTTTGTTTGCAGTAGATGAACATTTATGCTCTAGGAAAAGACTATTAGTAAGATCTACAATTTCAAGGATCTGCCCATGTATTCTTCTTGCAGAAATTTGCTCTTAACTTACACTTTTAATTTGTAAATCAGAAAAGAATATGGTTTCTGATAATTCTGGTGTTTCAGAATCTAGTCTTAAAGGCTCTTGTTTTTTAAGATATGCTGGTTAAAAAATCTGATTCCTTAGCATGATGAGGTGCAACAGTGTGATGTGTTAAAGTTGAAGAAATTAAATTGAATTGTATTTACCTAAACCTAGAGATTTTTCACTGTTATTTAAACCAAAGTACAGTTTTCTCACATTATTCAAACATAAAAAATTGGAAAATGTCATTTATTATATTGCATTTCCTTTATTTATGTAAAGGAAAAAAAAATTATTAATAGACATTTTCTGCCAGCCCTACTTCAAGCTTAGTTTCAAAAAATATTTCACTTCTGAGAACTTTCTCCATTCTGTGCCAAATGTATCTTTTTAGTATGTGATATTTCATTCCAGGCTTCTAAAAATGCAGTTTTGTGAAACACAATAGAGTGGTTGATTTGATTTGTGGTAAAGCAACCAGAGGTAAGTCAATTTTCCTTTGTAGTAAGTCTGCATTACTGCTGTGCTGTTATTGCTCTCATCTTTGTTATTCCAGCTGAGTGTTTGCCACCTGCTGAACTCTGTGCTGATGGTGTAACCTGCATTAGCAAAGATTTCTTTTGTGATGGAGTCTTGAACTGCCCAGATGGTTCAGATGAATCTGAAAAAAGATGTGGTAAGTATGTAAACCCCTGTAAATCAGTCTTTTTAAACATGCTTAAAACTGTCAGTAGTGTGTAAATAGTTTATGGGCAATAAACTGCACAGTGAAGTCCAAATCAATTCTACTAAAAATAATAACAAGAGTGAATTTCATAATCTTTATCTTGCAAGAGGAAACAATTTTCTTTAAAATTCTCACTAATGAAGAGTATGCTTAATAAATAATGATATATTACAATCTGTCTATTTAAATATAAAATTATAGAATTTGGTGCTTACTATAGAAACATTAATAGCATATATGCTATGTAAATTACACAATAATATAGAAATTTAATATGAAGTTGTGCATCAGTGACATCAAACAATGTTCAGACCAGATAACTTCCACAGGTCCCTTTCAATCTCAGCCCATCTGTTATTCTATGAAACAACAGACCTGAAACCCCTTTGGTGTTTAACATAAAGAGTTTTTAACCTGCAGTGCCAATTTGTTCACCTTTATCTCATCTTCGAGTACTGTGTCCATTTCTGAGCCTCTCACTACAAGAAGGACATTGAGGAGCTGGAGAGGGTCCAGAGAAGGGCAATGAATTTGGAGAACAAGCCATGTGAGGAGAGGCTGAGGGAGCTGGGGGGGCTCAGCCTGGAGAAAAGGAGGCTCAAGGGGAGCCTCTTATCACTGTCTACAACTGCCTGACAGGAGGGTGGAGCCAGGTGGGGTCGGGCTCTTCTCCCAGGCAACCAGTGACAGGACAAGAGGAAATAGCCTCAAGCTGTGCAGGGGAGATTCAGGTTGGACATCAGAAAGAATTTCTTCGCTGAAATGCTCGTCCAGAATTGGACTGGGCTGCCCAGGGAGGTGGTGGAGTCACCATCCCTGGAGGTGTTCGAGAAACAACTGGACGTGGTCTGGTTGATAAGGTGGTGGTCCGACTAAGGTTGAATTCAATGACCTTGGAGGTCTTTTCTGACCTAAGTGATTCTATTCTATGATTCCTTCTGGCTTCCTGGTTTCCCCAAAAAATTTTGAACCAAGGAGTTTAGGTTAGATGTCAGAAAAAAATTCTTCACTGAAAGAGTGATTGGGCAATGGAATTGTCTGCCCAGGGAGGTAGTGGAGTCACCATCCCTGGATATGTTTAAAAAAAGACTGAACGTGGCACTCAGTGCCATGGTTTAGTTGATGAGCAGGTGTTAGGTCATAGGTTGGACTTGGTGATCTCAAAGGTCTTTTCCAACCCAGTTCATTCTGTGATTCTGCGATTTTGTGGCTACAGTGCTCCCTACCAAACTGCTGTGCAGCATTTTGCTGGGGAGGCACATGGGTTAATGCTGCCTACATTGCTCTCCACAGCCTCAGCTCTCAGTTAAAAGTCTGTCAAGTTGTCTCTCAAAGAGAACACTGCAAATGTTTTAGGTGAAGTGGGAGCAATTAACTCCCTGAGTGTTTTGTTTGCTTGGGTTTTTTTTTTTTTTTTAGTATAGAACTTGGTGCTAGAAATCTGGAAAGCTTCTTTCCATTCTGCTGTGAGAAGAGGAAACAGTGGGGGGAGTCTGCTTTGAGATTTCAGAAACATGTGGAATGCTGGGCTCTAAAAACAAACAAGTGAATGAATGACCAATTATGTTTGTAAAGAATCTGAAAGCTTGATCCTGAAGGTTTGTGACAGGCTGAACCTCTCTGTCTTAAGTGTAATTTTCTTCAGAAAAAAAGAAAAGACAATTGCAGATTCTCTGCCCATTACCTGCATTTTTTTTCTGAGTGCAGTCAGCTCAGAAGGGAGACTTAGCTGAACATTTTGGGCAAAATATCCATCAAAATACTTCAGTAGTATATCCACTGAAACACATCAAAATGTCTATTTATCATAGCAGCTGCATCCAGCTAGATCATAATAATTATTGGCTCTGAGTTGGTCCTTCTGCAGTTGAGGAAATCAGAAGGTCCTAATGCTCAGCTAGACCTTAGTTCCATGGAAAGCATTAGGTAACATGACCCCAAGAAGTTATTCAGTCATTCATTTTTACTGTCATACCTTTTTTTTTTTGAGAGAGAGGGATCTTATCGGGGGTATTTGTTTATTTATATATATATATATATATATTTTTAGGTACTGCTAAATAAGAAAAGTGTAAATTCTTATATTCATACAGTAGTATCATACATCTCATAAAATGAATGCTTTTTACTTACTATCATCGAATCACAGAATGGCCTGGGTTGGAAGGGATCTTAAAGATCATCTTGTTCCAGCCCCCTGCCATGGGCAGGAACACTTTCTGCTATCCCAGGTTGCTCAGAGCCCCATCCAGCCTGGCCTTGAACACTTTCAGGGGTGGGACATCCATACAGCCTCTGAGCAACCTGTTCCAGATGTTTTTCCTAATATCTGATCTAAACCTATTCTCTGTCAGTTTGAATCCATTCCCTCTTGTCCTGTCACTCCAGGCCCTTGTAAATAGTCTCTCTCCATCTCTCTTTTAGGGTTCCTTTAGAAAAAGGACATAGTTAGGTCACCCCAAAGCCTTATTTTCTCCAAGTTGAGTAATTCCAGTTCTCTCAGACTTTCTTCAAAGCAGAAGAGGTCCATTGCTCTGATCAACTTGGTGGCCTCCTCTGGACTCGTTCCAGCAGGCCACTGTCCCGACTAGGTCTGAATTTACAAGTTTCATCCACATTTTATTGAAGATATTACATTCATGCATGCTATATATGACAAAATTTAATTGATATTATATATTGGTAGATACAAACAAAAATAAGCTCAAATACTTGAAGTCAAAGCCATGTATACATGACTCAGCTCTGCCTTGGAGGCTACACAGTGGTTAAAGTTATGAATTGTGCTTGAGTAAAGTTTTTCAGCTGAGGCATAGACTCTTATGCACATGGCTTTTGGATCTGGTTTGCATATCTCCCCAGATCTCTACCAAATATAAATTGTGAATGCTTTTCCCATTTGTAAGTGAGGATATTATTCCTCATTTCAGCACAACTGAGCTGAAAGTTTCAGGAATGTGCATACTTAATAAAAGTAGTAAATAAAATAAGTAAAAATAATAAAAGTACAAAAGAAATATCAATAAAATAGACAAGTGTTGTAGGGAAACCAGCTGTAGTTACAGTCCACTTCAGAGAGCTGGGTGATTTACCCCTGCTCATCTTCACTGATGCCTGGTATTTCCAAGCAGCTTGGTCAGTTACCATTAGTGCAGCAGGTTTGGCTCATAACCTTACAGAAGTACAGTTCTGGCTGGAGGACAAATTGTTGATCCATGTTATGTTACATTTTCAGTCTTTTCTATCCAAAACCTCAGAGCTTCTCTAATTTTATGTGTTTAAGTTTCTTAGCAGATTTTACAGAACAAGGGGAATGAGGGGTAAGAAGCTGGCTGCATATTTGGGATACCTGCCAATTTTTCCACCTCTTTAATTTTTCACTTTTGTCCTATTCCTAGAGAAACTTAATATGATCATATGAAGTCTAAAATTGTATCGATTATCGTAAGTTCTTCAGAGTTTCACAATGAGACTTATGACCAATTCATAATTCATGCTACAAGTGCTCTTGCATGCAAAAGAGTTGCTGTCTTTTAAAAAACTTGGTTTGTTTTCCATCTTGATCGTTATTCCTTCTAGTATTTCTGATTTCATAGTGTGTCAGTGGTTTAAAAATATAGGATTAAAAAGTGAATTTTAGTAATCTCCTTCCTGCATTAGAGAGAATTCAGTAAAATCTCAGATTCTCAGAAGAGATTCAGGCAATCACACACATTTTTTTTGTTTGTTTTATTGATTAAAATTATCTTGAAAGGTTTCGTTCTGGCTCTGCAATGCAGTGCAGTAACAAAAGGCTTCACAAAAGTACAGCTAGCAATTTCAGTGAAAGGGTCTCTAGAGAAATGTGAAGTCTGAACAGGAGCAGCTAATAAGGGCTTGCATTGCTGTAAAGCAGCCGTGTAGCACGTAGGGGTACAGAAAGGGAGACTGGAGGCTGACGCCAGGAGGGGTTTCTGCAGACTCTTTGCAGTTATTATATGTCTAGACTCTCATGTTGTGATTAACCACTTCACAGCATCACTACAGCACTGAGAGAGATTAATCAGAAAGTAATGAACTGCCCTTGGCCGAAAAAGGTCCTCTCAAATGAAGTACGTGGGCTTGATTTGACCAGTTTGGGGAGCTTCTCTCTCAGATTCAAGGCTAACAGGATGAAGCCTCGTAATGTCCCACATATGGAACATTAGTAAATAGAAATGGACAGCAAGAGGAATGTTGGGGAAGCAGTGGAAGCGGTTCCCACAAAGGATATCTCCTGTCTCCTTAGGAGAACAACTGCAGCTTTTCTTTGGGCTCCAGGAAGAGGCAAAAATGTAATGCTTTCCATGCCCCTGCCTGTCTTTGACCACAGCTGCCTTCTCCTTGCAAGGAGGTTCTCTAGGGATACAGGACCAGTGCTTGCTCTCTTCCTGCTCATTCCTGATACACTAAGCACTGACTATTGCTAGGCTGTGGATGACCTGCCTAAGGACCAGAGTCTTTCTGTCCTGCTTCAATTTACTCAATGTCTCTTAAGAGATAAGGAACAAATAAAAGGGAACAATCATAATAATAGGGGCCTGGAGCATGTGTCTTATGAGGGAAAGGCCTGTTCAGCCTCGAGAGGAGATGACTGAGAGGGGCCCTCATCCATGTCTGTCAGTGCCTGCAGGGAGGGGTCAGAGCATGGACCAGGCTCTGCTCAGTGGTGCCCAGCAATGAGACAAGAGGCAGTGGGAGAAACGGATGCACAGGAAATTCCACCTGAACATGAGGAAGAACTTCACTGTGCAGTGACTGAGCACTGGAACAGATCACCCAGAGAGGGTGTGGAGTCTCCCTCACTGGAGATGTTCCAGAACCATGTGGACTCAATCCTGTGCCGTGTGCTCTGGGATGACCGAGCTTGAGCAGGGAGGTGGGACCAGATGACCCACTGTGGTCCCTTCCAACCTGACCCAGTCTGGGATTCTAACAAAAATGAATGAGCCAACGCTTGTCACTGATTTTATTAGAACAGTATGCTTATCTTTTTTATTATAGTCCATACTATAATATTTCTTTTAGATCAGATTATGTCTTACTTGTAAACAGTACCACTTTTTTGTAATCTTCATTGATAACAAGCTGGGAGCTTTCCTTCTCATGCCGGTTTTCTTCTTCTCATTGGTAAGTACAGGAAATACATGAATTAAAGTGGTGAGAAAAAGTACTTCTATACCAATACCCAGCTCTAATGCTAATATAGAACAATAACTATCATTCATGGACCTTTTTCTCTATGTATTTAAAATCTTATGTGTTCTGTTTTCCTCTCAAAGATTGCAAAAGGGAATATGTTTCTATTTCAGCCCATGCATTAGGCATGTTGGCAAAGTTCATTCTGTATAGTCTTTATTAATGCTCTATGGCTGACTGAAACAAAGCTTAATTTTTATTTTGTGTTTGCTACAGTGGTAGGCAGAAAGAATTTTACACTTATAAAGTGAACACACAAGGAGCCTAAATTTATTCTTTTATATATCATTTCCCAGAGGAGGACTATGCTCAATAAAATTCCCATTTAATTTTCAATATGATCGGTTATTTGTAATTAGGACAGTCATTAGAGGTATGATTTCATTTCTGAAATTAATGAAAAGCTCTATCTAATTTCTGATCATCTGCCTCAAATTGATGAACTTGTTTTTATACTGATTTTATACTGTTTTTATACTTATGTGGAAGACTATGATACTTTTTGAAAAACTGAAGAAAAAATATCATTAGATTCTTAACATAATGTTCAAGAGATGCAGCAAAAGCTTCAGCAGTTCTTCAGTGTCTGCTGACATAAAATAACTCTACATGAATTATCATTTCCAATCTTGCTGAGGCTTAAAAACACTTTTTTTTTTTTCCCCCTAAGTAACTGGGTTTTAAATTGAAGAATTTTCATAGAATGGAATAGCAACACCAAGGAAACAAAACCAGTAAAAGCCCTTTGAAAAAATAGATGATGATGGATGACATTTACCTTAGCTGAATGAATTCGATAGCTGGCAGGAAACTTGGGAGATCCACTTATCTCTTCGAGTACTCAGTAATATATAAGCAAAGGAACTAGGAAGATCATAAAAGTAGAGATAACAATAGTCAACCATATCCCTTTTTGCTTTTATTCACATGATATCAAATTGTCTCTGGTAGTACAAACACAGTTTTCTGATTTAAAGTAGCTGTAGATAAGAACTGGTAAGGCAAGATCCTGTCTCCTTATAAATGTATAGAATAAAATGAAAGAAATAATTGGATTAGCTAAATCCAGTTGTTGGATTTGAATTATTTGGATTGGTTTAGACTAGTTTGGATTCATTGGATTGTATCAAATTTCAAAGTGAATTTTCTGTGCTGCTTTTCTTCTCATACAGTATTTTGAGATCAAATAGTGATAGCAATTAGAAATCAGGATAAGTGATAATGTATTTTGTTTTGTCTTCCTACTGTTGCTTACAAAGCATTTCCAAGGTAATCCATCTAAACAAATATCCAGGGTCACCCTCATTTTGGCTCTGATTCTGTTTTTCACATGTTATTCTGACAAATGCTCTTCATTATATCTTTACAGCTGCAGTTTGTGATGGAAAATTCATGCTGACCGGCTCCTCTGGGTTTTTTCACTCTATGAATTATCCAAATCCATATGAGGAAAACACTGTTTGCCAGTGGATAATAGTGTAAGCCATTTTCCAATAATTTTGTACCTAACATTTTTTTGATTATGTGGTGATCTTCTTTCCGGAACAATAGTCTTATGCCATTTGCTTTTATTCCCAAATACTCCAGCACAGAAAATACGTAATACCATTTTCTCCTTTGTGTTTATGTAACTTCTCTTTAAAAACCTTCATGCATAGGCTCCATAATTATATCAATAATTTTCCCACTTACAAAAATTCTTAGGTATGATTTTGAGAAATCTTCTGCGTTATATACATCCAGAGGAAAAGATGTGTAAGCTCAAAATAAATCACGTAACTCAAAATAATTGCAAGATTTTTTTCAAAGTATTACATTAAATAGTAGTCTTCAGGTAATGGTTTTATATGATGTAACCCTTACTTAACAGAAGGAATTTTCAAGAATTCCCTTGTCATTTAGGGGTACAGGTTTCATCTGGGAGTTAAGAGTACCCATGTTTTTATGTAATTTAGGAATATGTTAAATAACTGCATAGTTAGCATTTGATTTATATATAGCACCAAACGCCTTTTAAGCCTTAGGCACAAGAAGTAGAATTTTTTTATCACGGATGCACACCTACAGACAGGGACAGCTGTTTGATTTTGACTCTCTTGGCCCACTTCTTAGGCCAGGGAGAAAAAAGATAGCCAGGCTATATGATAAATCTCATCCTAAAGTATATATCTATAAAAACCTTAGATGATCCTAGAAAATAAAGTTAGTCCTGAAAATCCTTCCTATGACTTCCAATTCACAAGTTACTGCTTTGAAAGGCAGTAATTCTTATTATGGTTTTGTAATAATGGCTGTTCTTTGACTCTGAGAAGTATTAATTTGGCAGAAGATTTCAAAGGAGATTAGGAAATTGCCTTTAAAATTGGAAAAGGTTTGGACTTCTCATTCCAAAGGCTCCTTTGAAAATGCTAGGCTTTGATTTTGTTCAGAACTTTCATCTTCACCTTGAAGTCCTGGTTTTCCTTCTCTTTAGTACATTTTTTTCCTTCTCATCTTCAGCAGTACCATTCACCAATAATTACTGGCAACACCTGGCTTTAAAATACAGGTGTGTCCCAGGAAAAGAACAAGATTTTGTCCTTCAGAGTATGTCTGCCTTGTTCCTCACTTCGCGGCGTTGCAGAATTTGAGCACAGTAAATAAACATGGCCCAAGGGCCCTCCTTCCTTCTAAACTGTTAATGTTGCTCCAAGTGCTGCTATAGCTGCAAGAGGCATTGTATTAGGTAGATATCTATACCAGGTATGTAGCTAATAAAAGCTTCATTTTGGAAAGAATCATGAGCAATTGCAAATAATACAGTAGAAGTTCTGCAGAAATGTTTAATTACAGACTGAACAATGACAAAAACAACCATTTGAATTTATTTTCCACTTATCTGCTTTAAAAAAATCTGGCAACGCTGAGAATAAATGCCTAAGAAATTCTAAGCGGCACTCAAATTTTGTCTTCCTTTCAAATAGAGTTGTTTCTATGAGGAAACTTTTGGGGTTTTCCAGTAACCCATGGTTTTTATTATCCCTATAAAAATGTGTTAAAAGGCAACCTATAATACATCCGAGACTGGATTTTTCTTGTACCTGCCTTTGTATAGACATATTTCTCCATGACCTTTAAGAAGAGCTTTTACATTTTCACCCCATTTAACTCCAAATAAAGATCTAGTCTTCTCTCCTTTGAAAAGAACAATATGCTCAATATTTCCCTGAAAGTTTAGCTTCCTGAAACTTTCAACTGTGTGTTCTACTCTTTTCTAACCAAGGCTCTTTCTTCCCTCTGGAGAAATATAAAACAACAACACCAACAACAAAAATTTAAAAAGGCAAAAATATTTAAGTATTTACTTCACACTTCTCTACTAATCATTACTGATAAGCACCAGCAGATTGCTGTTGAAAGCGTATTTTCATTGAGTCTCTCAATTCCAGAAAAAAAAGCAAAGACTGGTAGCTAAGCTAATAGTCATACTAGTGTTTTAGAATTTGGACTGCCATATATGTCTAGTGGAAAGGAAATGGGAGAACAAATTAAATATAGATTACTCAAAGAGCATAACTAACAAAATAAAGCCAAGGATTTTTTACATTTTCCTTCAAGTGACTTTTGTCATTAAATTTTCTGTGTGATGGTTTAGATTTACAACAATTTCCCAAAGAGTGGGTTTGAGATCATCAAATCTGCATGCAAGTCCTGTTTTTGTCATAAGAGACAGTATTTTGGACTTTCAGGAGAGAGATTTTGATATCTTGCTATTCATATTGATATCTTGATACTATTCCTCTGGCCTTGGGAAGTCTACCCGAGCAGTGAGATGATATCTAGGAGTTACATGTATGAAAAAGTGATTGCAATTCAGAGAGATGCAGAGGACAAAAAAACCCAACCAAACCATCGAAAAAACCCCTTGTAGAACTGATTATCACATTCTAGAGTTCAGAACATTCAGTTTCTAGAATATACTTAACTCCAGTGAGTAAAGGTGTACGTGCACTGTTACAAAAGGTTTATGCCAGATTCCTTTGGCAATTTCACAAGCTAAAAGTTAGACAAATAAGTCATCTTGATTAATAATCTTGATTAATGTAATTTCATGTTGCTTCAGAATTTAACAGCATTCAAGCACCCAATGACTTCAATGACTTTACCACAGTCAAATAGATTTTCAGGTTTGAGTTTATTTTTCTCTTGTTGCCTTAGGGTGCCTCAAGGGTTGTCCATTAAGCTGAACTTCACTTCTTTTGAAACACAACAGTATACAGACATATTGAGTGTTTTTGAAGGATTGGGACAAAACAAGGTTTTAAGAGGTAAGTTTATTTTTCAGCTAAAAGTACTTTTCCATTAATAAAATCTAAGTGGTAAAATAAGCATTTGAAGTATAAAAAGATGCATATATATGTTTAAGAGGAAGACTGGATCTGCGTAATGTTGCACTCTTAGACAATTAATCTCAATATACCTGTCTGCCCTTAAATTTGACCAGATAAATGATTCCCTTATCCATTAAGATATTTCTACTTGTTTTTTAAGAGCTTATTTGAAAGATCTTGATAACTTCATCAGCCTCATAGTCTTGTGGGGTCCATGTTTCATTGGAAATGTATCGTCAGAAGTTCCTGTAATATCATACACAGTAACATAAAATGAAAGCATCTAAACTGAACTGGTGGGAGAAGTTCTATGAAACTCCCTGGAAATCATTACAAGTATGGCATTGCTTTCCTCAGATCTTGAAACACTGATGATACCTTATCCCTGTGTCTATATTCTACTCTGAAAACTGGGATTGTACCCATTTTTACAAGACCCAGTCTATACAGCTGAATTCCATCAGAGGTGGAAAACATATACCAAAGATAGAATATAGAGAGATAACTCCGAAAGAGGTATTATTATTCATCCTTATTTTGGGGAGCAGGTAGAGAATGGGAATGTGAAACACTAAAAGACTAGCTGATGTCCATATTGATGGATGTGAGAGATGGAATATGCAGAATATTTACATGTCAGCTAAAGAGCTAAATGCTTCAAGGGTTTGAAGCTATTGTAGCAGGGTCACAGTACAACAGGGAAAGCATTCCATAAGACTCAATAAACTAATCCACTGTGCTTTTGTGACAACACTGGAGATTTTAATGTGCACGGGATTATTTTCTCTCTGACTATATGGTTTTTTATTTGTTTTCAGCTTCTCTGTCAGGGACCAAATTTGAAACAATTTACATTTTTTCTCATGAGGCTACAGCACAGTTTGAGACCGATTATTCAGAGAATTATAGTGGCTTTAATGCAACATACACTGCATTTAATGCAAGTGAACTAAACAGTAAGTGTTCTTTGTGTGTGTCTGTGTCTGTGTGGTTTTTTTTTTATCCCAAAATTTGGTGAATATACATCCCCAGTTTGACAAAACTGAAGTGGAAAGGGAAGCAGCATTTTCTGGCCTCAGTCCACTAACTAGATCCACTTTGAAAAATTTCATACTGTTTTAAAGATCAAATAAATTATTTCAATATGCCCATTCACAGGTTTACAGGCCCGTATCTAGCAGTAGGGTGATGTCTGACAAAGCTCATCTGTTTAAATAAAACTTTGTCCATACCTCCATCAGATTCCTCTCAGCCAGTTTGCTCACTAATCAACGCTATGAAATCATTGACCACAATATCTTCATGAAAAACATTCAGACAACATTTAGAAATAACATTCCGGAAAATACCTGCTTAAGTAAAATGGCATTAGGAAAAGTCTGGATGCAGTAAATCTAGAGTGACAACAGCATGCAGCAATATGACTCATGCTTTGTTGATTGGACAAGTGAAGGCTTCTTTAGTTGTTAAATTTGGAGCAGGAGACAAACAGGGAATGTGGCTGGGATGGGATAGGCTGCAGGAAGCATCCAGAGGCCAGCAAGTTCTTGTCATGTGGAAGCCCTGCCTGACCTGCATTTCAAGGCACCATGGACAGACACTGAAATATCATGAGAACAAAAGCGATAAGGATGACGCAGAAAAGACATGTGAGCAAAGAAGGACCAGTTGGGAAGAAAGGAAGGGGCATCCCAGGGGCATAGAGCACAGGACTCAGCTCTGATGGTGAGCCCTTTCTGTGGGAGCAATCCAGGCCTTGACAAAGAAGGAAGGAAAAGAAGGATGAGAAATGAAATTTGATGAATGAGTGCAGGAGCATGTAGGCCACTCTTCAAAAATAATATTTTGTTAACAAGTACCAACAATACATTTATTTGCGTAATTCTGTTGCATTGCATAATGATGAAATTGAGTCACTGTGGGCTGGTTTATGAACATATTTAAAAATTTACATTGTTCATCACTCACTCTTGTGTAATTCTGAAAAAATGCCATTTCTGTCATCTTTTATTTACTAGAAGTTCTTATTCACAGATTATGAGAAAATCAATTGCACATTTGAAGACGGCTTTTGCTTCTGGATGCAAGATTTAGATGATGATTCAGACTGGAAGAGACTTCAGGGTTCTACTCTTCCCTTGATGACTGGTCCTGAATTTGATCATACATTTGGGAACTTATCAGGTAAGATCAAAAAAAAGCAATTAGATGATTAAAGGAAAAACTTGATTTATCTTATATCCCTGCATAGTGGGTTCTTCATAGTGGTATTACTAGGATGTCATTTTATTCTGCCATAAAAATGAGTTGGGGCTACCAGACAAAATGTTTTATGTTATTGATTGCCATCTTGTGGAAACACACCAAAACTAAAAGAAGAATAAAAGGAATAAGTAAAATTATTAAAGTGATTGAAAATTTTCAATGCTATTATTGCACTAAAGTGCCTTATGTGAGAAAGGAATTTCTATTATCCAAAAGTGTTACAAGACAAAAACCTGCATGTTTAACTTGAGGGAAAAAAATTATAATTGCATAATAGGCAAATCACTTCTATTTCATCCCTCTCTACTGCTAACATCCTCATGGTTGTCACAAAATAGTTTTGATTTTTAAAAAGTTGACCTGCAGTTTACAGAGGGCATCTGTGTCCCCGGTTGCTGCACAGCAAACACACAACTGTGCCAAACACACAAACACTCCAGTAACTATTACTGCTAAATAACTTAATTGGAAGAGTGGTCATATCAAAAGTGGAATTTATTTTAAGAGACAATACCGATAGGAATTGGATTTTGAGTGTATCATGAATCCTCATCTCAGAATAAGAGTCTATAGATTTTTTTCTTCAACAATAAAATCGAACAATCGCTTTCTCAGCTGATTTGTCAGTCCAGCTAAAACCAGATAAAACGTAAACTGGATTTTGCAGTGCTTATATGTATTCTATGCAAGACTTACATAAAGCTTATTCAGCGACAAATAACTGGAAAAATTGCAAATTATTCTGAAAGACGTTACTCCTGGGAAAAGAAAAATAGTATTCTGCACTTTATCAGATAGGAATTATTCACCTCTCTCTGAGTAAATGTACATTTTCTAAACAATCTTCAGAACACTGTTTTGTCTTGCCACTTGGCTCCCAGAATGCAAATCAGGTGAAAGAATGTAAAGTTTGTTTAATAAAACACTTGAAAATGATTTCTCTCTCTCAAAAGTGTTAATCTATTTTAGGTGCTCTCTATTTCCCTGTGTCAAGTCTAAGCTGACATACATAATGTTCCTATATGTAATGTTACTACTGTGTTGCACATTTAAATTTTTGTGACCTGTATTTTGAATACAAATGTGAATTGCATCATTAATATCAGGCTATTACATTCAGTGAAACTCTATTTTTGCTTTTCTGCTCTCAAAAAGTAAAAAACTTAATACGCACTCAAAAATTGCTCAAAGAATTGATGAAACAAAGATTGAAAACTGTCCCTTTGACTATATGAAAAACATTTTCCTTTAAGTTAGACACCATGTATATTTTAGTGCATGCTCTCTAAGTCAACAGAGGAAATTAAAGGCCGGGTTCAGATTTCAGATTAATTTTCAGGTATTTTAGCCTCCCACATGAAAAAACTAGATAATCTGGAAGTGTAAATAACAGAATGCAGTGTATATATTTTAAATTACATAATTATATTCATTGGAAAATTCTATTAATATAATATTTGCATATATACGTATTAGATAGATAGAAGATATGAGATTACACCCATGATTTGAATAAAGCAAGAATTTTACTTTAAAGCTTCCTAAGTTTGCATCTCTTGTGACAAATCCCGGTGCTTCTGTGGCCTGGCCTCATACAGCAACAAGTCCAAATTCCCAGCTGCAACAAATTATCTCAGAAAAAGCTACAAACTCAAATTCACAAATAAAAGGGGTTTTTGTTTTTTTATAAGGCTTCACCTTGCTATAAAATATTCACATGGTCATTCTGTCACTCTCTCAACACACAATCCATATTTCCTATTGTCATGTGGGTACAAATTATGAAATTGTCAGGGAATTCTTCTGCAAAATAACAAGCAATATCAAACAGGAAGACATTTTTATAAACCCAGTAGAACCGCTGCCTTCACTATGTATAAGGCAGGTTTCCCACTCACTTGGAAAGGGCTAGTTTCCCATTGCTTACCTTGTTCTGAGTAGTATCCAAGAAGCCTAAAAGCTCAATTTAATGTCATTGACTGATGAATATATCTTGGGTTAATTATTCACATTTACTGTGTCAGGAATCTTCCAAATCATGCAACACTATCTGTGCTTGATATTATTTTAAATGTAAAAACTCTAATTCAGTAACTAAAAAAGAAAAAAGAAAGTTCTTCTGTCCATGCTAAATTGTGCTCATTTTATTGCAGGATTTTATATTTCAACACCCATCGAACCTGGATTCATAGAAGCGCGAGTCCGGATTCTGAGTTTGCCTTTGGTCCCTTCAGATGCATATTGTCTAAGCTTTTGGTATTGTTACATAATTCCTAAAGCTACATTTTTTTTTAAGAATATATCCAAAGAGCTTTCTTTCATATAAAATATTAGTCCCACTCAGCGTGACAGCAGCACCAGCCTGGTTCTGTTTGGATTTCCGCAATCAGTCTGAAGTTTAACTCCTTTAGAACTCTGACTCTTGCAGTAAGCTTTAATGTATTTTCTTTTTTCACCCTTCATCCAATATTCATTTCTATACAAAAATGATATTAAGAATCCCTGAAATGGTTTTTGTCGTGAAGCTTAACTAGGCCTCTACAATTCCAGGTGTGATCTAAACATACAATTAATTTTATTTTCATGCTCACTTCAAATTAATCCTGATTTCATAAAACATTATAAAATAAAAAGAGTGACATTTCTTTCATGGAATTCGACTTTGTTTTAATAATAACAAATGCTTTTTCCCCTCTAGGTATTTCATGTATGGTGTTAACGTTTACCTTTTAAGAGTTAGCATAAGTGATGAGCATGGTCAGGAAAAGATCATTTTCAAGAAAGAAGGAAATTATGGAAACAACTGGAATTATGGACAAGTAACTTTAAATGAAACATCTGATTTTAAGGTTTGTTAGACTGCTTTTTTTGCTTTTTTTTTTCCTATATTTTAGTGAGACTGATATCACAGTTTTCCGTTAAATGAACTCAAAGTTCCACAGCTCCAAAGATAATACTTAGTATCATTTAACAATGCATGCCATCAAATAAATATTAGCATGCAGAAGACCAGAATCCCCATTTGAATTCTCACACTCCCTTTTCCCTTCTCTGGAATTTAAAGTATTAATATTTCAGAAAACAGAAAACCTGATCATTGTCAAGGAACAATGAATGTTACCACAAGTGCTTTCCACAAAACAAGAGTTTTCAAAGCCTATCAAAATCTGCTGTGGAATATAAAATCTCAGTAGTGAGGGTGATGTGAAGCACTTATTCATGAAAAGATTTAAATTTAAATTGCTTCAGATTGTGAATCAATGATCTCACTAATTCCTTACAGATTAATCCACTGAAATTGTGTTGCAGATGTGGTTTTGATCCCACGTTGGTAACAGCTGACCTGACTTATCTGTAAACAACAGGAGGAGATTTATTCCAGACAATTCTTTCAGCACTTCTCTTTTGAAAACAATTTCTTTTTATAGGTATTTGGGATGGTTTGTCCTGCTACAGTAGTTTTGATTGATTTCTGGCAAGCACTGTCAGAAAGATGTATTTAACATCTAAGGAAATAATGCATCTGTGACCTGGATGCATCAGATTTCCAGGAAATATGTAATCACATATGATCTCAAGAAGGTTGCCGTACCTAACTGTATTTCACCAGCACTAATTCCTCGTTTGCAGGATTGCTTTAAATATGTAGATATTATAGAACAGTACAGAAAAAAAGAGGTTAATTTCAGGTTTTCATGCAATTAATTCAGGAGAAATTTGGGCTGATGAGCAATGCAGAATTGTTTTGAAAATTCTGTGGATTTATATACAAAAAGCAAAGGTATTGAATATTTTTAAATCATGTTCATAATTTAAATGAAGAAGGTACTACATTACTTAGAGTGATCCACTCAGTTTGTATAATGCTGTTTTGTTTTGTGAGGAATTCTGTCTCATCCCTGATGCCTTTCCATGAGTGCAGCACCAGTGTAGATGACAGTGGAAATAAGAGCATTCAAGAAAAGACAGAATGGTACAGTGCATGAAGCTAAAAATGGTTCATTACATTATAAAACTCTAATTTTTCTTTTCCTGAATTCAGGTTATTTTCGATGCCTTTAAAAGGTATGATCTCAGTGATATTGCCGTGGATGACATTGGCCTGACAGAGGGAAAGTGTAATGAAAGTAATTATGTAGAGCCAACTGTGAGGCCAACTGTTGCTACCACGCCTTTAGTTCCTAGTAAGTAAACACTAAATTACTGTTTATTTCCTATTGCTGTATTTGTGTATGAGTGGATCAGAATTTTCAGCCTCAATTTTATCAAAACCTCTCTTCAGCATTATAAAGTTATTTTCAGGATAACATACCAAGATCCAGTTCCATACCTCTCCAGACAGGTTGTACAGCTCGATCCAGACTCTTCCAGCTGCAGAGTATTTTAGAAGAAAGCACATAGGTTTAAGCTTCCTCAAAACATTCCAGTTTCACAGAGACAGCCAGGAAAATCTCACAGAGAAAAAGAGAGAAAATACCTGAAACCATCTTTATAAATCTGGAAAACTTACATAAAAGAGACAAGAAAGATTGTATATGATGTTAAACAAGTCCGAGCACATTCAAAGCAAAAACCCATACAAATATAAATAAAGCTTGAGAAAAAAATCATTAAAATATCTGATGGGCTTGCTTTGTAATTTATTCCGAAGGAGGATGACATTTTGAGAAAAAAACTTCTGCAACAGACCTATTCACACATGGCTTCAAATCATTAAAACAAACACTGAGCATGTTCCAGGACTGCCTCTTAATTAGATTTATTGTGCCTTTCAAAGCACAGCTGGTTGCTCTCTTGACAGCATATAGTAAATAAAAATGGTCTAAAATTAAAATAATAGTAAGACTGTTTGCATTGTATTCATGTTGAAATGCTGTATACTAATATAATTCTCTCAAATCTGTCACCTCCAAATCTACTGCATCAGGACAAGCAAGAAAACAAAACCCTCTAAACATAAGAGTAAAATGCAGTTTTAGAGCTCCATCATGAGACGCAGCGAGGTAAAGTTCAACAAGGTGTGTCTGACAGCAAAATTAAATTTTAATAACAGTAGTAATTTCGGTCATAGTTTCCCAAAATGAGTTTTGGAATTAATTGCAGTTTTTATTAAAGTAATTTTGTGGACAGATGCTGATGTGTGCCACCTCCAGCTATCCTTCAGGTGCTGTGGGTAAACACACCTCACAAGTTGGCACCAGTCTAATGATTAGTGGTAGAATAGCCCTGTGGTAAATAGTAGCTGAGTGCTTCTGAAAAACACCAAAGGGAAATCAAACTATAGATCTCTACCCAAAATATGCTGATAAAATTTTAATATTCAAAAAAAAGGACATGGTAGTATGGCTTTATAACTCCTTATGAAAGAGATTAAAGAGATCCATGATAAAAAAGGACAGTCTAAGCTGTTGCTGGGGAAAAAATAACTTGTTTTCATAACTTTGTTGAGACATGCCACTACATGCTATCTGTAACCTGATAAAAAAAGTGAATGTTATCAATCATCTTCAAAGAAGTATGAAATTACTTTGATGAATGTGTACAAGCTTACTAACACTAATGGTTTCACTGCAAATGTCACGTCCATAAACAAGACATAAAAGAATTTGAGCTGAGTAAATTTCTGTTACTAGAATTAGAGCTTCAGTGCAAGTCACTGGCATCATTCACAGTGCCACAAAAACTCCTTGAAACACAAAAAAGAATATTTTTGATGGTGGCATGGGGAAGTTGGATTTGCTTTTGTCTTTTGCTCAAGACTGTCAGCTTACACTTTCGTCTCAAACAAACACTGCTTTCATCTTCGTATTAATTTATAAACTGTCTTTTAACACAAACAACAGTGTGAAAATGACAGTGTAGATTCAATACTTAAGATGCATATGTCAATATAAACTGAAGTTTTGGCCAAAGCACAGAGGAATCTATTTATTAATAGGTCGTACATAATTTTGAAGTGTTGAGAAAATCAACTGTGTTCAACCAAGATTGTTGGTACTGATTACTATTTGGTTCTCTAATGAGTAACAGCTGTATGAATAACTCCATATGAATTTTTGTTTCAAGATCACTGGAAATTTTTACATTTTTTCAAGACATGAGTAAATTCAATTTCTTCTCTCATTTTGCCATGCAAGACAAAGATCGCTGCTAATGTGCCTCTAGTCACCACTAGATCAGACTTCACATGCCGTAACGTTCCATTAAAAAAAGCCAACATAATCTTTACCTGTTGCTCACGGTGTTTATAGAGAAAATAATCCTCCTTGTGAGCCATATGGCTGTAACATAATATACTTATTAGTCGGAGTGGGAACATTAACTGTTCCTTTTTCTTTCTGAGAGTTCGGCTTTTCTCGACAGGAGGGATTTGGTGAAACTGAACATTCTAGGAGATGGGTGTTGTGAGGAAGTTCAAGTTTTTTCTTATATTTATTTACTTTTTTGAGCTTTCTCCCAGTGGTATTCAATGGCCAGACTTGGTAGGACTTGTAGGCTATGCAGTCCCCACCCAAGGGGCTCAGAGTGTGACATATTGTTAGACATCGTGGCATGCAAAATTTGAGCCATTAGGGGTGGGGAGGAGAGAGTTAAAGTTGAGCCCAAGTCTGAGAGTTTAAAAAAAAAATCAATTTTAATTCAAGGAATAAAACATAAAAAAACCCCTCAAAATTAAGAAGGTAAAGCTATTTTGCCTTAACTACTATTTCCTGAAGCAAGAGGAGGAGCACTGTTCATTTTTCAATAAAGTAATTATGAGCAACAACAGTGGGAAAACACCAAAGTTCATTCTGATGGTTCATTCAGCCATTCTGATGACTAAAATGAAAATAAATAATATTTCTCAATATCAAGTAAAGTTTTTGAACATGAAGATGATATATTTGGGATGTAAACCACCATCAAAATCATATATTGAAATAAAACATTGAATATATAAAGAACAGTTAGCTATGTCCATGTGTGTGAGTGCATGTATATGTGTGTACACATATCTACAATATTTGCTTTTACAGAAATTTTATTAATTTTTACCTGTAAGTACAAATACATTTTTATGACTAGGGCATTTCCTACTAAAACCGTTAGTTAAGGAAAAAGCGAATGGCTGTTTTAACCACTTACAAGGTTTAGCTGTAAAAGTTTTTGGGGTCCTGATGAAAACAAAGTAATGGAATGAGGGGTTTGGGGGCTTTTGCTGTAAGTTTACTTGCTAGATGACAACAGGCGATTTAGATTTGAGTATCTCTGCTGATGCTGCAAGAATAGTTTCTCAACCAAAAGGGTGATCAGGCATTGGAAGGGGCTACCCAGGGAGGTCGTGGGGTCACTGTCCCTGGAGGAGTTCAAGAAAGAGCTGGACGTGCCACTCAGTGTATGGCCTAGTTGACAAGGTTGACATAGTCTTGCTGATCAGTCAAAGGTTGGACTCAATGCTCTCAGAGGTCTTTTCCAACCCTAATCATTCTGTAATTCTAAGATTGATCAGGTAACAAGAAAGGTGCACAAGCAAAGTGCATAAATTGGTTAAATTCGGGGTCCTCTCTTGACATTTTCTAGCCTTTTTACTACTGTGCTAGTAAATGAGACAGATGACCATATCACATTCTTGTCTTCATACTTCTGTCATGTGCAAAGCTTGCAAACCAATAATCATGAAAATTACTTTTAAAAATTATCGTTGTTACCACAGATTGAAAAATTAAGACAGTAGGTTAACTATGTTCTTGAAATGTTTTCTTTTTCAGCTGACTGTGGAGGGCCAGTTGAACTCTGGGATACAAACGGTACATTCAGCTCTGCAAACTTTCCAAACGATTACCCTAACTTAGCTTATTGTAAGTAATTCTTTTCCAAATCTTCAGGAGAAGTTTAACTGTAAAAAAATAGAGATACTAAATCTGTTTTCCAGCTCAGATGCTGTCTAACAAAAGAAAAGATCGAAGCTATATACACTGGGGTCTTTTAACTGCGTTTTATATGGTACTGAGCGGAAGCTAAGGAAACGTGCCACTTGATTAAAAAGGAATGAAGACAAGCATAATCCAATTGAATGGGTCCAGACAGGCCAATTCCATCCTGCCTATTACACCGAATGTCTTTATGTCAATGCAGCAGCCCATAAGGTGATGAAAGTCCCCATTTTACTATAACCTGGTATATTTGCCAGGTTAATATCATCACTTCTGCTGTTAAATAGCTCAGGTTTTCTAGAGGCAAAGAATATGTACATGTGTTTTGTAAGGAATCCTCTCTTTATTGAATTGTTTCTTAACATACTAGTGAGAAAACATTGTTATTCTACTGATGTTAATTGATTTAGATTAAGCTAGATCTGGCAAAAGTGAATGCTTCAAGGTAGTCCACTATGCGTTGTTGATGCATAAAGCAAGGAAGAGAGCTTTGTCATCACTTCTTAATGAAATTTTAATTATTTATCCCTTTGGTCCAGGGGAATTGTGCTGGGATGGTAACCATAAGAGTTGTCATTTTGTGTTGCTGTTCCTCTTGAGATATGGCTCACATTTCCAGCATTCATTTTACGAGTTCCCAAATGAGACTCCTACAAGTGAGAAAATACTTTTCACTCCATGAAAATATTTTAAATTGGTTGCTTTTTTTTTACTTTCTTTACAAGATTTCCATAGTATCCACACTTAGATTAAATATGAGAAAGTATAGGCTAAACAGAATCAAAGTGCTATCTTAACTTAAAAGACAGGCTCCGTGACTGATTATAAAATTATCTTACCATCAAACGAGACTTAAGTGACAAGACGATTTGTCACATTGTCACACTCAGGAAAGAATGAGCTTTACTACTTTAGGGAAACTCACAGCTGACATGAATGATTAAAAACACATGTGTATATGTCATAGAAGCCTAAAATTAGTTTCAAAAGTGTTTTAAGAATGAGAATCTATTGAATTTTGGATCTTGACAGATTTTAAATACAAGATTTAAACTTCTTAAACTCTTGGGTGATTATTAATAATTTAGGAGAGATTTTTTTCCCCCAAAGCCCTACAACAGGAAAATGGCACAGTAAATGTAACTACTGAAAAGGTGATTTGTGTGTATGTGTTACTATTTTCCAGGTGTGTGGTACTTGAATGCTGAAAATGGAAAAAACATCCAACTTCATTTTCAGGTTTTTGATCTGGAAAGTTTTAATGATGTGGTTGAATTCAGAGATGGCAGAGGACCAGATTCCTTACTTTTGGGCAAGTAGCAGCAGGGCGTACTAAAATGAATGTAATCAGACAGCTAGAGCAAACTGATGGATATAATATAAAGGAAATTAAATTCCTCCCATTTCATTCACATTTTTTGGGCCTCAGAAATTCAGAGGAAAAATTGAGAAAGCATACTCTATGTGACATCATGTTTCTAAAACATTTGCACACACTCAGCTCTCCATGCAATCCATGTGAAATCAACTTCTCAGTAAACCAGACTGTTTATGTGTGTGGACAAACAGAAGGATAACCTCTTACTTGAGCCTAATAGTTCTGTGCTAATTAGGCAAATCTGTTGTTGGGCTCTGACCATTGCAGTCTGAGAGCAGTTAGGTTTGGGGAAGCAACTACATCCCTGTCATGGCAGGATTTTATTTTGAACCCAAAACATTTTGAAACACATATGAACAAAATTGGTTGAATGTACTCATGTTTTCCTGGTGAGCAGATGTCTACACAGGCAAAGGCCCACTGCCAGATGTCTTCTCTACAACAAACCAGATGACAGTGATCTTCCAGACGGACGACTCTTCAACAGGGAAAGGATTTCTTGCAAATTTTACTACTGGCTACCATCTAAGTAAGCATCTGAACCTTTGTATTTAAGAGGTTATACCACCGGCCAAGTATATTTCACAAAACGTGGAGAGTGTAAAGTGACTCTCAGCACTTCCTCACTAGAAATATGCAAATGTTAAAGGGAAAAGGGCTGGTTACTCATCTGTACTTCGTATTTCCTGGCATGAAAAGCGATGGGTTTGTTTCTTCGTGTAATTGGAGCAATGTCTATATCATGTGCAACTCTGGGATATTATGTGGAAAATTGACAGCATTTTGACCAAAATCTTTTCAGATGTTAAGAGTGCAACTACTAACTATTCTCCATGAAAGCCCTAGGAAAAAACATCACTTTGTAAATCATTCCAGAGTGTGAATAATGTGTGTTTAAATGCATTTGTAAAATATTTATTATTGACAACATCCACTAGAAGACAAAATTTTATGTGGTATCTCTGATCAATATTTGCAATATGGTCCTTCTTGCATCTTTAAAAATTTGGTCTTTAGTGTGTGAATAATCTGACAAGAACTAGTTTCTTAAATATTTGGACAGCAGTGTTTCTGGTTCCAGCCAGATCTCTTCTGAAAGGCTCTTGATTTTCTTGGGGACTGCAATTAGACTTGTCACTCATAATTCAGCAAGCAGCTCTCCAGAAATATGCAAAATGACACCTAATGCAAATTACATGGAACAGTAATGTGCTTAGCAGGACAAATAATTCTACTAACTCTAGGCCAAATCTTGAGTGAATTAATTAGAGGCTTTGTATTACTTCTGTGGGAGTCTGACAGGAGAAAAACAAAGAAAGAAAAAGCAGAGAGACTTTTGAGAGATGTGTGAAGTGCCATTCACTTACATGAACAGAAATTCAACAAGGATCCAGGCTCTTTTTCTTATTTTAACTATCAGAAAAGGCAAGTTTCCCCCAGCTTCTTTAGACAGCAGCAGATTTTTTATGGATTCACAGTGGTAATACTACCTGTTGTAATATTTTAAAAAACCTTCACCATTGGTCTACGTTTGTAAAATTAACTCTGTTTAGTCCCATTGTGCAAGACTGAGAGGTTGGTTTATATGTACACATGAAAATTTTGCTGCTTCTTGTTCTGCCTTCTCTATCACATTTGTTCAGTCCAACAACTCTGCCTTTTTTTTTTAGCTGGTTCAGCATCTTTGCTGGGCCAGCCTTGCCTGTATTTTGTAAAATGAAAATTAAGCTTAGCAAGACAGAATTCTCAGAGTGGCCACTGCCAGTTCTGGTTAAATATATTTAAAAAGTTCCATTTGCAAAAGAATTATGCTTATTCATGATCTTTGCAGCCAAAGGACAGAGACTAATATGATTAGCATGCAGGCCCAAGGATAAAATGATTGTCACTAAATAAATTAACTTTAGAAGAAAAGCAGATTTTTCTTCATATTTTTTCTATGAAATATTGGTTTTTTGAAAATTAAAAATTAATTGAACAGAAATAATTGTTGGCAGTATGCAATATAATAAAAACACTGTCTAAGGAAGAACTAAATTCTGTAGAATGCCTGTCATTAGTTATGGACACTGAATTTGTGAAAATCTGGTTCAAGGCTTTTATAAACCATATTCTCCTGCTTCCATTTGGTACAGCCCATGCTGACTGATGAATGAATCATTTTATAAAAATATTAAAAATTCAGAAGGAAAGCAATTATCTTGCTTTAAATAAGACTTCTAGATAATTAAATATTTTGTCAGAAAGTCCAGGAAGGTAAAAGAAAACATTTTTTGATAGAATTTAAGTTTATGACTGTATGTTTCCTGTAAATGAATGAAGCCATTAAAAATACACTTTGGCCATAGAAAGAAATAGAACTTTACATTTACTCTCTCCCTCATTCACTTTTATTGTATAACTGATTCTGAAGTAGCTTAATCCTATTTTATGAATGCTTTCCTCATTCATTCTTTTTACCTTTGTCTATTCCACCTTTCCTCACAAACAGGTTTCAGAAGGAGACTCAGCTCTCATTGCCTCTTTGCTCGTATGCTTGACTTGACACACTTTAAGGTCTTTAAAATTTATGAAAGTGCTGAATATTTGAAAATTGAAATCATTAGTCACTTTTGACAGGATTTGACTTTTCACTCCCATGTTTATCACTTGCAGTAGAAGAACACTACTAACTGAGCAACACTAACTAGAGCAGAAGCTACAAGGCAGACTACCATAGATCTTATTAATTAGCTTCTATTTATCTGAAAATTATCTTTATTCTGAAAGAGAGATGGATTGAAATGGAAAGAAATCAAAGGTTCTGGATGCTATCTACAACATTTTCTTCAGGTGAACTGTAAGGTCTCCTGTGAACATCAGCCTTCCTCATAACTATGGATTAATTTACCTCTCTTGTTTCCCTTTAGGTGCTTGCACAGTTGATGAGCATCGGTGTAGTAGTGGGAAATGCATCCCATTGCATAACCTGTGTGACAGCGTACGTCAGTGTGAAGATGGCTCTGATGAAGCAAAGTGCAGTAAGTTTTCCTTCATACAAAGAAATCATAGAATCATTTAGGTGGAAAGACCCTTAGGATCATCAAGTCCAACCATTACCGCAGCACTGCCAAGTTCACCACCAAACCATGTCCGTCAGTGCCATGTCTACCTGTCTTTTAAACCCCTCCAGGGATGGTGACTCCGCTGCTTCGCAGAGCAGCCTGTCCCAATGCTTGACAACTCTTTTGGTGAAGAAAGTTTTCCTAGTATCCAGCCTAAGCCATGCATATTTTGCAGGAATTGGCTACAAAAATAGCCACAGAACCTCAGCTGATGTAGAACACTGCAGATCCATGTAGACCATGGCATTTTACACAGCAGTATCTCACTGAGTTTGTCAGGGCCAGGAGAACAGTCACTTTTCTGAGATAGGGTATGAAATCTGGTGAAAAACTCCAGAAAAGGTAGGAAGCTCCTCTGTGCTGAAAATTGTAGTTTCTTATAATGGCATCAAAATTAAATGGAAACTCAACATATGCTTTTCTTCTGTATCCATTTTGTATTTCCAAATTCTACTATGTTTTTCTGCAATTAATTTGAGTTTCACAGTAGCATAAATTCTGAAATGCAGGGCAGAGAATAAATGTGTTCTTGGTGGAAATTCCCCAATAGTTTTGTGGGTGTGAAGCCAAACTACAACATATGGCACCCACCAGCCCACCTGAACTCCGTAGGGTGAATGGATGGCACAGCTTCAAAAGCAGCACCCACTGTTCACTGCCATTCCTTAGTTCTCTGGTAAAGCAGTTCTTTCCAAAATGCGTGTGTACAGTATATTAACTCATTTCACACAGCAGGGAAATAAGATTCTCTAAACCAATAATTTAAATGTAAAACTAATGCTTAAATCATGTTTGGCCTAGCACAGCAGTTAAACTGCTCTTTCTGACAATCTGCTTTGGAGAACTAACGGAAGATTTGACCTTTAAGGTCTTTAAGCTTAGCACAATTCCTTTGTTTTAAAGATGTCTACTAGGAATCAGACATGTTTTTAGGTATGTGATGAGTCCTCACTGATTTCAACATTTTCTACACGCATATATATAGAAATATACATGGTATATGTAAATACATGCAGATAGATAGATAGATAGATAGATAGATAGATAGATAGATGAAGACACAGATTCACTCCTCAAATTAGTGCCATTGGCTATTTTGTTGCAAACATATTCTTCCTTTAAAATGTATAGAATAAAATTCCCTTCAGTTTCTTCTTAAGCAAAGAGAACTTGAATTTTTTTTCCCAGTCACTGCTAAAGAAGATCTGAACGAGGTAACCATCACCTACATTAACACAATGTACATTTTCCCAAAGATTTATTTTGCCACTGATTGTCTATTACTTCATAACAAATTACCTCACATGAAAAGCCTGGGAGATTTGTTTCCAAAAACCCATTTAATCCAAACTTTGGCTTAATCAATCTACATCTTAAAACAAAATGAAAATTCAATTAGAAACTCTCACACTGAGTCTCTCCAGTGTCCAAAAGCCTTGCTCATTTTCCTGAAACCAACTTCTTATCAGAAGTGGTGATTTGAAATAGACAAACAGTCTTTTCAAATCCCCCAACTTCTGGAACTCCCAGGGACCGTGAAGAAATGGCAGAATTCTAAAATATATGATATCTAAATTAAGCAGTCGTTGGATGCTCAATGATTTTATTATTCCTTACCAATAATGTATTTGGAGAACATGGATTTGACAAGGAGAAAGGAAAAGGAGTTATAGTTCAAGTTCTCTCAAGAAGAGAGGTGTCAAAAGTAATTTGGAGAAATCTTGCAGTGCATACAATTCTGAGATGTTTAAGAAGCTCAAAAATGTAATTTAATTTAGTCTGAGATTTACCATTAATTAATCACTGTATATCACTTCTTTCATTCATGCACTCTAGGTTTCACAGAGGCATTTCTAAAAATCTAAATTTTTTATTTGCTCTTATGGGTACTCTTTGTGAAAGCATTTTGGTGGAAAAAGGTTTTCTTCACAAGTAAGATTTTTTAAAAGAAAAATATTTTGATAATCAGTAAATATCAGTGCATTGCATGCTTTTCCCTACTTCACAGTGGCAATACCTGTCATCTGCCTGAAATGCAGCTGTAGCTGCTAAGACATATATGAGACTCTATTAACCTTCTTATTATATATATATTTTTAATATTATATAATAAAGTTCTTATTTTATGTACATATGTATATACGAGATTCTGTTGGCCTTGTGGTCCAACTTCCTTAGTCACTATGCCAATAGCATAAGATTTTTTACCAATAAGTTAATCAGCTTCTGATTTTTTGTTCTGAATATTTTCTTTCGGGAAAAGTTTTTACAGAAGGACTGGTTTTCAGTGAGCTTTTATTATTAGTGTGAGTGTTTTAACTAAAGCTGCAATGAAAACAGTGAAGACTCATAGCAATTGGAACTGGAAGTCTATTTTTTTTCTGTCAGCACGCATTTTAACCTTATTTCCAGTCAGTGTTACTGAGCACCACGGAGCTAGAGCTTCACACACTATTTGGAAATTATATAATGCTGACTAAGAAAAAAACCGCATTGTTTAGAGTTGATGGAAAATGTACTGTTTATTGTCTATTTCTGAGACATTTGCAAAATGCAAGGTATGAAACTCTTTGTGTGGCAGAAATATAGGAGATAACAATAGCATTTCCTTCCTATGGGAGCACAACATCCTGGAGATGCTGGGTTTATTACCTCTGTAATGCATTTTAACTTTTTTTGTGTTCTTCATCTGCAATAATAAATCTCTTTATACTACATTTCTGTTTGTTTGGTGTGGGAGAGGAATGTGGTTTGTCACCTTTCTAAAATGCTTCTGCCCATTTTGTTCTCCAGTGAGATTACTCAACGGCTCTCTGAGCACCGAAGGGCTGGTACAGCGCAGGCTTGGGAAGATGTGGCATCTGGCATGTGCAGATGATTGGAATGGAGAGATTTCAGACAGCGTTTGCCAGCTGTTGGGGTTGGGGTGAGTCATAAATATTCATTATCCTCTGTGACTTGTTTGCAGATTTGTTGAGTGTATATTGGCATTTTCCCCCTCATTTTACTGGTGTACTCTCCAAAAAAGTGGCAAATGTATCTGTCAAGTGCAGTGTTTGGAGTGCCAACAAATCTGAAAGTTTGGCAAACCCTGTTTTGATGGCATTCAGTGCAGGATTGATGGCTCTGAACATGGCAGGTTGGGCATGAGGATACATATTGGAGGACATTGGGAGAGTGATGTGGGTGCATCAATCTTTTATCACTTTATGTCATTATTTGCATCTTCACTTTCATAAGGATGGCTCAAGAGTAAAGCTGGAGCAGGCAGCAGCCCTGGCTGCTCTGCTTTCGTACTGCTGCTGTTCATTCCAAGCAAGGATAATCCCTTGGATATTCTGCTACTGGGCTCCCAATACATTTCTTACCTATCCTTAGGTCTGAGCTGTTGGGAGAGGAAATGGAATTTCTCTTGAGGAAGACTGAGAGCAGGGAGGCAGGAGGGAAGTATATGGCCGAAAAATAGGTTTGGCTTTAGTCGCCGTTCAGAAGAATTTTTGGGGGAAACATGGGGATTGTTGAGTGCAGGGTGTTGCAGTTTTCAATCTGTGGTAAAACTTATGGCCTGCATTCTGGCCTTACTTACATCATGTGCTACTCCTCTGCCATCCACTGAATAATAATTAGCCTTCCTGCAGTGCTGAGGTTTTTACAGAATGTCACTCACCCAGCTAATAATCAAATTAAATTCTAAGCTTGCAATTCATTATTTTGGTCTCTGACCAAAGAATGATGCCTACAAATCCCCTTCTGATAAATTAATTGTAGCAATTACAGAGTTAGAATGACTTAGAAAAATATCAAAGTGTTATTTCAAAAATGCTTCTAATTGGATGAATGTGTGCTGGTTTGTTGGGTTTTTTTTTACTTGTTTTACCTTTGGGTAGGTACTGTGTTTACATAAATATCAGATAGCGACATGCACAAATCTTGACTGTAATTTATGTATGCATGCATGTAAGAGAATACAGAGTATGTTTGAATGTGCTTCTGGTCAAATACCTTGTTCTTTAGAGTGGCCAGTGGCCTTCTTCCTCTGATTCTTTCTGCACCTGCCCTGCCTCCTTTCCCTTTTGGATGGGAGTAATTTTGTGGTCTATTGATTTAATTGACATATTTGATAGGCTTCAACAAACTTTGTCTTCCATTGTACTATACCTTCTGAAAATTGCTTCATGCTTTTGTCCCCGTAACATTCTGTGGCAGCACCTTTCAGGCTGTCTCTATAAACTACTCACTACGCACTTGCTAAAAATGTTCCTATTAAGCTTCCTAGTTATTTCTTATTAATTCCATTAATTAATTAATTAATTAATTAATTTCTCGGTTCATTACATATTCCCATTGTCAAGAAAAAGTATTTTTAAACTTAACTTGTATCACATTTTTGTAACCTGGGTGCTACTGCGGCTACTGATCCTACAGCAGATATACGAATAGGTGTGTATACATATATATACATATATATATATATATATGTAATTCCTGTGAGCATCACACTCTTCTGCTTTCCTTGAATCCGCCTGTTGCAGCATATTTGTAAGTAAGTGTCACCATATTTGTCACTAAATGGATGTTTGCAGTAACAGGTCCTGAGTAGGCTGTAGCTCATGCTCCTAACACTGAGTCACGGCCTAGAATCATGCTTTATTAGAGAGATAGGCTAAGGTTCCTCTAGGACAATGTACCTTTACTGTTAATTGCTTATACATTTGCTAGTCTCACTTGCTGTTTAATTTATGAAAAGGACTGAGCTGATAGGAGTCCTGTATCATATCCTGATTATTTATGTAGCTGGGCTAGAAAGTGCAATGCTCCTCACAGGTTCTAATAAATCACACATGTGAATCCTTTTGCCTCCATTCTTCAAATATGTGACTGTTGCATTTGTGATTTACACCAAACAGGAAGCCAGTCTGGGAACATGCTTATCTGTGCGTCTACAAAATACACCTTAGGCAAATAATTTACAAAACTTCTTAACGAGTCTGGGGTGCAAGATGAACAAATTGATGCTCTGGAGAAACCTGAAAATAATCCTTTTCTCAGCTTGCACTTGTAGCTGTGTACATCTGACAGCACTGCTAAAATCTGAGTGTCGTCAGCACCTTATTTCCTGGAACCAAGAAAATCACACACTGAGCTTTTCACCGTTCCATTGGGCAGATGCAAAACAATCCTATTTCCCTGGGACCAGAGCCAGATGGGTCTTTGCTGAATTGTACCGAGGAATGGGGGTAGACCTGGCAATTTTTTCACACCCAAATGTCCAACAAGGCTGAGAGTTTAGGCTTTACTCTAAAACTCTTAATTCTATTTTCTTCATGAACTTGCAACTTACTTCAGAAAGAAATTAGTTCCTGGGAATATTTTGCTGGTCTCAGCAAAGTTCTTAGTCATAGAATTTGACTCTGCCTACCCAGCTTGGCACTTTACTCGCTCTTAGACTGTCTAAAAAGCACTTCCAGGCTGGGAAATGCAGCAGTAGTGACTTTCCCAGCAGGTGGATCATACAACTCTCCTGGTGGCAGAGCAGGGTTGTTGAACACCTCTTTACTCCATACACAGCAGATGTGCTGGCAGATTCTGGACTTCATCCTTCCCAGGAGAGTGAGATTTACTGCATTTGAAGAGAAGGGATGGTACAGGTGCTCTTTGTGTATTAAACCTGCACAAATGGTTCTCCCATTGCTCCTGAGATGTGTAAGGCTAAAGGGCCAGATGGGAGGCTGTCACCCCCCAAAAAATTATGCAGTCTAACCACAGCAATCTTTTTTCCCCTTGTTTCCTCAAGGGAAAGCAAATATGTTTCATGGATATGTGTTCCAAACTGGTCATACGAAGTATCATGAAGTATATGATGCAGAATGGGCTATAAAGTAAATCTGGATATGGGTTCTAAATGTCAAAACAATTTATCTCACCAACAATACACAGAATTCTCAGCTCAAAAAGCCATTGCTGCCAAAAAAAAAAAAAAAAGTTGAAGAACAGACTAATTGATGCCTTTAAATTAACTAGATGATCTTTAAAGGTCCCATCCAACCCGAACTGTTCTGTGATTCTATGAATACACCCCACTCCTGCTCAATAGCAAACATGACACTATTGACTTATTTCTCAGCTACTTTGATTTCAACAGATCTATGAGGTGAAACTTAACTAATTTTTTTACTGCATTACATTCTTCCTGATACAAAATATAATTTCATTTCTTTTCTAGACAGTATGGTATAAGTGTAACTGCACCCCTCAAAAAAGCAAGACTCTGATACCCCAAGGGTCAGCTATTACTTCCCTGTTCAGCATACTAAGTTTTAGCTCTGTACATTTAAGAACTGGTATTGCAAACCCTTCATTGTGACACAAAAAAGCCAAAATTAGTATTTACTCTTTTCAAAATAATTAATTAATGTCTCTTTCAATATTATTGTAGCATTAGAGATCTTAGAACAAGATGTAAGACTGGAAGTAAGTGAGTGACATTTTAATCTGAATGAGTTTCAAGTCTCAAAAATCTCCTGCTAAAGGGTCCTTATTTCAGGGAAGAAAAAAGAAATCTGATGTTTATTCTACCAGCATAATCATTTCCCAACTATTGCTCCACTGGTGGAACAGGGTAAATAACTAAAAATATGCATTTGTCTTTTTGTCCCAGGGATGCAAATATGTCATCAGCTGTATTATTCACTGGAGATGGCCCATTTGTCACCATCACCAAAGGAGGTAACCACAGCCTAATTTTCACAAAAAGGTGGGTACAGTGAAGTTTCTTCCTCACACAAACGATGGCTTTAAGTATGGTGGTGATTATTTATGCACTAATATATAGCTGAAATTAATTGAAGTCCTTATCCATTTACTGTGGAAATTATATGCTCTTTTAGCAAAATATTTCTTATCTAGAAATCTCTAAATTATGACTACATAATATAGTAGAATTAAGACTACCTATACATAATATAGAGCAATTAAGATGGAGAGACATCAAACCATAGTCATAGAGTAGTTGTCACAGTAGGTTCTCTCTGTAATCAGCAGAGAAAAAGAAGCACTCCAAAATGTGATCCATCAAGGCATCTCTTAAAATACCATGAGTCACACTCTGTTAATCCTCTGACTTTATTGATACAGACTTTGGATACAGTGAGGAAAGCCATCCACAAACAGGTATCTACATTTAAAGAAACTAGCCCCACTCAAAAAATGGCTTCTGGATTTGTCTCTACGTTTACAAGTGAATTATCACATGACATGATCCTCAGAATACATTTGATTCTGTTCTAACCTTTCTCAGTCCAAATAACAGCTGAAGTGATTCTGAAGGGTGCTACAAACTGGTGGTTTCTTGTAGATTAAATGAAAACGTGATGTTAGCCCAGGATTACAACCTCAGGAAATTGAGGCGTTTACAGTATCCAAGGAGAAAGTCTTGCCATCGTCAATTTAAAGAATTTTAATGACTTCAATTACTGTTTTCTGCTTATAAGAGGGTTTACCGTACAAATTTTTCTGGATTTCTACCAGAAACACTGAGCCAGAAAATTGCCGTCTAATTGCTAAAATGCTGAAACCATGTTGAGGACAGCAAGAGCCCATGTTCTTTCAGTTTCCCTTTATAAACATACCACATAGTAACAAAGCATGAGAGACTTCTTAATTTTCTATGGTCTATTATTTTGTCTAAAGGAAAAAAAATTAGAAGTTACATTTTATGTTCTAATTATACTCTGTTAACCCCAAACATTTATCATTTTCACTGGTGGTGAAAGTATCTTAAACTAATGGAATATCATTGGAGGCTATTTTTCTTTTTTTCTTGAGTGAATGTCTAAACCAGCATTGCCGCAAGACATCTTGAAGAGCAGTAATGATTTAAAGATGTCTTCTGTTAATACCTATTTAACAATAAAAGTGATTAAAGCAGGAGGAAATGGAATAAATTCATTTATCTTAGTTGTACTTCTGTTGCAGAAATAGGTGTCTTCTCCCATGTTTCATCTGGACAGCTGATAGGAATCATTTTGCAGGGCGGCATTATTACAGATTAACACACAGATTTTGTACATATAACAAATGATAGAAAGATCACACAGATTTGATAATTTAAGCAACTGAATTCATTAACTGGTAATCTAATTACAAAATGTATTTCTCACATTGTCTTTGGTTTTTATTCAAGTGCATCCACCATTGAAACAAAGGAGGGCACATATAATAAGGTTTGAAAGCTGCAGTGACAGAGACAGCAAAAGCATTCTCTGGTGCCCTTAGGTAATGTGATTTTTGGCAGGATTGCTTTGTAACAGCCCCAAATCCTGCCTTTTAGATATATGTGAGCAGATTCCACAGGGACAAATGTTTATGCCAGCTCTAAGTGAAGATCATGCTCACAGATATCCTAAGTACTCCAGATTTCTGCCTGGCGTGCTGCTTGACAGCTGACACTCAGAGAACCACAGAGGAGGGTGCTCATTGCATGCCTCTGCTGCCTTTTGGCCTCTCCTGAGCTGACCAAGAGGCAGCTGAGAACTGCTGGGCTGGAGTGCAGGCAAGGAAGTGCTTTTCCTACTGGGAGCTAGCTTCACAAAGAAGAAAAAGCAGAGGCCAATGAATTAATTTCTACTAAAGCAACCAGTAGGTATTTGTGGTGGGACTGACAACTCCCTTTACACTGAAAACGTAGAATTATAGGGACAAATCTGACATTTTTGTGGTTAGTTTGGGTAGTTTATGCATCCACCTATGAGAAAGCGTAGGATCAAAGACCTAACATACAGCACCACTGACCACTCTTTGAAACCTTACGAAGGCATCATGGAAAAGGGTATTTGGTTGCTACGAAGTTTATGCAGAAGATAGCACTGGTTTCCTGGGGGCTTATGCATTTCTGGTAGTCCTTGATGTTTGTCTGGTTACAAAGGGACACCCTTATGAAGTCAATACAGATCTGAATACAAGTCACAGAAATTGGTTTCCACTTTTTAAATTACACCTTTAAAATTAGGTACCTACCTTGAAGTGGAAAATGGCAATGTGGGGCTATTCAGGGCTGGAGGAATATCTCATTTGCACCTCCCTGTAGCGAAAGTTTAACTGGGGAGGTGGTGAGTAGTTACAGTTCCCACTTTATTTCTTTTACCACTATGCCATTGGGAGATTACTGGGTCACATCTCACTCACAGCAGATATCAAATTTTAGAGCGAACACAGTGAGGTGCATCATTCCCTCTCATGTTTAAAGTATCCCTCACCTTCTCTATTTAAAAACATAATGTGGAAATGCACACTGGAAACAAACTGTTGTAAGAGTTTGGTTTCCTATTTTCAGCTCATTCATATTTCTGTGTGTATCAGATTTGAATTGCTAGCACATACACTGTCCCAAGTGTTTCAGATTCATTACAGGCTATGAACATAAAATTAAAACCTCTGGGTATCAGAAATGCCTAAGCAGTTTTCATCTGCCCTTCAGACTCTGGCTTTAAATCTCTGCTAAATAATTTCTAACCTAGCATATGCAACAATGTATTTTACAGTAGCATTATTTTCCTAGTAAAATGACACAGGTATATAAAACTAACTTCTTAAATTCTTTGGCCACACTGATCTCTAGTGGTAAGGTATTGAAAATATCTCAAAAGGCAGGGAAAAATACCGTAGGCAGCTATAACTTTATTGCAAATCTGTCACGGACAGATTACTCATTTCCCTAAAACACAAGAGTCTACTTTTATTTCCATAATATAAACCAATTAAGTGCCCTTTGAAGAGGAATATGTACATTTAATGTTGTATAACATATAATGTTGTATAGTTATAATTTAATTTTTAATTTTATAATTTAAACACATAGCATTAGTTATTATACTTAACAGGTTGATATTGCCAAAGGAATTTACTTATATATATATGATTATATAAATTTCTGTGTGTGTGTATGTATATCTATTTGACAGTCAGAGTTATTTGGTGTGCAGATACTCATGATCTAATTGCACTTTCATTCTAGAGAACAATGTTTGGACAACCTGGTGGTTCATTTGCAATGTAATATTCAATGTAAGTACAGAGAATCCAGGAATATTTCACACAGAGATCAAATTGTTCAGACCATAAAGCCTAATGTTTATAGCTTGAATGGAAAGGTTAGGGAATGGATTACAAATGCTATACTCATGATGATATAAACACTGGAAAATTTAGTCTTCACTTGATTTCAGTGTTAAGCGTACACTAGAGATGGACCTGTAGCAAAAACACATATAAAATAAATGTATAAAAATTCCAGAAGGTCCAAGGAAAGAAAACATCTAAATCCAAATTAGACAGTTGGATCTTGATTGCAGCTGTAAAAACTCAAACTTTTTTCCACATCATTTTTGAATAGCAGTTCAGATTCTACAAAGCCTATTTTTTCCAAGAAAATTGACTAGCCTAATAAAATATGCTACATCCTGTTTATCTTTTATTTGATTTTATTTTATTTTGCTTCATCTTAGCTTGTGGAAAACACCTGGTAACTCAAAATAATCAAACAAGAATTGTAGGTGGAAGTGATGCCAGAAGAGAGGCTTGGCCTTGGATTGTTTCACTCCGTTTTAATTATAAAACTCTTTGTGGAGCTTCGCTTATCAGTGATGAGTGGCTGGTGACAGCAGCACACTGTGTATATGGGTAATGGTCTTTTATGTGCAAGTTCACTAAGGAGACATCAGATTGTGAACAAATTGTGGCGCTGATATGAAAAATTAACAACTAACTCATGGTTTAATTACCACATTTTGAATCACTTGTGGGCTCAGCTGAAAGCTCTTCTACTTTCTGGTAAATCCTCAGTCCTTACTTTAATGCAGAGAATCATGGAAACTAATCAGCCTTTCCTGAAAAATAAGGAATTGCACTTTAGATGGTATTAATACTGAGCATTGGTACTTAATCCATAATTATTGTGAGCCTCCATTAATTAGGTGAATCCCTAATTAATGGAGGTATAAAGGGTAGTATAAAGGGTGACATCATATCCCATAAAGTAGACCCAGCATTCCTGCTGTATATTATCATGGATTGATCAAGATTTACCATGCATCAGTGGAATGAATCTTGATTTATGTGCATTGATTGGGCAATATTGGATATCCTCTTGATGGTGCTATTTGTACCATTCAAAGAAGTGATGCATATTTAAATATTTTCTAGGGTTTGCTTTCATAATATCTACAATAAAATCAAGTGTTGTAAAAGACATATAGAAACTGGAATGGAAAAAAAAAATTAATATTCAAAATTACAGTAGAGCCTTCATTACAAATAGCTAAATAGTACAGCAGTGGACACTGTGCCAAAATCTTGATGCTGCCTCATGGCATGACAGGAGCTACATTCCACACAAAGTCACTGAAATGAAAAGAATCAAGCCCTCTTAGTTTCCACACAATAAATCCACAATTGTCTTGCTACTTCCTTTTCACTTGAAGCACCTTTCTATTTTCACCTAAGTCTAATTTTATCATCTTGCCTTTGCTAGAATTTTCCTAAATTGAAGCTTACAGCTTCATACCTTCTGAACATTTAACTTAAACCCTCCTAGTTTAGAACAAAAGAACATCTTGATGTCAAACCAAAAGCGGAGCAGAAACCAATTCAGTCCAACAATCAGGTTGAAAATGTACTTTTTAAAGCATAAAGTTATTGATTAAAAAAACAGTAAATATTTAACTTCTCTGACAAATACAGCCTCAAACCAGCATGTGTAGAACAGGAAAAAAAATACAGATTATGTCATATTTTGCCTTAGCATATCTTTTTTGATTTAGATTAAAAAACTAAGAAACAGGTTTTCTATGAGCTGCAGCATTTCCAACATCTCAGACCTATTATTCTTTAGACATTCCATTACCATTTTCTAACTGGGATCAATATTAATTGCCTGCTGGGCAGTCAGCAGTATTCCTCACAGTGCTTAAAAAGCCATGGTAATTTAGTTAATGTATTTTCCTCCTCTACACCACCGTCTCATTAATTCATTATAAATAATGCATTATAAGATCACCACAAAAAAATCAGCAAGGTGTATCTGCAGCATGGATGTTTAAGACAGTGATACTCTCACGGAATTCTACGCACATCTACTCCATTCTATTTATTTGACAAAACATGCAAATGCTATGGATTATCACGATAAATATCAGCATTTTATCTAATACACCCAAAATACCACCTAATACATCCAAAACCCCCATTAATCACTCACTTAATTATGAATACTCCTTGCAACTTGTAGGAAACAATTAAAGCCATCGCGCTGGCAAGCATTTCTCGGCTTGTACATTCAATCAAATCTGACACAGCCATCAACAGTGGCTCGAACCATCGACAGAATAATTATGAATCCTCATTACATGAAGGAAACAAAAGACAGTGATATTGCTCTGATGCACCTTCAACACAAAGTGCAATATACAGGTGAGTTTTTATTTTCCCAAAAACTTGTTTACTCTATTACGCAAAACTGTGCTAAGCATACGAGGGTGGTGGGGAATCTGCTCAGTACTCCCTGGATATCTCTGCCAAAAAGTGGGTTTGAATTAATGAACGTTTTCTGAGTGATTTCATGAAAACCTGAATACAGGGAAGAGGTTGAAATTGATTGCTTTTTCTCGTTCACAGATTACATAAAACCTATCTGCCTACCAGAAAAAAATCAACAGTTTTTACCAGGAATTAACTGCTCCATTGCTGGCTGGGGAAGCATTAGGGAGGAAGGTGGGTCATCTGCTTGGAAAACTCTGACAGCCATGCAGCTGTGAGGGAAAGCTTGTTCCTATTCCACAGGAATTGCTAAGGTCAAATAGTTTAGAGAGCTACTTTTCCATATGAAAATGTAGGATCTATCCCATTCCAGTATTCCTTCTCTGAAGCAAAATTATAGTTATATTTATTAGAAAAAAACATTCATATCTAAGTTCATTAGGCTATGAAGAAAGCTTATTACATCTGTTGGGCTACACTGTGTGCTGGAAGAGAGATTAGGCCTTGCTGGCCAAAGAGAGAGCCTCGTTCTCAGACCCAGAGGTGACCCTGGGATTACAGCCAGGTCACCGGGGATGGGCTGAGAGAGCATTGTGGGTTTCTGGACAGTGTCAGCCCTATGAGATGTGATAATTGCAGTTTCTGACCTTGTAAGGTATTGTTTATCTTTCACCATAATAGGCAATGTCTGGGAAATACCCCAGGTGATTGGGGAACACTGAGGTGAACATCTTTCCTGTTTGTATGAGGTGATTTCCTGTCTTTCTATTGGTATTTAAGGGAATTTCGGATACGCAATAAAGTTCTTTTTTCTTTGCACCTTTACCACCATGTTGCGGAGTCCTTGCCCATGCGCGAATACTGCAACATCCACTTAGAAGTTAAGATGACTACTTCTCTCAGCATGAAATTTATACGTCTTGGTTCCAGATATTGAGTGGGGGAAGTGGAAGATTAGTCTTTCTGACAATGTGCAAATGATTTTCCCTAGAAGTCAAGAAAACTGACTGCAGTGTGAAATGTATGTTCTGTTTCTATGTCATATGCTCCAGATTTGGAGTCTCTGTGAAATAACAAACATGCCATTTCACTTCCACAGTTGAATACATTGACTTCTACATTAAATTGCATTTAAAATTTTGGGTAGGAATTAATAAAAGAATTTTTTATATAAACTTTAAATAATCAAAGTTACACAATGAATAGTGAGGAAACGCTGGACAACCCATGCTCCTAAGCCTTTAATCACCCCTTAGATCTCTCCACAGTGAGTTCATATTCATTGATTTTAATAATCTTGATTTAATTATAATGAAATTCAGTCTCATTACACTGAATGATGGGATTCAGTTAACGAGCCCTGTTTACTCAGTGACTGTGTTACAGGGGCATAAGCCTGAATAGTACAGCAGTAAGGCAGGGATTCCCACTGCTCAGGAGTGTGCTGAGCATGCTGGAGCAGGAACAAAACCATCAGTGCTCCCAGGGGGATGTATGTATTTAATGCCACAGGTAAATGTACTTTGTATTTTCATCAGGTCCCCCTTCAAATGTATTGCAAGAAGCGGAGGTCCCTCTCATTTCCAATGAGAAATGCCAACAATGGTTGACAAGATATATTACTGAGAATATGCTCTGTGCAGGATATGACATGGGAGGAATAGATTCCTGCCAGGTAAGTATAAGAAACTCATTTCCACTGCTGGCATAAACCACATCCAGTTACTGAATAAAATGCTCCCTGATCCTCCACTTGTCAAAACCAGAACAATCCCTGTCCATGAATGTAATTTCTACACACAATATTTTGCCCATTTAATAATTTATCAGGATACAAGTTTAAATTTTTTTTGTATCATCTTGGCATAAACAACCATGGAAGGAGATAAATATGAGGACCGGAAATTTTCTGCACCAGGCTTTGAATAATTCCTGCTGAGTAATTCCATGAAGGAGAGAGGCATATGCTTAGGGAAATGCAGAGAACAGAGAAATAAATACCAAATAGACTGAAGTCTCAGAAATGCTTCATTAAGGGAGAGAGAGCAAAGCTGCTTTTCCCCAGAATCTGTAGACTCTGGAGATCTTTCCTAAGTGGACACCACAGTATTTCAGAGAGGCTGCCTTTCTGCACTGATATACGTTCCTGTGGGTTTAGTTTTCATCCATTCCAGTTCTCCTAGTAACTCACTGCTTCTCTTTAAGGATGTAGTCAGAGCTGGCTGCCACATGATTTTTATTCCAGCAGTATGGAGTCTGTGGCATGGAGACTGGCTGGCTTTCCTCAAGCCTGATGAGGAGAACTCTCACATAATTCCTCTTTCCTTGCCCTCCCAACACAACCCTTCACCAGATGCCTTGACTTTGCCTAGCTTAGTATAGAACAAGGATTCTGTTCAAGCCTAATGTCCTTTCCCCTCACGGCTTTCCTCCTTCCCTTTTCCCTTCTGAACCTTATACTGAAAAACCCCAAGCAAACAGCGCAGCACCACAGGCTGATACAGAGTACAAGTGACCAGCACTGTGATCAATGACCAGTCAGCCATGAGCAAAGATAAACAAGTGAGTCCTGATAGCACATCCCCCTTTAAGCTGCTGTCACAGCCTTTAATGCTCTGGCATGCCCTAGAGTTATGGGCAGAAGTATTTTAATGGCTGAGTCCTTGCAGAATTCTCTGGTAGAGATCCATTCACAGGGCTTGGAGAAGACACAATTAATACTGGTTCAACTAACTCGATAGACAATGCAAAATAGTTGTTGTTTTCTTTCTCATCAAAACAAGATACCCATGGCTGACTCATCCCCACTCAAGCTAAATTAAATTCAGTCGCTATTGCAGTGCTACATCTGCTAAACTACTGCAAAGGAGGTGAGAGGAAAGGACACCTCTTCTGGCAATCTTGTTATTTTGTTCTCTAAATTTGAAACTGCAGAAACTCTGGGGTGACTGAAAATAAAACTGTGTTTTGGCTGAATATATTCAACTGAAAAAAATCCTCCACATTTACCAGGCTTTGTGAAATATGAAGGGCTGAACATAAAAGGAATAAGATTCCTTTGTGAAATATGAAGGGCTGAACATAAAAGGAATAAGATTTTTTTAAAATCGCTTGAAGCCCAGTCCTGTATTACAAGACTGATGAGAACCTAAGATCACATCATTTAAAAAATAAGAAAAAAAGAAATGGATCATTTCAAGATCTTTTTTTCACATGGAAATATTTACATTGATTTCACTTCTTGGTACCCAGGACATACAGGAGTACAGCATCTATCATCAAGGAATAAAATAAACAAACATCATAAACAAGCTCTACTTCAGAGTTGACACTGTTCACTTCTAACTTTTGAATTTCTTATTGCAGGGGGATTCAGGTGGCCCTCTGACATCCAAAGATGGGGACAAGTGGTTTTTGGTTGGCGTAACATCATTTGGCGAAGGGTGTGCACGTCCCCAACGACCCGGAGTATATGTTCGAGTCACCATGTTTGTGGACTGGATCAAAGAAATCATCTATTAGCTTGATATTTTTCAATTGTAGAAAAGGAAATGTTGAAAGTAACACATTGCATAATGATGTAAACTAGGTTGCCATTTCAGTCTCACAGAGAAACTGAATAAATATGTAAATCTTGGTCAGGAAAACATTGGTAACTTCTTCTGTTTGTTAGTAACACCCATTTCCAACTGAGCACAATATTTCAAAAGGGATGCTGTGGTTTTGTTAATAAATAGTTTTGTCGTTTTACTTTTTGTTTTATATAAGATCTTAGGAAAACAGATTCTTTGAACATCAGTGCATTAACTGCACAGTGAAGGGCTTTACAAAACATGGGCAGTAAAAAAAAAGTTTGCAAACTGTAAATGCTTTAGTGGAAAAGAATCACAGTTATTAATATGAGGTGAAATATTATCTGGTTTATGTTTTTATAATTGTGATTTTCAGTGTGAAATTTCATATTAATGCGTAGTCAACTTTCCCCAGCAATGTCTCTGCATATCAAACTGAAGATGTACGTTATCTCTTTAAACTGGGCTCACGGGAGTTCCTCTGCCTTGCCTATTACAAAAAGCTCTGGAATGAGGTTTATGGATTGTGCAGAAAGGCTGACCATGGATCATGCTGCTTTCTAATGAATGAACTGAATGTCAGCCAAAAGTTCTCTCTTGTGTAATGTGTTTGGAATTAATAGAGTTAAAAAAAGGATTGAATAGAGCTTTTTAGTTTTCTTTCTAGGCAAGTGTTTGGCAATTATTCAAACAATTATAGAGATGTGCTTGTCCACATCCAACCACAGACTCACCATACCACAACTTCCTCTCATAAAAAGTGATGTTTTTAAAAACATTTGACAATAATGAGTACCACTCTTCCTCATGAATAATAAGTGTTCCTATATTACACACTTTTTCTGTACTGGGGCTTTTTAATACAGATTTTGTGCTTTGTATAAAAACTAGCAGGGTATCCCGTTACAGAATTCTAAAGGGGAAAGAAAAACCCCTTATTTTGGTTTTCATTATCTTCTTGAGCTCTTTTATAAATAGGTTTCTATTCAAATATAATTACCTACTTGTTCAAATGCCTTAAATTCTATGGTGTCTTAGTGTAACATGATGCACTTCTTTATTTCTGTTTTCAGACTAGTGTAGGAATTTAATGTACTTATCATTCCACAGTACCATAAATACAAAATGCATTCTCACTTACTGTGTGGGTGTCTCTACACATACACATACAAGTGTATGATTGTTGTATGAAGCTCCTGGATTTGGTTCTTGCAACCCTAAACACAGGTATGAAATGCTTGCAAACACAGGTTGGCAGTCACAGATACAAAAAACAAGTCCCAGACTGTTTTCAGGTCTTTGTAAGCATTAGACAACTAGGTCCAGACCAAAATCTGTAGCTTTATCAAGACACCAAGACCACAAAGAACACAGATAAACACAATTATGACAGAGAGAAGGTAAGAAGGTGTTTTAGAAACAGTCTCTCATATGAAACACACAGGTTTTTAACATTAAAATATTAAAGTTGCAAATTCTATCTTTCATAGTGGACCATAGCATTTTGCTATCAGTATAAATTGATTTGGATGAAGCAATTCCATTAAAATGCTTAAGTAAAATATGACCTGATTTTTGCATTATTTACCATACATCACTATTGTACATTGTGTTTCAGTCTGTTAATGAAATACAAAAGCCAACTGAAAGCAGATCCAGTCAGTAGAAAATGTGCTTCCCAGGAATACAGTAAGATATTTTTATTTGTGTGCGTTTTCTTGCTTCCCAAAATGCAAAGCACAAATGTATTTTGAGATACACATTGATAAACCACCTCATCAGACTGAAAAAAGTTCTGTTATAAACCCTGGCATAAAAGGATGTATCATATAAACTATTTTAATTTAAAAAGCCATTTTATTTCAACTAATTATTATCTAGGTAAAACTAACATAACCTTAGTCACATTCTAGCCTTTGATCAACATCCACGGCTTCAGTTGCCTGCGAATTAACCTGTGGAGAAGCCAGTCAATACTATGTTAAAACGCTTGAGCAGAACAGATTATTTGCAAATGAGTCAGGTCCAAGTTGCTCTGAAAGAGAGGATGGATATGGTGATAAATATGGAAATATTTTGTCCCAATAACCAATATTTCTTATTTCTACATAAAATCTGAGTGCACTGCAACAGAAACATTGGATGCCACTTCCCCTCCTGCCTTCACACTGAGTTTGAGACAGGTCTGTGCTGATGCCTGCCCAGCTATCACTTTCACTCTGTAAAAAAGCACTCCTGAAGGTATTTGCACTCTCCTAACTGCTGCTTCAAAATCACTTCTGCTGCCATTAATCATGATACCGATAGTGACTTTACATGTTCTTTGGAAGTATGAAGAAATAGTTAATGCTTAAGTTAAAGGGAGTAAATCCTTCAAGGCCATAAAAATTAACTAAGTTCTTTCTACTACAACTCTTCCCAAGAAAGGTATCTCTTCTCCTCAGCTGAATTGAGTAATATTTATGTCAGTACTAAAACAATTCTTGCCTGGGTGATCATGTAGGATCACAGTATTTTCTCACTGCAGAGGAAACTGAAATAGGGGATTGAACAAAGAAAGATGTTGCTACTGACTGGAAGAACTATAAAATATTTTAAGTAGAAATAACAAACAATATTTAACCTGAACTACACGAGGAGGTCTCTTTGAAAAGGAAGCAAAACCACTGCTTAACAGCAGCTTTAAGATGCTTCCAAAAGTGTTTCAGCAACTAATTGCGCAATTAGCATTAATGGTATTGAACTTTCAAATATTTTTTCTGTACTCAGAAAAATTGAGGCACATTTGTGTCCGAAGTGATGTGGTGAGCATCAGCCAGCACAGTGCAGGCAACCCATCAGCTCTGCTTCGGTCAGTCTCTCCCCAGCATCCACCCAGTGGCAGTTCTGAGTCTGTGTTGAAGCCAGCAAGGTTGAACTCAGGCTCTTGAACTCTTGCTGCAACGGCAGTAAAATCCCTTGACTTTTTGCTCTGACACCAGATTGCCACCAACAAATCAACCAGAGTGCTACTGCCACCACCCCAGGCTGCTCCTAATGACTGGCACAACCATTCTTAAGGCACAGAAAGCTCTTAAGGAACCAAAGAGAACGGACATTAATGATGTTAATCATAACTCTAAAAGGCAACTTTAAATGCATCACAGTTACCTCTAAACCTATCCATCAATTAATATAATTAATGCTTTTCTAGATAATAGTCTGAGTAATGTTAGAATCGATCTACTAGTGCCAAGAAAAAGCCTTTGTCTTCTCTTTGTCCCAATATTACATTATTCCTAACAAACTATTAGCTACATTTAAATGACCTTTAATGTCTTTTTTTACATAGACTTACTGAAACAATAATTTTAATCTTAAACTCTTGCCCACTGTGATTTTTTTTCCATCAAAAAAATATTTTACTTAGGTAACAACTAACAGCTGCCTTCAAAGGACACACCATTAATGAGGTATCATTTTCCAAGTTATCTATGTTGACCTTGGGCCAATATGACAAAAAGTTCTAGTCAATCCCTGGCAAAATGAATTCATTCTATGACAGTAAAGGACTTTGAAGAATCCTTGAATTTTGCCACATTAGGCTGATGTCACAACATGGTGGCTGTTTCTGTCAGCAGCCATGTTAATATTTAATCAAATAGTATTTGTTCACGAGGTTCAAAAACTGTATTAAGTGTGCAAATAAATACTAAACAAATATTTTGTATCAAACTTTTATGCAAAGATAAATAATTGTTACACTGTAAAATTGTCAGTTCCATTTACTGTACATTGACTACAATACAATGCATGAGAGACTAAAAGAAACAGAGGAGGTTTGTTTAACTACAAACAGTCTTAAAACTGACATACATTGTGGATATTTCCCCATAAAAACTTCAAATGCTCTGTTCGTTTCATTGCTCACTACTAGCTAACTTACATCTCTTAGCAAAATAAACACATACCCTTTATTTAGCATGGCATATTTTGTTACTGAATTAATAAACAAACATTATACAAAAATGATCCGAACATTTGCCTCAAGGGGGAGCTTACAGTTCATTCTTGTAGATCCTTTGCATTTTCAAGCCATTCCAAGCTAATGTTCTTTGACGACATTATAATACAGCCTCACTGCAAAATGTTATTTTTGCTTTGTTTTCAGTCAGTAAATCATTATACCTCCATGCTACTGTCCTTCCTAGGCGTCTTTGAAATCCATAGTGTGGACTGGTTTGGACTGGTTTTTGTTCTTCCTTTACTGAAAAATAAAAACATAAACTATTTTCAGTGCATGTGTGCCTCTGCAGTCCTCATTCAGCTTTGTGAACAGACCTGAGCGTTTCATCCCCGGACCTCAAGGCCACATTTGGTGCTTTCACAGCGTGGGTTCCCCATCCACAGTGGCACTGTTACCAAAGACACCAGAGCACCCTGCTTAGCAGTGCTACTCCCAGGAACTGTACCGAATTGGCCTGTATGGATTTTATTTTATTTTTTTCCAGTTCCCATCCAACCACACCTCTCGTACAGAGAGGTCTTTTCAGAGAAGGGTGTGGACTCAGTTTGACCAGGGCTGGCAGAAGCTGAGCACTTCCCTTGTCTGGGGGGGACCAGAGCACACACACCCTGCTAAATCCATGCCCAAGGTGCTGCCCACCCACCCCAAGGGGTACCACACCCTTGCCCACCCTGCGTACACCAATGGGGTCACTGCACACCCCATTGCCAGCAAGCCTCTTCCCTTCAGGGCTTGACCTGACATCTAATGAAGTGATGGCACATGAATCACACTCCTAGCAATGAATGACTGGTAGAAAGCTTCCCTAGGGCTAGTTTTCAGTCAAAACTGTCAATAGTAGCTTTTGTGTTTGGTGTTTTTTCAATAAAAAAAGATAAAACTGGTTCCAAAAGTACTTGCTCTGCAATACTGCTAAAGTGTTCACTCTGATTTTTCCAGGGAGCCCTGACGCACCCTGAAAGTTTATGGCAGTCTTTCCACACGGCTACAACTGCCACAACACACCATCTTCCCTCACTCAGATTGGCAGGTGACAGTGCACTGCAGTCTACTGAAATGGGAGTCACTTCAGGAGCTATTGCAGCTGCATTTCAATGAAAACGCTTCAGTCTCTGGGTAGAATATTTCACACTGATGGTTTTTTTCCCAATTAAGTAAAAACCAGAGGAGGAGAAGCAGCCCTACATAGCTCTGTAGGGTGGAAACCCAAGAGTCCCAACAGTCCTATACATCCAGTTTTGCTCTTTTCCTGGTGCGTAAATGCAAGCAAGTCTGAGTTGATTTATAATGTACTTAGAGGGTGCTGAATAGTACAGTAGTTTTCAATCCCTCCAGACTTACCTCTGAAGTCCTACAAAGTAATGCATTATGTACCTGAGCCCATTGGAGTAATTGAAAAGACTCCCTTTGGCTTCAGTGGACTTTAGATCAGGCCACAATGCTATAAACAAAGCAATTGCAATGAATCAAGTAGTTCCAGCGCTTCCTTCTTAAAGAAACGAAGTCACTACTTCCTTCCGGATTAATCCAGAAAAAGCAGGCATATTCCATAAATTAATGATGATAGGCTTTGAATGGAGAGTCCTTGCCACACAGCAGGAACAATTTCTAAATACCTTGGATCAGGCTACAACTAGTATCAAATGAGCTTATCTTGAGCAAACCTACGCTGATTTTCACAGCTGGTTCAGGAAACAGGTTTTAGTGACAAAGGTAAGATGCAATAAATAACTTGAGCATATTGGTGTTTTGACCATCAAATGCAATCATAGAAACTGAGAAATATACCAGGTTGGAATTTAAACTTTCTGCAAGGCATTCAGATGATAATGGAGATGGGTCTTTGAAGCAGTTTCTCCTTGCTTCCCTGGAAGAAATGAAAGGGAGAGCATCTAAGCATGAATGAGCTGATCATTTCTGCTAGCTACAGGGACGAGGTGTTGCTTTGCCTTATTACTACCCTTCAAGAGCCCAATGCCAGGCAAAATTAGTCATGACCTTTCAAGCTAGGCATGTCCTGGTTGGCCATGGGTTGTGGCTTTCAGAGGAAAGGTCACCATGTTGTGGAAGCCTAAAAAAGAATGAGAAGTCAGGGTCATGTGGAAAGTTGGGGATCCCTCCTTCCCCAGCAGGACAGAATCCCTTCCCTAAAGCTCTACCGTGTCCAGATGATCAATTCAAGTGATTGTCTCTTTTTTGACTTGCTTTTTGCCCAAGAACTGCGTATTTGTGATGAACTAAAATGATTTGCAAGGCAGTCATAAGTGGAGATTGAAAATAGATAGGAAAATATTTTTAAAAAAACAAAGTTTTGTTTCAACAGATAAACAGAACACTTCCTTTTTGGTGATAGCTTTTTTGATCTACATGATTTTTTAAAATGGTGTAATTTCTTTTATTAAAAGTTTTTGACGCAACTCAAAATGGACATTCTGGGAACAAAAAAACCAAACCAACCAAACAATTAAAAAGAGAACCCTGTTTTGCGTCAAAACCATTTTGTCCTTGATTTTTGTATCATTTCATCTATCAAACTAATCAGCTAACAGAAAAAAGGGCAGTCTTCCAAGGTGAATTTCCAATATCTGTGTCATGCAATTTTGAAGTCTTGGAAGTTCAGATGAATTACTTCTGAATGAACTGCTGTAGCATCAAAGGCCTGATCAAAGCCCACTGAAGTCAACACTACCTTTTCTATTGATTTCAGTGGGCCGTGACTCTCTCGATGTTGTCCCAGGAGTATTCAAGGGCTGAAATTTTTCTCGGAAGAGAAAGACCTGCCAGAAAAGGTACAAACATGTACCATACTTACCAAGAAATCCAGGGCCATTGTAATAAGGGTTCCAGAATTCAATTACTATATGATTGCTATTGTTATACATACTCTTTTATTACTCTTTTTTACTTTGAGCTTCCAACCTTCTGCAGCCCCATTGCCGAGGTTTGTACATAACCTTTCACAGGCTTGTGTTGGCCTGTCATAAGACAGGTTGGAAAATGCACATTTTCCTTTTCTTTATAGAAAATGCATGAAATAAAAACACAATTTAGTTTATTATGCAGACCTCATAACATCTGCTCTTTACGGCTACTTGTTTCAATGAGACATGGTACCAAGGAGTACAGCAAATATCACTGTACAAGCACTCATACAGACAGAAACAGTCTTCACATGTGAAGTGCTTTCTCACCTAAAAAAAGGTATTGCAGCTATTGGCAGGAAATATTAAGTAAAAACCATAAGGAAAATATAAAGGCTAAAAATAAGGAGGAATTTTTTTTTCTAATTTCTTAAAACAGAGATATCATATTCCTTTTAAGTATTCCTTCTCTTCAGGAGGGACAACAGCTTCTGAAGCTGTTCATTACTCTTGATATTTTACCAAAATAGCATTTATCTACAAAACATATTCCAGTTTACACTCTTCTGGATTACATTAACTTGAAAACACTTCCTGAATTAAAGGATGAAAATGATATTTGAAAGTTTCGGAAAGACTAGTTCAGAAAAAAAAAATAAATTATATGCTGTCATATCTTGACATATCTATATCATATTTTGAGAAAAATGAAAATTCCAAAGAATTTTAAAGCATGAAGCAAAGTTCATTGTATTTCAAAGGCTGAAATGTTTCCTCTTTGCAAAACAATACATCTGCTTGGTACTACAGCTATGTGCACACACCTATTTACTTTATGCATCCTCTTTAGCACATACATGATGTACAAAGGATGTGTCAATGGTGTGTGGCTCAAAGCATGTTTTTGCTTTTCATTTTCAGTTTCTCTGCTTAGTGGTCCTTCTGTTGTTTGTATGGTATGTGCGGTGGAACATCATTAAGCAGCTTCTGGCCCTTAGATTTACCCTTGGAACAAACTGTACTTTAGGTTAGAAAGCAAGCCCCTGGGTTCACCCTGTATCTGTGAGGGACCCCGCTATTATTTCCCACAGCCCAGATAGCTTACAGGTGGTAATCACAATGAAAGAAGTGAAGTAAAAGTGCTGACAACAGCCCTGCCTATCAAGTGGTCTGCAAAGAGACTTTCCTCAGAAACAGGTGGAGTTCCAACAGCAACATACTTTGAGACCTGGAATTATTTCAGCATGCTGTGGAAAAGCCTGAAGGTGAATGTTCAGCTGTAACAGCTGAAAATTACTTGGATTTTAATAGATGAAAAGATGCTTATTTGCATATTTGGGGACAGATGTAAGCAGTCTTTCAGCAGGAATAGCTTGCCAATGGAAATATGAATTCTGCATTATAAAACCATTATGGATGAGTGTATTTTACCTTTTATGAAGCATCTGGAAACAGCAAGTCCCAAAAGCCACCAGTATCAAAAGCAGTAGTGGTATAGTGGGTATTACAACATAAATTAGATTCGGAATTATACCTACAAGACAAAAGTTCTCATTAATGTCTCCCATGTTGAAATGCTTCTAACCATTTGAGTAAAAATCTGGAGTAAAATAATAGAAATACATTAACTTACACAAAAGAACACATATGTTCCTTCTATAGGAAGAGCTCCAAAGAGAACTCGGCAGTATCAAAAATAAAACAGCACTTGAGTTATGTGCAAAACATGTCTTAAGGTCTTCGATTCTGATATTTTACAATTTCATAATTCAAAATTCAAGCATTTTAGCACGGTTCAGTTCAAAGCCTATTTTTACAGTCCATTTTAACTGTAAACTCAGTTGTCTTTTTATGTTGGATTCCCTGCCCATGCAGGACCACAGGAGGAATGAGCCTGGCTCTCGTCTTCTGTTTCCCCTTAAAAGACACATATAGCCTCTCCTTGACTGATGAGGAGAGCTAAAGGTGCTCCTCTGCAGGTCCCTGGACAAAAAGAGTGGGAAATGGCACAAGCTGAGACTCCATTATCTGTCTACAATAGAGGATGGGGTCTGCAGCTTCCAGAAGGGTACTGTTTCCCAGTAACTATATGCCCATGTTTTATACTAGCACACATTTAACGTACAAATTGTGGAGAGCTTCTCACCCATTGTCCCATTTTGAAAATATTTTTCACTAGTAAGAATAAATGTGAGTATTCAGGTTGTGTCTGAGTTTTAGAGAGAGAGTCTTTGCATAGTTTGTATTAAATGGCATTATTGATTTCAAACCACAGTTTGTCAATATATTCATTCCTCTGGGGTTACAAATAACAGAAATACTAGTTAGGAAGCTGGCTCAAATCCAGACAACCAGCAAAGGAACAGAGCACCCACTTTCCATAATCCCATGGTGCAATCCTGTAAAATCTAGAGTTGCTCCTTAGATGTGTTCAGTTCCTTGAACTAAAGCCGTGCTACAACTCTTCACGAGCCTCGGGACTCTGTTCAGGAGATAATTGCTGAATGAAGCAGCCAGGGGCACTGCAGAACCTGGGTAGCAGGTATCCACTTCCAAATATCAAGTGTCATCTCTACTGGGAATCTCAGCACGGCACTGAACTCCTCTTAGCATGTGGTTTTCCTTAAAACACAGGGCTCTTGGGGGAGCTATGGACACTGTTTATTCTGAGTTTGGTGAGACAAGGAAATAATTTGTTTCCACAGTAACTAAGAGGACTAAGACTCTTGAAATGTTATTCAAATATATGTATTTTCAGGGCACTTCCCAGGGAAACAGACTGTTTCTTCCTATTGACAAAAATAGAAACAAACATTAATTTAATTCCATTGTTAATGTTTTTAGCAGAACACCAAACTCAGCTGAACACATTACCTGTTTCAGTAGCAATAATATGATACTGATCTTCTGGTTTGCTTGTGTCATAGGGATTTCCTGCTGGCACTGTAGGAAAAATATCTGAAAAGGAAATGAGACATTTTAAGAAAATAGTAAAAAATATGGCCATTATATTGTTAAATAAATTAACAGTAATTACATTTAAATTTATATTGGGAAAATGAACATTTTTATGATTTATTAAAAATACATGTAAACAGGATTTTATTACAAAATTTGAATTATATCTGGAACAAGAATTACAAGCAGTGCTATTCTGAACAAGAGCCATATATTTGTAGCTGTTGCTCTCTGAAGGATTCATTTTTCCTGTGTTCCAGTTCTTAACTCTGCCTCTTAAACTTGAGCAATTTTGGAGGATCTTGTAAGCTGTCCTTATAATTATGTATTTACCAATGCAACTGAATTTAATGTGTCAAAATTTCTTACCGTATTCTGGCTCCGCTCTGTCTCCTAATTCTTTTTCTAAGACATTATCTGTTAAATCAATATTTGAAATTGATTGTTGAAGAATGAAAAACGTGTGCAATAAAACAGATGTTTCCATTATTTTTCATGCAGTATCACAGAAGCAGACACATTCCCCCAAACAATAATTGCTTAGTTCTTCAGCATTTCATCTTCTTACCAAAGACTCTTTGCAAACTAGCGTCAAATCACCTCTAGTTCATACTTCTTGCTCCTTAGAAGAGGGCTATAGTTTACTCTAGTTTCAGTCCTTGGTGGCCTCTGACTTAATGGCTAATGGTTAATGGCTGAGCCACTGAACACCCTAACTTCTTGTGCTGAATAAAGCTCCTAACATATTCAAAGCTTCATTTGTGCAGACAATTCTAAAACAATATAAGAAGTTCTCTGTATCATAAGGTTATACTAACTTAACAGCGCTATAAGACTACAGTTCTGAGCGTCTTGGTAAATACAAACTGTAGGGAGAAATCAAAACAGTGATAAAGCCTACTGGAAAAAGGCAATTATTTCACCTACTCTGGTAAAAACCAGCTACATTTGGCCATATGTAAAGAAAGATGCCAAGATACCCCAAAGAACTGAGCTGCTGTCTCTTGACAGCAGAAGAGGAGATGAGTTTTTAATTTGATTGCATAATCAAACCTACAGGAGCTGGACAGGAACTAAATGTGGTTGCAATTACCAACCTATAATTAAATTTAAGATCGCTGAATGATCAATATGATCCAAAGCCAGACTGAACATTGCAACAGTAAATGCTGTCAAGGGAGGCACTATAAAGAGGGCTTGGAAAAGTAAAAGTGTCTACCAGAAATGCAGTTGCTGCTTGAGCAAGGCTGCCTCACAAGCACTGCCCTGGACTTGCTGCTGATACAATTAGGTGAAACTTCATCACAGTCACCTACTGTTTTGGCCTGTGGCTGGTATCACACCCCATGTATCGAATACAGACAGGAGAGTTGTGAAAACAACACACTCGGATAACAAACTGAAATTCAATATGCATGTGGCACTTTAATACTCCTGGTGAAATGGATGTATTTTGTATTGCTAAGAGCTGACATTGAAGCCATTATGGTGATTTGGGGGGGAAAAAAGGTCATTTGTAAGTCTCACTTGGTTTGAGATAACAAATGTAATTTTCTTACAAACATTGCGTTACTTTCTTCAGGCAGTGAAAGAAATGTCATATATCTATTTATATACATTTATGCATCTACTCCTTTCCTCCATGTGACAGAAAAATACATTTCTGGAGAATAGTCTGTTTTGCTAAAGAGCACAATTCCAACAGTTTGAAAAATAAATAGCTACAATTCAGTAGTACTGTATTTAGCTGCATAACAATGTCGATACTAACAACAATCTACCTGTACATTGTTTGCCTTATACGCCTCATTATAAACTAATAACCCATTTCTACCTAGAGAAATAAATATAAATGTATTTTCATTGTTGCTCTTATCACTTTATTTTCTGCCAATCCAAAATACCCAGCATTTTCTCAGATGGTAAAAGCAGTAGAAAAAACAATTCTTTATCACATCTCAACAAGAATGGTAAGTAGTTCACTGTTACAGAATAATTATCTATTTTAAATTTGTTTGCTTTTAAAGCTATGAAACATACCTGAAACTGAACCTTTTTAATAAAGCCTGCAATTTCTGACATTAAAATGTTGAGTTTTTAACAACATGAAACATTTTTATTTTGTTACATTGTTTCAAAGTAATTCGAACAGTTCTAAAAGTGATAAAATTGCGTATGTCGCATTTCCTTAAAGGGCCTATGATGATTACTGATCATCACAAAGTAGTGATATCCACTAACAATTTAAAAAGCAGGAACAGATTTAGGGGGTGGCAGTGAAGTATACTGGTATATTAACACTTCCAAATATTTAATACTTGCTTGCAATATTTATTGCCATTAATACCCTCATTAAGAGACCAGAAAGTTAAAAAGTTAAAAACCAGAGGAACAAAATAGCCTGGATCTCTACAGACAGACAGATCTCTACAAAGAGAATGATTATTGCTTGATCATCAGCACAGAGAAAGAAGGTAGGAAACTACAGAATTATACAGGTCAAATAGCTGCTAAGAGTAGGATTTCATAGAATCATAGAATGGTTTAGGGTGGAAGGGACCTTAAACAGTATCTTTTTTCCAACCCCTTGCCATGGGCAGGGACATCTTCCACCAGACCAGGTTGCTCAGAGCCTGGTCCAATCTGGCCTTGAACACTTCCAGGGATGGGGCAGCCACAGCTTCTCTGGAAAACCTGTGCCAGTACCTCAACACCCTCACAGTAAAGAATTTCTTCCTAATATCTGATCTAAACCTACTCTCTGTCAGTTTGAAGCCATTCCCCCTTGTCCTGTCACTACAGGCCCTTGTAAATAGTCTCCTTCCATCTTGCAGGCTCCCTTCAGGCACTGGAAGGCCACAATTAGGTCACCCCAGAGCCTGCTCTTCTCCAGGCTGACAATCCCAGTTCTCCCAGCCTTTCCTCACAGCAGAGCTGCTCCATCCCTCTGATCATCTTGGTGCCTCCTCTGGCCTGGCTCCAGCAGGTCCCTGTCCTTGCTGTGCTGGGAGCCCAGGGCTGGATGCAGCACTGCAGGAGGGGTCTCAGCAGAGGGGGCAGAGGGGCAGAATCCCCTCCCTGCCCTGCTGCCCACGGGGCTTTGGGTGCAGCCCAGCACACGGGGGGTTTCTGGGCTCCCAGAGCACACGGCCGGGCCATGTCCAGCCTCTCACCCATCAGCACCCCCAAGTCCTTCTCCCAGGGCTGCTCTGGGTCTGCTCATCCCCAGCCTGGGTTGGTACCAGGGGCTGCCCTGACCCAGGTGCAGCACCAGCATTCAGTCTTGTCAAACCTCATAATATTCCCATGGCCCCACTTCATGAGTTTTTATTAATTAATAAATTCAATTAATCCATAATTTCATACGCATTCTGACTTTCAGCTTAGTTTTTGAAAAGACACACCAAAAATTATTTGAAAACATTTGCATGATCCTGCTGAAGAACACGTTTTCATTTACTGTAAGTACTGCCAAGAATAGAAAATGTTACAGGCTCAAACTGGAAAGTTTACTTTTCACGTCCTTTCTGGTTTTGCACCATGTTCTAGTTTATAGATCACTTTTCCTCTATTGACATATACAGAACTTATGTCATGTCTGGAAGCACAGCCAAATTGCCTAAGATCTGTTTTTCCTGTCACCATCTCAACTAGCATGCATCTGCTTTCCGTATCTCCAAGTCTACATGCATGAACGCAGAATTTTTTCCTGTTGTTCTGGACTTCATTCTTCAAGCCATGACTTTTTGAAATAACCACCACACATAAGTTGGTATAAAATGGCAGGGTTGCAGCTACAATGACAGTGCAGTATTTTTTACAGGAGGACCAAGAGATGTCTTGGTCATCCTACCCGGAAAGTAGGAAATGTCCACTTAAAACACTTCGTGAAGAAAAAATAGCTAGGGAATTAATTAAATCAAAACAAACCTGGGAATGCATGATAGTGAAGCTAACTTTGAAAACATTCTTATTAGATATAAACCAGTTAATTTAAATGTATTCAAAATGTATTTGAATAGTTGTTATTGACATATTACATCCCCTGTTAATGCCACCTCAGGCACACACCAAATGAACCAGTACCACAGGCCAAAAGACACTTGAAGATTCCCTCACAAACCAAGAGGCAACAGTTTTTCTAAGACAATATCCCACCTGTGAAATATAACTTTAGTTTCACCTACCTGGGGCATATTTGCAGATAAAATTGTGCTTCATGTTGCATCTATCATCGTTCCATTGATAAAGGTATGGCCCTCCCAGACCAGGGTTTGCAGTTGGCTGATGATACATCACCACACAGGCTTCACTTCCACAGGAAGGCTCATCTGTATACCAATTTCTAGTTTTTGAAGATAAGGTTCATCAGGATGACAAAGAAAAGAGTTTGCCAAAAAAAAGAGTTTGCATCAATGAAGAAATATTAACTCCGGCAGTCCCATCCTCTTCAAACACATCCTGCATTTCCCACGACCCTTCTCTGAAAGGCGTTAAAGGCCCAAGCTCCACATCCCTGAATCTTAAAAAAATTCTGATCAAAGCACCTCTACAGAAATAACACCCTACTGTTCTGCTTTCCTCCCCATTAGACTCTTAGCTGTCCCTTTGTCCTGAATTCTGTGAGTTGCTGCTACTCTGGCCCTCAGCTTCATCAGGAAGTTAAAGGCTTTCCAAAAAGGTTAGAAACAGAACAATTTACACTAAGCACCTCACAATAATTTATTTGGTGGACGGCTCCCTCATTTGAGACAGCCAGAGCCTTGCAGACTTTACCTGCCTGCTTTCAGACCACACCCTAAAGACTCTGTGTGTGGCAAAACAACCTCCAAACGTCATGCAGAGGCAAACTCTGTGGGTGGGAGCAAAGAAATTTGTAGGCTGAAGCCACAAAATGCCATCCTGTCACAGCTTCAAATTCAAAACCCCGATTGCCAGCTACCCTTTATCTGGAGAAGTCAAGGGGGAGACACTACAAACTTCATGCCTTCAAGCAAGACGTGGCATTTCAGGCTCCATTTCTGTCCATGAAATCTTCTCAGTAAGCAGTTTCACATACTTACCTGAATTGGGACATACTTCCGTCAGCCCACTGGTAGAGGTCGGGGCAAGCACTCGACGTGGCCAGTCCGTCGCCACTTCTCCACAGCCCAATCCAGAAATCGCCATCAGAAATCCCAGAGCCTGATTTGGTGAGGTTTTGCAGCATGTTTTCTATTAGCTGCTGCTCAGCTTCACTTTCCAAGCTCAGCAGAGCCCCACCATCGATTTCACAGGCCTGGCGGGCCTCCTGGAAGCCCACACGTCTAGACAAGTCCTGGAAATAGGCTAATTTGTAACACGAATGCTTGAAGGCACCATAGCACACCTTCTGGCCTGAAAAATAAAAGCATGGGACTGTTCAGAGCATAGTAATGAATATCAAAGCTGCAAGAAAAGAACACAGCACATCATGCATATGCTGATGGAGTACTGGAGATTTTTGTCCGAGAGGATTCACGGTGATAACACTCGCACCACTGAAGTCCTTTGCTCTAATTTAAATTGCAAACAGCACACAGTTCATGGGAATCTATGCCATCTTCTCATGGCCTGTGAAACTCTCCAAAACACTGAAGATTCCCAATAGGTTCTAGAAAAATATTCTCTACTTTAATGACTGTACCATCAGGCCTCTCTGTTAAAGCCAGGATCTGTTTGGAAGGTATTTTCTTAACTATTTCATAGTAATGGACCAATTTCATTTTTATTTTGTAATTGGAGCTATTCAGTTAAAAAAAAAAAAATGTTTCAAGTTCCCTTTTTTAGTGGCAAGAAGGAGCTGGAATTTTTTTTGGTCCTCTAAGTTAACACTGAGAGGCCCTGTATGAGAGGAACTCATAGCCACTCTTCACTACCATGTGGCTAAGTACAACCTGCAAGGGTGTATGGAAGGAGAGAGTCTGCTCCTTCCAGTTCGGCATATCTTTTTCTTAAAAAGTAAAAATAATTATAATTTTCAACTACTAAGACTCTCTAGAGTTTACTCAAGATGACGGATTCACTTGTCAGCTGCAACTGAACTCCAGTATGTTTATTTAGGGACAGTAAAAGGCTTCTAAATATAACCATCTCTTTAAAAAAAATCAAAAGCAAGTTTTTCCAGTATAGAAATTTATCACTGGAGAAGAAAAGTAGGAAAATTTATTTTGTTAGGTAAGAATGACTGAAGGATACCAAAGTAACAAAAACTACCAGGCATTATCTAGATTGTTCAGAAATCAACAAAAGTCATCATTTTACTAGAAATCTGACAATCACACAACATGCTGAGCCGGAAGGGATCATTGACGGTCATGGAGTCCAACTCCCGGCCCTGTGCAGAACAACCAAGAGTCACACCATGTATGTGAGAGCACTGTCCAAATACTTCTTGAGCTCTGTTAGCCTTGGTGCTCTCACCACTTCCCTGGGGAGCCTCTTCCAGTGCCCAACCATCTTTTCCTGATATCTAACCTAAACCTCCCCCGACACAAATTCAGGCCATTCCCCTGGGTCCTGTTGCTGTTCACCACAGAGCAGAGATCAGTGCCTGCCTTTCCTCTTCCCCTCGTGAGGATGCCGAAGACCACAATGAGGTCTCTCCTCAGTCTCCTCCAGGCTGAACAAACCAAGTGTCCTCAGCCATTCCTCATGCAGCTTCCCCTCAAGGTCCTTCACCATCTTCATAGCTCTCCTTCGAGCACTCTTTAAGAGCTTTATATCCCTCTTATATTGAGGCACCCAAAACTGCTTACAGCACTTGAGGTAAAGCCACACCAGCACCAAGTACAGCAGTTTATTGTACCATATCAGATTTGTACTTGAAAATCTTGTATTTAGCCTCACTTTTAAGCAAACCCAGATATATGACTCACATAAATAACCTTTGAACAAGATTTATCCTGTTTCACCTTAAAAAAAAATTGTAATTTGTCACTGGGAAACAGCAACATCCTGCCATAACTTCAGCTGTATTTAAGTTTTCCCAGTCAGTTTTCCTATACACAAAGAGTAAACATCAAAGTAAACAAAAAAGCTTAAAAGCTACAATGAAGTTCATTCTTTTTGCATTAGTGTTGCTTCATTTTTGTCTTTAATAAGTAGGATACTTCCAATAGCAGACAGCGCAAGGGCTGAGATGAAGACATCTCTGCATTTGCATGGAGCATAGTTTCAAGTATTTGCAGAGAATAAGCAGACTGTGTCAAAGATGCATTAATACAGGAATGGAAAAACAGGATCAGCTCTTGACTTTTAGCTAAATCTGAAAGTAACTTTTATTTTTTGAGATAATTTCTGCTGTAGAGAGCTAAATTATAGGGGCAGTAGGGATATCCTGTGCTTAGCTTTCTAGTGTTTCCTACAATTCTTGTAATTTTTCTAAAAAAAAAAAAAAAACAAAACAAACAAACAAACAAACAAACAAACAAACAAAATCCAAACAAAAACTCTGAAACCTTCACTTTATAATGCCCTATTACAGTTCATCTGGAGAAGGACTATCAGGAAGAGAAACATCTTTGTAATCTCATTCTTACTTAGCAGACAGACTTCTGAAAATTCAGCTGTTTATCAGTAACTAATCTACCAAAATAACACAGGAACAAGAATAGTCTGAAAAAAGGACAAGCTTCTGCCACAGATATTCATGGAAAAAGCCAGGTTCCAAGATCAGGAAGAGAGTGCCAATTTTTGCTTTCTCTGATAACGTGCTGAAAACACAGTGTATGCCCCAATTTCTTTCCTGACATTTCCCTTTACTCATACAGCTTTAGAGCCTTGCTCCCAACAAATGCAGCAAGAGCCACAGTCCTAGCTGGGCTGAAGAACCAAGGGACAGACTCTTTGACAGAGATGCATATGAAATAATGGGCTTCTTTTTAGACTTCTCTGAACAAAAGAACTACTATTATCGAAGTAACAAAGTGGTACATCTAAATGCTGCAAAGTGGGAAGCGCAAGAATGAAAGCTGCATGTGAAATCCCAGCCCATTCCCTTAATCTACAATGCTGAATTCCAGTTTTGATCGATTTTCCCCAGGAGCTCTGTGTCACTGACAGGACAGAGGGCACAGGGAAGGAGGAGCTGACCAACATTTTGACCCTCACCACTGGGTGAGTGACAATGGCTTATTGCCAGAGTACACACGTGTATAGAACAGCACAAACATCCAAAGCCTAGCACGGAATTATGCAGGACACTAATCGCTTCCAAGGAAAAGTGACCACACCTTGGCCTGTAGCTGAAGATTACATTCAAAGTATTAATTCAAGATGTATATGCAAACTTAGGAAGAGTGCTTTGTCCATTGTCTTGTTCCTTTTATTTTCCCAGATAATCTTTGAAATGAACTCTTCCATGATTCCTTTCATTCTATGCACATACTCCTCCTTGACATCAAGTAGTAAGTTATGAGCAAATTCAGGTATCAAAGTATCCTGGTCACAATTCCAGTCATGTGGGAATGTTCAACCAACAGAGGTGAGCAGGCTGACCACTATGGATCATAATTCCTGTGCTGTTCCTCCCTCTCATGGGAAAATACATAACTTTGCCTGTATACCACACGATCCACTCCCCATCCCTGCATGCTCCCCTCACTCTCTGTTCTCGTGCACAGTCTCTGCTCTTCTGTGACTCTCCCAAAATCTGAGTCAAACCTTCCAGCAGGAGAGATGGATCCTTGCTGGATACCTGACCGAGCCTTCTCAGGATGCTCATCTGCCAGTCAGCTGCTGCATGGAGACTCAAGCAGAATCATAGAATCTTTCAGGCTGGCAAAGACCTTGGAGACCATCAAGTCATGGCAAGTGCTGTTTCTGACCTGCTCCAAGGCTTGTAATCCCTAAGCTGTGCTGTATTCCGGTCCAATACAGAGGTTGTGTCAATGCTCCATCACCCACATCAAGGAAATCAGGTGGGACTGTATGGAGCAGCAAGGAGGATGACAAGCATTTGTGACAAAGGCAAAGAGCTACTGCAGCCCCCAATATGTGCCCAGCTTGCCACCGTTGTGCACTCAAAGCAGGGAGCCCTCTTGGAGCCACCAGAATACGGACGTGAGGGCACAGTCTGTACCCAAGGGTTTATCTGAAAGGGTTTGCAAGTTTAAATCTTGAAGCTTTGTGGAAGACATTTTCTTTCTTCCCTTAAACTGACCTGAATAATTTTTAAGGATACCATCGTTATTGCAGATGTTTGGGCAGGGTTAAGTAACTCTTAAATCAAGTTTTATAAAGTGAAAGAATTGAACAAAGGAAAATTTGCATGAAATCCAACTCCTAAATTACTGCTCTTTCATTTGTTGCTCTCTCCACCTGTGGCAAAAGAAATAATTTCCTCCTAACATTCTGATCATTTCTGCAAGAATATACCTCCAGAAACCAACAGAGAAAACAGCAAGAAACCAAGAAATAATTGGCTTTAAGACCCATAGACCCAAACAGTGTGAATGAAATCTGTGAGGCAGAGCCGTAAGCTTTCTGGAAGAAGCTGTGAATTTCTCTTGTTCTCCTTAATTTAATCCCTGTGTTTAGGCAGTGACCTACTCTGAAACTTTTCTTTCTTCTTTTGAAGCAGACTTTGAAGCAGCTCCACTACAACAGATAAATGTGTTAATGGAAATCTGCAGTTGTGCCTTAATAGCTGGCAAATCAGTTGACATTTTAGTGTCCTTCCCGGAACACGCTGAGATGTCAGGTTTTAAAGCTTCGTTTTTTTCTCTCACTACTAATTTCTGAGCTACAAAGCAGAAATAATTTACCATTGAAAAATGACAGAATGGACCACATTGTACAGGAGACAAGATAAGTATGGGAATATTAACTATGTGCTATTTTACCTTATTCTAACATCTTTCAGCCGATTTCACACTTCGTTCTAAAGCAACATTTTGTTATTTCGGCTGTATAAATTGAGTTCCAATTTTTCTGTCACAATTGAATAGAAACCAGATTTGTAAGCAAGCCTATTGGAATGAATCACACTAAGATACTACGCAACATGAATAATCTTTTGTTTTGTCTCATCATCCCATTAGCTGATGAAAGCAAGTGAACAGTACTTGCTCTAGAAAGTGCTCTCTGCCATTTCCATCCATATGGGTCAGTTTTCATCTTTGGGTGTCACACAGCAGCTCCATAGTAGAATGTTTAGATATAGGCCTCAGAACAAAGGTATTTTTAAACTAAACTACTCATTAAATATTTCTGCAGATAATTGTACAGGGGGGGAAAATCTCCTTCAAGAAAAAAAGAAACAAGCAAATTTCCAGCTGTTATTTGAATCAGTTGTATCTCCATCATGTTTTAATAATCCTGCTTCATTAAACAAATAACAAGTTCCTTGATTTCTGTCATGACAGAAGTTACAGCAAAATGTCATTTAGAAGCAAAACTGCTGATAAAATACCCAGGTCAAAGACTCCTCTCCCTAAGAGCATCAGGCTCAGCACAAAACTAAATCCCCACAGGCCCATGAGGAGTACAAAGGTCATTTTGAGTGACACACCTCGCTTAGCTGAAGTCTTTGAAGATGTCAGGTACAAGATAAGCTCCCTGCTGATAAATCCCATTCCTCTTCCTCTTGAACCTTACAAACTAACCTGCAATCCAGGGTTTGACACCGTTAGCATCCACCTAGATTAGGTCAGCCACCGCACGTGCACAGCATACGTGAAAAGAGACAAAAATGAATGCACAAAGCCCGATGTACTAAAGTCCATCATGTTTTTGTATTTCGACTTTTTTTCTTCACAAGATAATGGATTCAGCAGAAAACACAGAAGAACATTTGGTAAAAAGCAATGTGAAATATTTAACATTAACCAGAGCAGTGTGAGCCTAACAGAGACCTCTGAAAAGAAAGTGTAAAATGAAACACAAGGACTTAAGTGAAAGTGATAATGAAATAGCAAAACAGAAATCTACAGTAATCAACTAAAATATTCTCTGCCTGTGTTATGAAGACTACTCTTGGTCTTGAGCTTGCACGAGCAGTGACCTCAGGGATGGCTAACCAGCAGGCAGGACACGGGGCAGTTTGTTTTCACCTGCCCCCACGTCACAGGGCACTCCACACCGAATCCCAGTGATGCACTTCAGAATGTGCCAGTAAGAGACTAAGTGGTATTAAATTTTCCTAATCACATTTTAGTTCAAAGCTGATGCATCCTGTCAGATGATCTTTGTACCATCCAGTCGGATTTTGACTGGGTTCAGCTGCTGGTCATGTTTTGCTGTATTACGTTACTGCTGTTGATGTTTTGCTGCATCACATTTGTGTCCATCCACCAAATATAATTTTTTTTTTATGATTCATATTACTTAAAAATAAAAACTGTGATAACATTTCATAATTACATTCTGTCTTCATTTATGATAAAAGCATCTTCTGCTTTTCCCAAAGTTTGTAACACTGAAGACACATCATTCTCTAGCTGAGTCACCGTTCAAACACTGATGTTTCTCAGCTCACAGTCCTGAGCAGTTGAGGAATTCCATGTGCTTACAAATTTGACATTCAAATAAAAACAGCTGCATAGGTCACATGCCAGCCAGTATCTATATTGATATCTTCATAGCTACCTCTTCCATACTTTAGCAGGTACTTTTTCTTCCAATCCTCCTAATAACCAAGCCTCCTGAGAGAAGAGACATTCGTTACTGATTTGTTCTGGGTTAGGGATTATGCCTAAATTGTCATCATACCATTTTCCTTAAGCGATTTCCCAAGGTGAAAAACCCTCAAGGGTTCCAAGTCACTTTTAGTGGCTTATATAAAAAACCCTGAGGGCCACATTTGGCTATCCAGTAGCTGTGCTTCAGGCAGACGTGCACAGCAGACAGTTTGTATGCACCCTGTCAGAGTCACGAGCGTGCAGACAATGTCTAAGGTGGCTTAACAGAGGCTGCCCCCAACCTCTCGTGCAAAACTCATCTATCAGCCATCCTTAAAATACTCCTTATAATGGAGTATCTTTCTTGCTAAATTCTTGGGCAAGTAAAAGTTGTAGATGTATATCTAGACAGCAAGTCTAAAATGATAAAGAGGATTTTTTTTCTATTCTCTTTCAAACACAGGCCAGATAATGTAACTTTTGCCATTAGCCATCCCATATCCTGTGAATTAGAAAAGATGAAGCAAGAGGTCCTCCCTTGCAAACCAGGCAAACAGCTGTTTCTAGGATTAATGCAACTTTTGCAAAGAGGAAAAAAACAAGGGATGATGAAGTTTAGGTAAAATAAAGTTACTGTATTACACCATTCATACAGAGATTTAGTACAGTTATGCAGAATATAAAGCTACACAAGATTCATTTGTTCCTGTCCAGTCCCCATCTTCTTTATTTTCTCTTTTGCCATGGGAAGTGATTTTCAGTTCATTTATTGCTGAAAATGGGTTTTCACCTCTATGTTAGCCTTTACTAGTTCAGCTATTGCGTTTCTAAGCATTTTTGGGGACAGGGAATGGATTTATTTCTGAATGAAAACTGTCCTCGATAGACCCATAACAGCCACACTTTTAAAAATCAAGCAGTCAAAAAGCAGACAGTGCAAAGGAGCACCTGGCAGCGCTGATTTACATATTAAATATTACTTATCCCTAACACCTGGATTTTGCCATCCAGCTGAATACAAATGCAATTAAAATCACATCTGAGAGCTCCCCTGCACAATGCAGCAAGATGGCTGGTCACTAAAATGGGTAGTGAAGAATGCACATGACCACTTGCGACAAGCATTGATCTAAGCAAGTTATTCCTGGGAAGGTTTGTCAAAGCTTCTGCGTGCTGAGAATCTGCACTATTCTAGGTCTTGAGAGGATGCAAGAGGATTCCTTGTCCTGCAAAATGTTCTTCATTGAGTCGAATAAATTGCTGGGAGAATTTGTCTTTTCTGGAGCAGATTAAAAGTTTGTCTGGATTTTCAAAATCCCTGATGTGGTGCTTCAGGCTTGTTCTTGATGTCCTAGGAACTGGAATACCAGCCTGCATGAAAGCTGCCATCTTCGCACAGCACTGATAGGCTTATTCACTCATTTCCCAATTAAAACAACACACATTTATTTGTTATAGTTAGCTTCTCAACCCTGGCACGCAAAGGAGGGCTCTCAGGCCATTGATAACAGAGCTGTAAAGAAGTAGCTTGATGTCTAAATCACATTAGAAGCTAATCAACACTTCACCCTCCATAATTACCATTGCAGGAAAACATAAGATTACAATTATGTAAATCAATACAGGGTGTCTTCAACTGGAAAATTAATATCCACTTTTATGAAAATGTTTTAGTCATTGATTCAGGTCATAACTCAGTGTCAAAAAAATAATCTATAAAGTTTTTCCCAAGAAGAACTTCTTTTTTTTCCCCCAGGTCAAATCATTAAAGCCCTGACAGATTTCCTTTCTTCAAAGTGAAACATACCTTCATTTTGGCATTAGCTCCAGTTTCAGCTATCTAACACTCATAAATTTAAAGCATGAGATCCATTTAGCTTTTCCTGTAATAGCTATTTTCCTTTCTTCTGATCATACGAACTTTACAGGTGTGTATCACAAGGCTGGCCATGGCAGTCAGCCACTTACTTCTCTAAGGGGCCAGCTCACAGCTGCACTGTCCTGGGGGGTCACAAAAAGTGGCCACAAAGCTGCTAAAGCAACCCTCTAAAGTTGCCCTCCCTTTTTTAAGGAAAAACTTGGACACAAGCAGGCCTATGATAACACCCAAGTGTCAATGGCATCTGTTTGGACACATTCAAAATAAGAGGAAATACAATGTGCTGGAAAGATCTGCACATCTACAAGTCTGCTCTAGGATGTGGATAACTTTACCTAGAACTTTAAACCACCCCCCTCCGTGCCAAAAAGTCCAAACAAACAACAAAAAAACCCCCAACAAACCAAACAAAAAAACCCACGTACTGCTGAAGCTGTTAGCAATGGGTTTGCTTCGTTTTGGGTTGGTTTTTTTTTTAATTCTGATAAACACAGTAACACACTGGTTAATTCTTATAAACAGAGTAACACAATAAATTGTTTATGTATCATAGCCTAAAGACATGCCAAGTATTCCACAATTTCAGCTGTTTATTAAAAAAAGTATAAACACTGACAAGATTGGCCCAGAGAAGCTAGAAGTGTTCAAGGCCAGGTGGGACGGGGCCCTGAGCAACCTGGTCTAGTGGAAGGTGTCTCCGCCTTTGGCAGAGGGTTGGAGCAAGATGATATTTAAGGTCCCTTCCAGTCCAAACAATTCTATGATTCAAATTAAGTCCATTCATCAATAGTTTTCTGTGTAGCCATGAAACCCAGAACAGAATTCACAGCAACTTTAAAGACAGACATACTATGGCAGCTAAGAAGTTGTTGTTAATTTGCTGTGGAATAGCCATAATAGATAAAAATTGTAGTCTGAATGCCTCAAGTACGTGTGCCAGCCCAGGGGAGCAGGGAATACTTTTATTCTCATACCCCAAACCAGCAGACATTTTCACAAACACCCAATTTTATACCCATCAGTAGGTTCTCTCAACAGGTTTTCTCCCACGCATAAATTTAAGCATTTTTGACAGTTTCTGCTGATGGCTTGTTTCTTATTTTTGCCTCTAGAAGGAAATAGTTCGTAAATCTTTGGTCACAGAATCACAGAGTATCACCCAGTTGGAAAAGACTCCCAAGGATCATTAAGTCCAACTCCTGGCCCTGAACAGGACGATCCCCAAGAACACCACCATATGCCCAAGAGTGTTGGCCAAACTCTTCTTGAGCTCTGTTGGGCTTGGTGCTGTGACCACCTCCCTGGGCAGCCTGTTCCAGTGCCCAACCATCCTCTGGGGGAAGAACCTTTTCCTGATATTCAACCCGAATCAACAGATCTGCCTTATGTCAGTTCAATGAAGGAAAAAAGGAGAAGAGACAAAACACACTCTATCAATTATTTTTCACAGCAAACATCGCCCATTCTCGGTATTTTTCAGTGAAATTTGAATGTGTTTTTTCCAAGCAGGTGTATTTTCATGGATTTGTTATCAAAGAATCTGTATTTGAAATAGACTTAGGTAATATATATGGACACCAATTATATTAATTTCCTTGGTTTAAGGACTTTAAGAGCTTCCTAGGGTGTAACACCCTTTATGCATTTCAGTACAGGAGTGTAGAGTGCTTTCCTTTTGCAGCAGTTCCACAGCTAAAAGAGAAACCAACAGGCAAATCCTTTCCCATTCACCTTTTCCTAACAAAGTGGGAAAAGCCAATCCACATGGAATCTTTAAACTGGCGACAGTTCACTTAAGGCAAAAATAGAGGGGAAGCTTGATGGGAGGACAAATATGTTAGAATATTAGAAAGGATAATTTACACTAAGAGACAATTTAGAGGTAAAGCATCACTGGTTAATTCACATTACATGCATGTAGTCCTTGAGATACAGTGTGATTCATCTCGCCAAACTTCAGTTCTTCCCAAGAAACGTGCCCATATCTAAACCGGCTCACTGACCTAACTGGGTAGACAAGCGAACGCAACAAACACAGATAGCAATATCTGTTAGCACAGATACGCAGTATTTTCAAAATCTAAACTTAAATGAAATTAATCCCACTCTAAAAACACTAACATTTTCCTTCACTTCTTATAAAGTGAGCCTAGAGTCATTAGCTGGATACTGCAGCTACATTCAGATTTAGTTAAAGCCATGCCAACTTTTTAGTTAAGACTCATTATTTCTTAAGATTGCTTGGAACTGAAGGTCCCACTGTTCGTCAGTGGTGGGAGTAGGGTCTGCTTCAGCAAGAGACTCAACTTCCAACTAGTGAGTGACAGGCAAAAGTATGGGATTAGAGTGTAGCAATTCCTATCAAAGGATTGTTTCATCTTACCTATTTTACATTAGCATCTACAGTCTTTTCTGATCCATCAGAGATTTGCAAAGAGAAAGCCATTATGGGAATCAGTTTCAGAAAAATAATGCTGTATAGAACCCTTTATGAACCAAAGCACGTCCCCCTGCAAACATCTCATAATTGAGAAGTTTGATCTACACAGGATCAGACCTGAACTACACAGAGTTAAAATCAAGGTACAGAATAGGAGTTCAACCAGGGAACAGAGCAGCCTTCTCTCTCTGGGAGCAAGAAAAGCCGTGTGAAAGCAAGCAGACTGTCCATACCATTCCACATGGTTTTTACCATAGCTCCATCCATAGTAGGTGTTTCCTCTTGGGCTCTTTAGACAAGTGGAATACTGGGATTTGACAATCATGAGTTTGAGATTTGCAATGCCTTTCTCCATTTTTGAACAAAATGCTGTGAGCGAAACATTGTATTCCTGGGAAAGCAGCGTAGATCATTGATTTTCCCCCAAGAAGGCAGTGCTCAGTACAGCTGGATAAGGAGAGGAACTAACAAAGGAGTCCATGGGAATCAAATGCTCAGCTTCTCCTGCAATTCTCCAAGTCTCAGCTTTAGTGATTACTGAGACCTACAGCTGAGCAAAAGGATCTTGTACTATCTGGGCATGCCTATCTAAGAAAAGCTTGTCTAGTATGGGACTAAATGCTGGATATTTCCAACAAAACGTGTTCAACGCACACCTGTTGCACATGTAGATGAGATGGCAGCGTTTTTATCAGGTTTTATCTTTTCAAATTCTGAGATACAAATGTATGTTGAAATTTACAGCTCACGCAAAAAATAACAATCCACAACTTTACAGGAGAAGGCTTCATCTAGAGAAAACACAGTTTGACAAAAAAAATTCAGGTGTAGTAAGAAGGTCAAGTCAATTAAATTAAATTAAATTATTCACCTTTTGAGAAAGGGTTTGCTATCTCTAGCCAGTCCAGTACCCATGAAGACACTGCTTTAATTCCATTACTTTGCACTACTTTATGTAGAACTCAAATCTGATCATAAGCCATGTGAATGAACATATCCACTTCCTTAAAGGCATCTGAAGCAATAAAGTCTGTACTTTAGGGCCAACTCTGGTAGTTTCCTGACCCACCAAGTGTTTTTCCTCATTTAGTGGTTTATACATCCAAGTACTTCTGCACTAAAATGGATACCTACCGCTTTAAAATACTACATCACTATTTAATCTGCTATTGATGCACAGCAATAGCAAAGAGCAAAACTTAAAAAGCCATAGAAATACAACTAGACAAACAGCAGTCATTAAGCTATAAAATCTAAGATTAATACATAGGCTGTTAAATGATTAGTAATAAGATTAGCTTGCATCTCTCCTGCCCAATAGATACTTAAAGTAATTGCATCTTTGCAAACTGCATTATCATCACTTCATGTTCTTTATGATGTCATAGGGCAGCAAGGCAGACTCAGCACTTTCTCCTGAGCCTGCTTTGTTTTTTTTCTCCTATAAGAATCAATTCTCTGGCAACACTAGATAGTCCAATATGGAGGCTGTGAGCAACTGCTCACAAAACATCTCTCTAGCTATACTAAAAATTGCAAAGCATTTTTAGTGCAAAGCACTGTTCAAAACTTCCCAAATTAAAGATGACAAAGAAATAACACCTAAATGCAAATTGATGCCAACAATAGTTTTAACTATATCCTAGGAAAATTAACATACTTGGAAAAAGTAACAGAAACCCTTTATTTAAGAAAATGGCATTTCAAAAAGGCAGGCCCTTCCTTCTCTGTCCTCTTGACACTGTGGTCAAAATGGTAGCAAATTTCCAATTATTGCTAGGTCTGCTGCAAACTTACTGCAGTCACCAGGACTCTTTCCCCAAGGTCCAGTGTGCACTCAAGCAGTTTCACAAACAGCTTATGTGAGTGATAGGAACTATGTATTTATTTGGAATGAGAGTAGTGAAATTTCATACTATGCCAGATTAGTAATTGTGACTGAAGAAAAAAACCCCATTTTTTTTAGGAATAGGTCTGTTTAAGATACAGATTTATGATTTCAAACATAAGCTTGTTGAAGTCCAAACTGCTGGTTCTTATACGAGAGAGAGGTAAGCTAGATGGGAGTCAGGTGACAGCACACACTGCCCAATTATTCAGTGGTACTATTTTTTGCCTGAAGTAATGTCAGCTACTACTAGTACTACATCTATCCATGTGCATGTGCTGGAACTGGGGTGTGGTCCTGGAGAGAAAGAAAGGGGAAAAAAAAAGTTCTTCCAGTATATGAGAATATCCAGAATAAGTGTAAATAAATACTAAATATCTTTTCTTATTATTGTCTAGGAAACCTTTATCTAATGAAAACAACTTAAACAAATTAACTAATAGTACATAAATGGTTTTTTCTGTAAGTGGCTTCAAACCCTCTCCTGTATTCTACCAGACAAGTATTATCAGCATAATACAATGACATGAGGCTCATTATATGCTTTGAAATGTTTCAGGGAAATATGGGGCAGAGTCTGTGTCCTTTCAAAGCCCCCAAAGCCTTATGTGCATCAAGGAACAGTTTGACAAGGCAGTACACACATATCACACATGGCTTTAAAAGCTGGACCTGTTTGCCACATCTCAGTTAAACACAGAAGCTGCAGCTGGAAGATTAAGGGACTGGGTTTCCTCAGCCACACATGGACTCCTGCACTGAGACTGCTAATGCCAAACCCATCTCATAGATCATTAATCTTCACTATCCCTTAAAAATAACAGTGTCATATAGCAGTCATACAAATTGTAATACTTAGAGCTTTGATGTTTCATATAAGCCAGTATAATTCACAGTATAACAGAGGTAGATTAAATACTTCAGGTTACTGTCGAAGCAAACAAGCTTTTTCAAAGTGTTGGCAGTACTGCTACTTAGCTACCGTTTCCTGAAGATACTGATTTACCAAAAGCCCAACAGCCCATCTTAAATTGTAGCATTAGAACACGCTTCAAATACAGCATGATCAAAATGGTCCAGTGACCACCCTCCCTCAGCAACTAAGAAAGTTATCCGAATTCAGTAATCAAACGCTTGCAAAAAAAAAAAAATAACAATCTACAAAAAAGTTTTGTTGACGTGCTACTGTTACAGCCTCTGAAACAACAGTACACTAATAATTTGCATTGTTCTGGAGACAGTTTGTAAAGAGACACGTTCTTACCCACATATACACACACACAACTTGTTAACAAGCGGAGTCGAGTGGGTAAATCTTTGTTTTCAGGCAAATGCATGGATGCATAGGCACATGAAGCACACCTCCGAGAGCCTGTCAGCTTTAGTTTGGAGGGTCTGCACCAAAGTAAGCTTAAAAGGGGCCTTTTCATTAAATTTAGCAGCTTCTGAGCACATGCACCTGCATACTGCAAACACACAGTGCGAGTCTACAGCTCTTAAATTAAACCTAAGCTCTAACGTTAGATACAGATTTCTTAAGTATTGTCTTCCTTTCGGTTTTGAGAGTTGTGGATGCACCCACACACAACAAAACTATTTATGCCACACGCTCTTAAAAGTTTGCCCTCTCCTCCTAACCATAGCGCACACAAAGAAGAAATATTCCCGTACGGCTGCCAACAAAACCCAGCGCACCCAGGCGTTCCTCAGGAAGACGCTCGATCTTTTTAAACAACTCGAACGGAGCCGGAGCGCGCCAGCAATGAGCGAGCTCTAACGAGACGGGGCAGGACAGGGGTTCAGGCCGCCGCAGGAGCCCGCAGCCCCGCGGCTGGAGCTGCCGCCGGCCCGGCGGGGTGCGCAGCCCCGCGCTGGCCCCGCAGCGCCCGCGTGTTCCCCGCGGCGCCCCCGCGTTCCCCGCCGCGGGG
>VXBT01009901.1:637229-668132 GCA_013400235.1 Oriolus oriolus | reverse complement strand
AGCCCCAGTCCCAGTCTCAGTCTCTCCTGCCGCTGCCCCAGCCCGTCCCAGCCCCAGCCCTTCCTGTCCCGGCCCCTTCTCCGGAGAGATTCCGGCGCAGGTGCCCGGTGTGCGGCTTTCTCCCGCTCCTGGGTGGAGGCTGCGGGGCGGCGGGTCCCTCCCAGCCCCGCTGCCGGGTCATTTGGGGTTAGTCACTGTCCCAGTGGCTTGTGAGCGTGATCCAAACCCAGGTCTGTCAGAGTTTCGTATCTGATAAGGGCTTTGCAGACCTTCCTGGTCTCTGTGTTTTCCCTAAGAAGACTAGAAATATCCTGTTGCCAGCTTGAAAATGTGGGGATATATATATGTACAGGCATATATACCTGGAGAGCACATACACACACTAGACTATAAGTATACACACTGGAAAGTCCCCTTTTCTCATTGCCCCAGAAGATACTGTAGTTAAATCCACATTGCTGTCACTCTGAAAATGCACTGGTAGTTCTCTGGATCTCTTCAAAGGACCACTTTCAAGACTTGTTTGTTCGTCAGAGTCATGCTGGAGTTTTATCTACAAATACAGTTCGTAGATTTCTGTGATTACTTGTGTACTTTGTGTACTTTGCTTTTAAATGGGATAGATTGCTGCAGACATGCTTAAGGGACATCTTGTATGCAAATTACTAGACGGTTTGCCAGTTAATTTCGGCTTTCTCAGAACCCAGAGATCATATATGGCATATCGTTAAGTCATTTTCCCTTTGGATGTTTATAGCCAGATTTAGAAGTCAATACATCTCAGATTATTATGGATTTTAAAACACTTGATGGATTCCTAGCTGCCTTAAAACTACCTGGGATCAGTTTTTTACTAAAAAAAACCCCAAACCCCTTGAGATTCATAAGTAGCATTGGAAAATTATTTCAAGCACTGCTGTGTTTTGCTACCAACTTTTTCGATTTAATAGCAGAGTTATCTGTTTGTTTGACTGATACAGACTTTTTCCAAGTGAATTTATACTTCCAAGAAATAACTAATTTTTCTCTGCATCTGTAGGTAAGTTGAGCTGTGATTGTACTCAACAATACATTCTGAAATGGAGAAGTTACCTCGAATCTCCATGGCAGATGAGATTCAGCCTTTCCTTCATGTAAAGCTGATGGTATGCAGAAAGAGAAGAGCACGATCCAAACCTAGGATGAATACAATGAGAATTTTAAAATATTTTTGGTAATCCACATGTTTTTAACCTACTCCTGTGTTGATAATATGAGGGCGTTCAAGTTTCTTCAAATAATCTTGGATCTCAAGTGATGTCCAGTCAAAGGAGGTGGGAAAATTTAGAAAGGTGTTACTAGTTTTCCAAAGTGTATAGTCTCCTACTGTCTCAGAAATGATGTATGGATAATAACGGACAAACCCCTCCAAACTGGTGGGAATCTTGTGTTCAGACCATAGATACTGAAAAGGTCTTCTATCTTTTTCTTACACCTGTGCAAACTTTCTTAGCCTGCCTAAAGCCATTTTGAAATGCAGGAGTTGTATATTTGCACAGCTAAAGAAAGTCTCCAGGCATCCACACCCCCTCTTTTCCAATGAAATTAGCAGGATGCAAGGGAAATGTAACAAATTCTGTCTTTAGTCAATTATGCATCACCTTTCTGACATTCTTTGTGCTGGTTTATTAGCCAGAATTGTATACACAGGGACAGCATTGTGAAGTGACTGAGCAACCTAGAATTTTAGCAAATCTGGTAATTGCATTCTAGCTCTAAAGCATAACAATATGTATTTCAAGATTCTGGTACTCGGAATATGAATAACATCCAGTGCATTAAAAGTTTATAATTATTTTGGCTAAATCCTAGCAATTTGTATGTCCATGAAATGACTCTTTGAAGGAGGACAGTGTTTTCTCTGGCATCATTAATTTCCCATGTTGCAAAGTTTTATTTCCTCATCTGGAGAATAAGAAATTGGAAAGAGAACAGTTCAGCTGAACACAAAGCTTTCAAAATGTTGCTATCTTCAAATCAGGCCTAGGTACTTTTCTAAGGTAACTTTTCGTCTAAGTGAAATTATTTAACAAATCAAAGAAGAAAACAGGTAAACTTGAGCAGTGCTGTTCCATAAGGCAGGTAAATAATTTTTTAATAAATATGATCATTAAATGCTGCAGCGTTGCTTCTCATTGCTTTATGAACACTTGAAAGACCAGATTTGGGCAATTTTAAAAGATGACTACTATTCAGTATCACTAATCAATTTTCAAATAAACCTAGAAGGGAAAGAAAAGTAAATTAAGCTGGAATAATTGCTCTTTGCAGCAACTTAAGAGCTCCTCTATTTTGTGATTCCCTGAAGTGGTAGTGCTCTATACTTTGCTTTCATGAAATGCTGTTCAAAACGTGAGTTACAGCTATTTTCTGAGTTCATTGCTCAGAAATTAGTATTTTATTTTTAGTTTTCTCACTCATATGTAAAATTCTTCTGTCATTTGCCTGTGAGCTTAGTCTTTGGAGCTGCCCTGGTACACAACTGGAAGTAGGAAGAGAAAGCAGTGGCTTGCATATGGGTAATTTATCATATAGCTTTGCTAGAACTCCATCAATTTGGTATCTCATTGGCTTACAAAAATGGTTTAAGCTATTTAGCTTCTCCTGCCAAGTTTCTTGGGGCTATAATGGCATTATATTTTTAATGGATTTTTAATTCTGTAGTTACGGAAAAGAATTCAGTACCAATGTTAAAAACATTTGTGAAAATATTAGATGTAATAGAGGAGGGAAAGGGATGGCAAAAGTTTTAAGCTTCCTTCACCCCTTTTAGCATTAACCTAGGTACCATCCACCCATAAATTTAATGCAGGTCAAAAGAAATAAAAAGGAACAGGAGAGAAGAAAGGAAGTGTACCATTATTCCATATTCAAGTGCCTTCAAAATTTAAGTCCAGCCTGCAGAATACGGTGTGACTTAGAAAGTCCCAAACCACCTGTGAATTAGTGGTTTGGATAGCTGGGGCCAGTGGTCCCCCAGTTCCCATGGCAGTGTTCCCACCTCAGCCTGTCCAGCTCCCAAGCCAGCTAATTCAGCACTACCGCGGGTGTTTCTGCAGAGTGCTGCATTGCACAGCACAAAATGCCACTGTGGCTGTACGTGCAATGCAGCAGGACTGACAGCTACACCACGTTCTGCCAAGGAGGACCAAAGTAATTGAATTTCCTTCTATTATAATCCATTTAGATTTAACATATAGCAGAAGTAGCTTATAAAAAAAAAAAACCAAAACGGTTTAGATAAACAAGATTTCTTAAAGGCCACAGGACATTTTTTACATATCAGCATATTTTAAGTTCATAATTTAAGTGAAAATTTTAAGTTCACAATTTTTTTTTAGCATTCTAAAACTGTAATATCTTGCATCTACTAAAACAACCTGCTTTCCTCCTTCCTTAAAGTCCCATTAAATCTAGTTCCTCAGCAAAATCTTCACAGCTAGAGACCTAACTTATTAATATTCTTGGGCTTGAATCAGACTCATCAGTCATGGAACTCTGCATGTTAATTAAGCCTGATTCTCAAACCAGATGCAAACTACTACCTCTAAGTGAGCAGCAGTTCTGTCCCAAACCAAGACAGTAAGCTGAGTTTTGCACTGCCAAGATGAGCATTTTGACAACTTTAAAACTTTATTATGAAAACATATTCAAGGCAAGGTAGTAAATGAAAACAACTGTTGATCAAAAATTTATCTTTCTGGGTAAAAGTGCTGGTTCACTGGAATTCACAGCTGAGCCAGATTTCTAGCCCTTTTTTTCTCTGTCTTCTCAGTGGAAGCAACAAGTGCATAGCAATATTCTCTTAAGACATATGCCCAGCTTCAAAGTCCAGGTGGTCTCTGCTGGAGGAGGTTAACTTCTATCTTTGGATGAGAACAAGCATGTGTTTATCTTTACTTGATTTGCCCTTATTTGATTTGAATGAGAACTTCAGTCCTGGTTATTGGTGTTTGTCAAATACCACGCAGCAAATTTGTGAGAGTAGAAGTATTAAGATTAGTATTTCTCTTTCACAGTATTATGCTGTTTTCCCTGCATACCAGAGATGATGACTTGTTTGGCTGCTGGGGTCTCTGTGTAATACAGCTGCTAACAGTATTTACATAAGCCTTGCTGCTGTACCATGCATGAAAGATGCACTGCACATTTCCCTCTTGCTGTGACACTCACGATTGTTTAATCTGATTTTGTGCTTATTATCTCCTAAAAACTTTCTCTGTTTCTTAAAGCATGACTACCAGGCCAACACACTCATTCTTTCCTTCTCAACTGCTTTCAGGCATTTGAAAAGAAAATGTGATTTAAAGGAGATGTGGTGGCCAATAAAGATTGATGAATCAGATCTGCTCAGCAGTAGAGATTACCTGACAGTCTCAGGATCTTTCCTTTCCATGTGGAACTGAGCTGTGTGTTGTGTTTTGCTGTTTCTTCTTTCCCCTGAAGGCATTTGTACCTACTAATAGAAAGGGCTTGATGAGGCTGTGGAGATAAAAGGAGCGCCATGTATTGTTTTTGGAGGGTGTAGTGATATTTCCTTTTAATCACTTTGTTGCAAAGGTTCTCTTTTCCTTGGCTCTACCAATGCTTATTCTGCTCCTCTACTCCTCACCCTATTATCTGAATTTGATAATTCTGTGTGTGTTTCTGCAAATATCCTGCAATGTTGCCCTGTCTCAACCCTCTTCCTTCAGCAGTCGGTCTCCTGAATTCTGTGGATGCTGATGCAACTGCAGCTCATTCTTGCTCCTCCTGATGAGTCTGAACCATGTCCTGCGAGCCCCATAGAGCCGTGAAAGCAACTCTGCAGTGCTGTTTAGTCCTGATCTCCTAAACATAAAGGTTCTGTTAAGTCCTGATGCTGAGACACAGGATCTACCATCAGATGAAGAAGTGAGAGTACTTGGGCAGCTGTGGAGTGAGAGGGATGTCTTCTCTCTCTTCTTCTCTGGAAAGAACTTAAGAGTTTCTTGAGTAGAACAAGGAGTCCTGCTTGTCCTGTCTTTGTTTTTGTCAATGTCTCAACTCTTTAACAACCTAAGCTAAAATCAGCATTCAAGTAGCAGAGAAAATAAAAAACCAAAACACCTTTGTTTCACAACCTTGTCCTGTTTTCTAATGTATTCTGACCATTTTTTGCAATTTGTTTGCAAAAACTCTCACCAAGCTTTGTGTTATGAGTTTGTTTGTGCTCCTCTCTCTTCCAAGCAGGAGAAGGGGCAATGCTGATGCTGGCAACATTACCCGAAGTCTTCTTCACAGCTGCTTGAGTCTGTTCCTCTCAGCCAGGATAGGTCAGCTCACACCTCTTAGCCAGCCTGCCTGATGGGTTTGCTGTGATGCAGAGGGAGTGAAAGAGGGTATCTTGTGTGTTGTGTCAAAGCAGACCGAATTACGCTCAATGTCAAGCTGGATACAGTCACAGCGCAACGAACACGTGTGCAGAGGTGACTTCTGACACCTCTGCTGCCTGAGCTGTGTGGGCTGTGAGTTAATGGAGTCAGGACCAACTGAGGCAGAAACACAAGAGCAAGGCAAAAGAGACACCAGAAATCCACAGCAGCAAGATTATCTTGTGTGGCTCCAGAAGCTGTTCTACATGGATGTCAGCAGCTGATGGTTCAAGTTTTTCTTGCTGCCCTTCTGATCCACTCTTGCCAGCCATAACAGTATCACTTAAAAAACCTCAAGGAGAAATATAGTTCCTGGAAAAACATCATTATCCTTCTTGAAGAACCACACCTAAGTTCCCTGCAAGAGGCCTGACACAAGAAAGTCAGCTTACATTAGCACTATGTAGACAGTGCTTCCCAACCTTGTGTGAACTTCCAGGCTGGCAAGGCCTGTCTTCCTAGGACTGAAAGTGAAGTGAGAAATCCTTAGATCTCTGGCCTGCATTTCCTTACTGGCCTTGAAAAGGCTTATAGCTTGAAATTTGTATATTGCCTCCCAGCTCAGGGCATCACCATGTGCAGACACCAAATCTGATCAACTTCTGTTAAGTACTTAAGTCCAGATTTCCAGTAAGAAAGAGCTCCATGTAGGCCTGGGAGAGGACAACCTGGATGATGCTCTGGTATATAACTTCTTCAACCCAAATGAGATGGGAGAGAGGCCAAGATCAGAGACTCAGATGTCTGTAGTGTAACAGCAGGCTAAAGCCTCAGAACACTGAAGGATAACTACGGACTTCTCATCCAGCAGCTTAGCTCTTTAATTCCTCTCTACAAGAAGGAATCATCCTAATTCTTAGGCTTCAGTGCTGAAGAGTAATGGTTGGGTGCTGCTGCCCTTGCTACCTTTGTCTTCTTCATTCTCACACACAAACACATTTCTTGCACAAAACAGTTCTTTGCAGCTCTGGCTTTGTTCTAACCACAAGTCCTGCGAACCAGAGGCTCCCCAAAGCTGCCTCTTGCTGGAAGCATAGGAGGTGACAAGCAGATTGCTGCCCTACTCTTTCTGGTTCAGCTGCTGGTGACCAGGTCCCAAGGCAGCTGGATCTCAGCCTTTCTGTCTGGGCAGTCAGCGTCTCAGGGTTGTGTACATTTGGGATTTTTTGTGTTTTGGATGAGTTTAAAAGTGAAAGGTTTCTGTAATGAAGATGGGTTGCTTGTATGAATATACCTTGAGAAAGAGGAAGAGGATGGGGGAGAAAAACTAGAGTCCAGCTGCTACCTAGATGCAAATTAGGCAAAACCTGTAAGTGTAGACTTGTTAGATCAAGCACATGTAACCTTTAAAATTCAAATTACGGAAAATGCTCAGCATTGCAAGACCATTGCCTTTCATTCATACCCTCCATTGCCTTGTTTACTGGCCTTTTAGCATTTCATTTGAAAGACTAGACAGTGTGGCTCATTATTAACATGATCTAGTTCTCTGACTGGAAGCAAATGAGCTGTGATGCTGAAGCTCTGGAAGAAACTGTCCGAAATGTCATATTGCCATTCTAATCTAACATGTAACACTAAACCAGTGACCTCTGTGGATGTGTTGTCTTGAGCAAATGGTGGGGTTTTCCAGATGCAACACTACCTACACCTCAGGGGATTGCTCCATCTGCCCTCAACAGGGAGAGCTACATGGCTTCATAACTGAGTATTTCAGATGGTGGTAAGGGTGGCAGCAACCCCTTGCTGTTTCAGGATTCTGATTCCTGGAGAGCTGGGCTTAATTCAGTTGCAGATGTCAATTGTTGCTAATTCAGCTCTGCAGCAATAAGGTGGCTGATTCAGCAGGAAAGAGAATTCATTTTCTTCTAGACACATACTGGTATCTCTTTCCATGAGCTAAGCTATTTGTGATCCTCCCTACCTTGCAGAAGCAGGAGCGCCAGTTGTAACTACTGCTCTCGCATTCCCAATGAGGTTTAATCAATGTTAGGGGTGCCAGGAACCCTGAAGACTTAGGTTTCGTGCTTCTGTCCAAAACTGAGCTTTGGCAACTGACACCATCTGAACACGCTACTGCTCTTAAATTGTTCTGTTTTCCCCCTTTCCGTCCCTTTGTCCCTGCAACTTCTTGAAGCGCACTTGGGGAGGGGGGAAGTTAATCCACATAAAATACCCTGCATCAGCTAGTTTAATGGATAACATGCATGAAATTAAAAAAAAATCATCCTCTCTAGAAAGTTTAATCAGTAGATTTTACTTCATCTTTACAGAGAAGACTGAATAATCTCATGAAACTACATTGTTGAGTTAAAGCTTCAGTTCTTTCAAAGGTGGAAGACATTGTTCAAGAAAAGACAATTGATGGAATCTGTATCACAAAAAGAAATCTAGGAATTAAAGACATAAGAATTCCTTTATGAAAAGTTGGATTAGTAAAAGCCTGGAAAAGAATATATAGCTTTATAGAAGAAGAGAAGATTCTGTTCCTGAAGAACATTTGACAAAGGTTATTTTTATTGCAAGAGGATATACTACCTAGGATATTACTTCAAAAACAAACCTCTGAGCGACTTAAGTAAACCTAAGAAAGAACAAACACTGGAACTTCAAGAGTGCTGGCTGCACTTGGTACAACAAAAGCTGTATGTAATAAGCTTGTGCAATACATCTTCTGACTTTAAATATGTAGCATACCTTAAGGATATCTGCTCATTAAAATGATTCTTGTCAAACACTATATTGCACAAACTGACCCATGGCTTTATGAGTTTCCAAACTTGGAATGCCTTCAGCTCTCCGGAGCTGAAGATCAAATGACAGGTAGTATCTATGAGATGGGGTGGAAATTGCTTCATGTCCTCTTGGAGGAAATTTGCTGCAGAAAACTGATTTCAATGCTTGTTATTTCTTTTGGAGTCACCAGGCCATTCTTCTGTATGTGGTGTAAACCCTTGCCTTCAGTTTTGCAAAAAAGCTGTAGAACAACTCAGATATTAGGGAATGGATGTGAAACTGCTGACTTAGTATTGCCAACAAAGCTTCCACCATACGGACAGTTCCACAGGTGAGAAAATTAAGGATTACTCTTAACCTTTTTGCATCATCTTCTCAAGCTTAGGTCAGCATCTCTGAATGTGTTTGGATTTTCCTTTTAATCAAAATCTTGCTAACAAGGACTTTGGTGAGGTAAATATACCACTTAACTAACAATAAAAGCTAGTTACTTTTCACAGATCAGCAAAATAAAATTAAATAATTAATGATAGTAAAATAGAAGAATAAAGGCTAAAAGTTACTATAGAGTCAGCCTTTGGTGTCTATTAGCTTATCTTTGGAAGCATCAGAGTAGTAGAACTGCTCATGAGAATTTAAACTGTACCTATAAGCAGCAACAGAAAACCTTTTCATTCATCTTTGAAAGCTCACATTACGGACAAAATATCTGTTCTTAGGAAGCTGCTGATTAATTAGGGTTACTTCAACGGGAGAAAAAGTTTGGAAATTATTTCTTTTAATATTTAGTTTCAGGGAGATGAAAATGTGTCAAGCACCAGAGAATATATGTTATATAGGCATGTATATGTAGTTATATAGAAATATATGTTAGTGCATATTCTACATGTGTGTATATTTAGAGTATAATATTCCTCACACTTGAAGTAGTGATGATATCTATAAAATAATCAAGTGCTGTAAGCATGAGTTTATCTGTCACAAAGTAATGCAAAAACCTACTAATTCCTATGTTCTGTGCAAGCTACTTCAGCCATAAAACTGAAAAGAACCTTGATCATGTCATTTGGTGCATGTATCCATCTTTTTGCTGGAATTTAAAGAGTTCTAGAGGCACATCTGATACAATCAGGAATGTTAGATTGCCATATCTTCCTAGCTTAACTTTAGCCAAGTGATCAGAGCTAGGTACTTGTGCTTTTTTAAGTGTTTGGGTTGTTTGGCTGGGTTGAGTTGGGTTTTTTGGCAGGGAAATAAAGCTAAACAAGTAATTAAAAGATTAAGAGGGTGCCTGCTGGGGTCAGGGGAGTGGCAGGAAAGTGTCACTGCAGCTGTAAATGTACAACTACTACTTTCTTATTCCTCCTTATAATTATTTTCAAAAAAATATTAATATCAGGCTATTTTCCTCTTCTTTCTTTGTAGATTCCCCTTTCCGTTCTTCCTAGATTTTTGCATGAGGCCAGCCTCCTGTCTTGTACTCAAATTGACCAATCCAACTTCCAACAGAACCATCTGGTTTTATCCTCAATTTTTCTTGTTTTCCTGTTTAAATATTTCTCCCCACTCATGGCGATAACTCCAGTACATCATGATCTTTCACTACATGAATCTTGTCCTATGGATGCTGCTTTACCTCCCTTTTTTCCCTCCTTGTTGCCCCAACTTCTACTCTACCAATGTTTGTTGCACACAATTCCTCTCTGTATAAAGAAACCAGGGAGCAAAATTGATTAAATCATTAAATGCAAAGCATTTTAGTGTTTGTGGCTGTTCCAGCTGCCTATTATGCAAAACCTGAGAGTGTTTTTAGTAAGATGGACTATGGAATTGCAGCCAAGTAGATGCACGGGGACTGTGATAGAATTTGCGGTCTTAGTTGGCTATGGGTATGTTGTGGTGCTAAATTAACTTAGGAAATAAGTGTTCTTGTCTAGTTGTTAAAAACATCAGAAAAAGGTATGAGACAAATTACATATGCTGTAAGGCACTTTATTTCTAACATTATCCTAAGCATGTTAAGGAAATCAAAATAACTACAAGGTATCTTTGAGAACTTGCAACAGCTTTGCTATAGGAATATCTCAGTGGAAATGGATTTTTACTTTAAATTTTGGTTTTCTTGTCTCTCCTTAAATGTTCTTCCTTAGTTTTCCATTCACATGAAAATTGTTTTCCGTCTTGAAACACAGACGTTAGGAATGAGAGGTTCTGCTGTCTGTTATAGGAGCTGCAATTTGGAAGTTTTGAGTATCTGAACACCTTAAATCTAGTTTTTCTGAACCAGATGTTATAAACAAAAACTGAAAAATCTCAAAGCATCCTATTCTCATCTCATGTGTGTCACAGACCTTGCCCTTCTTGCTTTGAGGTCCATGCAGCAGGTGCTTGCTTGAATGACCCAAGACTTTGCAATCTTCTTTCCACAAGTAATACAAACTCAGTATCTCTTTAGGGGCTTTATTGATCTTGATGGACATGATGTCACAGACCTGTTCTCAAACATCTAACATATCTTCCCAGGCTGCCATGACTTCACGGAGCTACATCTGGCATGGTTTTGAGCCACATGATGTGTCCTTTTGGAGAGGGGTGGATTCCTCTGTAGTTAATGTGAAGAAGGTCATGGACAAAATTTTATTTTAAAAATAATACTAATAGTTAAAAAGCATTGCTGATAAAAACTGGGCAAGAATTGTTGCCCCACTACACTTCTTAGAGTGTCCCTACACTGCCATCCTCCAAGGCATGAAGGGAAAATAACTAAAACAGTGAAACATGAACAATGAGCTTAGGAGAACATCCTCTATTTTAAAAGGCTCAAAAAGCTCCTCATTGACTTTTCAAACTAATTTGCAGACATCAGGAAACACAAGGACTCAAAACTCCCTTTTGCACCTTCTTGACCTCTGAATAACCTGTACAGTAACATTTCTGCTGACTCAATATTCCTCTGTTTAATATTTTTGATCTGACCATGTAGAGCACAGAAAAATAACCAAGAGGGTCTGCTTCCATCTTCAGCCTTTACTAAACCAAATATTTTCACAGTTCCAGTGCAAGCTGGTAGAAGTTACTTTGGAAAATTTCTTAATTTTCATTAAAATCTATTTGAGTTACGAGTTCAAGATGTTTCCCTTCTGTGTTATGAAAAAGAAAATAGATTTTATAGGAATAAATCTTTGTTGGAAGCATTAATCCGTGGAACCATAATGGTTGAAATCCTCCACAAAGTAAATCCAGACGAAACCATTATGTAGAAAATACCTGGTAAAATGAATTTTACCTTATGATTCTAATTACAATGAATCTGGAAGCTGATTGTCAAGTTCTCATTTAAAAAACATCAAAACTTAGTTTTTCCTCATATTTCTTCATTGTGTGTTATTGATTGAACTTGCCCTTTTCCCATTGCTACTTTCCCATTAATACTTTCCTCTTTATGACAAGCTAGGTATTCCACATTAGAGCTCTCTGCAACTAGAGTCAAGGCTTCAGAGAATCCTAATGGGCACGAGGAGAAGTCTGACAAGCTGTATTAAAAAGAAAAAAGAAAGGAAAAACAAACTTATTGTGATAGAGTGTCAAAATAACTCCTTGCAGTTTAGCATACTTTCCTCAAGTGATGGACTTCTCACTCCGTTATGAGGTCATCACACATGGTCCATATTCCATAATTTATATTTCATCAAGTTTTCAGATTTCAGATCTACTTGCTCATCCATGAAAATCAATATAACTTCTGTATCCATTTATTAAGCTGTGGTGGAAAGGACATGAATCATCAGTGGCTAACTTTACTTTGTTCGATATGATACAGCATTAACTTAATAGCCTCTGAAGATCACATTTAGCTCTATCCCAGTGCTGTGGCAACCACTTTTCCTTTAACAATGATTTGTATGCCTTAGCTCTTCCAATGCTGTTAATGTGTTTCCGTCATTCAGAGCTATAGAGCTCTTCAGGTGTGCAGTACTCATGTGTATCACTGCAGATGCAAGGTGCAAAAAAAAAGTGGCAAAGGAATATAAATGTTGGTTTACTTCAAGACTTTGTATTTTGACAAAGAAGAATATCCTTCTCTAAATGTCACCTTGATGCCATAGAATCCCCATTGAATCACGGAATTGTTGGACGGGACCTTAAATAACACCTTTTTCCAAGCCCCTGTCATGGGCAGGGACACCTTCCACTAGACCAGGTTGCTCAGAGCTCCATCCAGCCTGGCCTTGGACACTTCCAGGGATGAGGCATTCACAGCTTCTCTGGGCAACCTGTGCCAGGGCCTTACTACCCTAAATGTAAAGAATTTCTTCCCAATATCAACTCTTTGTCAGCGTGAAGCCATTCCCCCTTGTCCTGTCCCTCAGGCCCTTGTAAACAGACTCTCTCCATCTTTCTTGTAAGCTCCCTTCAGGTACTGGAAGGCTGCAATTAGGTCGCCCCAAAGCCTTGTCTTTTCCACTCAGCTCTGCCCACATACTACTAAGCTCTGCCCAATCTCTGCAGCCAAGAGAGTAAGGAATCATCCATAGGAATGCCATGGATGCCACGTTCAGAATTTTGTAGTGTTTAAGTACCTCAGATGCCCCTTTGATTCACTGATAAACTTGAGAAGATCAGTGAAGCTGTCGTAATAGAAAGGACTTGAGTCATCACTGGCTGACTTTTAGGGCTCAGACAGATTAGAGTGAGAGAAAACCCTGCACCAGTGACTTCAGCAATAAATTTAGCCTTCCTAAAGAAGGTTTGGGTGGGCTAGTAAGTTCTTGATGAAAGCTGCCTGTGTTTGTGCGCTAACAAAATCTGAGGTTTTCCTCTTCTTTTCTGGAGGGACAGACCAGGTAAAAGTGCAGTATCAAACATAAGCTGGGTAAGATGGACATAAAGCCCAGTTTTGCAGTCTGTAAGTGCAATTATCAAGTTACTTCTGTTGTGGATGCTGAGAAATGTTTACTAAACAGCAAAAAAGCTGCTAAAGTGGTCTCCAGAGAGAGACACTTTCACATGCCTTTTTTATTGACTTCGGATTATTGGATCAAAGCTGTCTCAAGTCTTTTGCAAAGGACTATGTTGAAGACCAGACTATGTTGGGACTGGCCACTGAGCACACCTGACATGTGGTGTCGTGAAGCCAGTTAACACTGTTACCCATTTCACTGGACCCAGGCCCTTTCTGTAGCTGTTTAACACTGACATAACACTGGTATTTGCAGCAAGTGAAATTGGATCTGATGAGGGAGAAGAACCTCACACAGGACCACACACTGCACCAAGTGGCAATTCTGGACATCTCACCTGCAAGCTGTGCTGCCCACTTGGAATATGCATGTATCCATGCCCATAAGTGCTGGCAGTTATACCATGTGGGTGGCATCCTTGAAAATTATATCATAATGAGTACTCTGCTTTTTAAAACATACTTCCTGAATAGTATTATGTGAACAGTAATTAATTCTGGTAGGCTCAGAACAGGATTATGAAACTACTGGCTAGTCTATCTAATCAATTTATTGCATCAAAACACCAAATAAAGAAACAGAAATAGGGAAAAAATTATTCTGGCCACAGACTAGGTTTTCTTGTGCTGTGAATAAAAATATCAGTTCCCTAGGGAGGAAGAGAATTACGCTGTAAGTCTGCTGTAGCATTCATGGTACCAGAGCTAATATAATAATCGTTACTCACGTCATCCTCATGAAACAGAGGAAGAGAACAAAGGTGAACTAAATGGTCATAAAAAGTACTGGAGTTAGGAAAGGTGCTTTTCTGGAACACAGACTTCTCTGCATGCTGTGGATTTAATTCTGACAATTTAGACAGACTTGATCAGAAAGCAGAATTGTCCCTCTGGAGGAATAGTCTAATTTTTCTACCTGCAAGTCCTAAAATGAAATGTAAATGAGAAGACTCAAGACCAATAATTACACTAAGAGCATTGCATTTGTGAAAATACAGAGGTTTGTTTTCATTTCAGATCTGATCAGTAATGCCTTACTTCTAGTTCATAATGAAAGCAAAGTATTCAACCTGAAACTGAATGCTGCAGTGGAGTCACCTATAAAAAAATCAAAACAAGTGAACTTTTTCCTCTCAGAATAACCATTTCTGAGCCCCTACTCTTGCCAGTGGCCAACTTCAGGTGACACCAGTATGACAAAGACTAAACACAAAGCCAGCTGCAGGAAGGTGGGAAGGACAAATCCTGTATGAAACTAAAATTACACTGAGACTGATAAGTAGCATATGTAGCCTTTTTCTGGAAGACTTTTAGCCTGAGCTTTGTTTCTAAGGGAACACAGCCAGGAACCTTGGGGTTGAAATGAGGAGTAGGAATGTGTCTCTCTGCTTCTCAGAGATCTGTGCTGCAGCTCTTCAGAAGCTTCCCAGGCACAGGGCAGAATGGCCCCTTGCTGGTGCTGGGTCAGACTGTACTTCACGCACAGTGAAGTGTGCCCTGGAACTGCAGCACACACTGAGCTCCCGAGGGTCTGTTATACATCTTTGTGGTGCTCAGCAGAGAGATTTTGACCTTCTCTTCTCTTTACTCTTTTAAATTTGCTCAGAGATACTGCCCAAAGCTCCTATTTCATTTCAACCCACCATAATTACTGATAATGGCCTGGGTTGGAAGGGACTTTAAAGATCATCTAGTTCCAACCCCCCTGCTGTGGATAGAGACAGCTTTCACCAGACCAGGTTGCTCAGGGCCCCATCCAGCCTGGCCTTGAACTCTTCCAGGGATGGGGCAGCCACGACATCTCTGGGCAACCTGTGCCAGGGCCTCACCATCCTCATAGTAAAGAACTTTTTTCTAATATTTAATCTAAACCTAATCTCTTAAAGTTTGAAAACATTGCCCCTTGTCCTGTCCAATGATAAGAAAGGGTAGTTTTGTCTCTGTGGCCAAGCTTTGAGATGGGCTTCATTTCTAGCTTTTCCAGCATCCTGGAATTTATCTAGCAGTCTTTTAGTTCCCAATCAGCAAAGTAAGGTGGACAGTGCTGCTCTTATATCAGTTATCAGTGTTTTCTTTTAAAAGAAGCATCTGATTTGAGGCAGGCAGGATTTCCTTCTGGATCATCCTAGCAAAGGTGGTAACAATAATGATCAGAGCTTCTGGACAGCTGAGCAGCACAAATAGTAGTGCTGAGCACAAATCATTCCAGCAAAGAGCTGATGAGTGTCTGCTTGCATAGAGGATGCTTTTGCTTCTATTTTATCAGTAGTGGTTTGTCTGTATTGTCTTTGCTAGGGCATTGTGCTTCACTGCCATAGTCAAAGCAGAACATCAGAGCAGAATACTCTACTGATAAATTTCTTCTGCAAATTAGTCAGCCTCATTTCTCCTCAAAGAGAAAAACATCTCTTTCTTCTGCCTTTTGGGTAATTAGTCTTCTGAGCTGTGTCACTGGACATCATCAGGTACTTGGAAATCTTGACAACCTCTTCAGCTGGTAGATAAGGCAGTAAAAACAGTTCTGTTTTTCTATTGTCTTCAATGTTACAAAATCTCAGTATTAGTTATCTGCTAAATATTTTCACGTGTATTCACTGCAGTATCTCAACCCTTACCATAATGCTAACCAGTGAAAAGAATTTTTTTTTTTTTAAGAATCATATAGTGTACTTGCAGACTGTGTGTAGCATGCCATTTGCACAAATAAGATCAATCTGAAAAAAATGGAGGGCTCACAAGAACTAGAAATGATAACAGGAAAAAAATACATTCAGTACTGAAAGAGGTGCAGTGTTAAACACTCTAGAAAAAAAAAACTGATGAATGTGCACAGATCACAGTCAAACTACACAAAGTTGGTGTAATTCTAAAATTGTCAGAAAAGTAATTGGGGAAAAAGACTTCTGATTTTGCTTTATCTGAGTGCTCCTGTTACACATCTAAAGGGAGCAAGTGTTGCCAGGTATGTGGTTTCTTCTTTCTTTCCTGCTGTTGTGCCAATCCAAAAAGAGAATGGTTTACATCTGGTTGTCAGGTCTTTTGCCATAACACATTTGTCTTTATACGTGTAATCTCCTGATCTCTTACACCTTCTGTAAAATTGCACAGATTGAAGCCCTTATTAAGGACAAGACTAGTACCAGTTTGAACAGGGGTGAAATTAGGCCACCAGAGACCTCATTTCTGCTGGAAAATGCATGAGCTGGGAAGAAAAAGTAGCTTGGCTTTCAGATTTAAGCATGCTCTGACAGAACTGCTAGTAATAAAATCCAAACAAAACACTGTTTTGCATGTGAACTGAGCAAATGTAATCCGAAAGTTACCGATTCACAGCGTACCCAGAATCCTGAAATCAGTGCGGTGTGGCAGGGCCATATGGCCTGTCTGAGAGAAGCTATTTGCAATACCCAAGTCTTGCATACCATTCCTTATCTTAAGGAAAACTCCAAGAGTTTTTGCCGGTTTTGGCTGGGGCAGAGTTAATTTTCTCCACAGAGGCTGGTGTGGGGCTGTGTTTTGGGCTTGTGCTGAACACAGAGCGGATAATATAGAGATGTTTTTGTTATTGCTGAGCAGGGCTTGCACAGAGCCAAGGCCTTTTCTGCTTTTCATACTGCCATGCAGCTTACTTCACAAATATACATGTATGCCTGTTCATCTGCCTATTTTTTAGTGCACTCGTAATGCCCACTACAGATGGTATTTTGTTCCCATGGACAGCTTGATGGTTCTGTCAAAATTTTTGACAGAAGCCAGCCTGAAGGTTGTCTAGCCAAACACTCAGCCCACACACTGAGAGATAAGTCCACCAAATGTATCCCTTTACTGTCTGGGTTTTTCAAATTCCCAGCAAAACATTTGAAAAAAAAAAAAAAAAAAGAGTGAAACCTTCCCGCCAATTGCATTAGGTGGTCAAAGGATCGCTGCATTAAGGTAAGGTTCTGGCCTGAGCACAGATCATTCTGGCTGGTGCTGAGCCACCCAGAAGAATAGGAGAAGATACACAGCTTAAGCGGCTGTGGATATTTATTTTACTTCTATAGCTCCCCTCCAGGTCGTTATTTTATGTAATCATATAGTTTTAGTGAGTCTGGAGCTATTAGGACATAGAGGTCTTCATTACAGATTTTTTGTGGAAGCACTACTAGCAATACAGATTTTAAAAATTTATTTTTGAAGGAAAAATTGATAAAGTGTATTTTCCATTTCATTCAAAGGAGCAATTCTATAGGGATCAGGTTAAAAGAGGCCAAGGCATCCTAAGATATTTAAACCTGACATTTATTAGAGCATAAAAGCACACTTTTATTGGTTCACTGTAGAATTTACAGCTACAGTTAAGAATATTACCTTACAGTATATTTCAAAAAATTCTATTTTCTGTAACATACTAGCTACCTTAGCTGGTAAAAAGTTTTTCTGATACATGTACATTACTTTATTGACTTGCACTTTGCTCCATGATAGATTTATTCCTTTAAGTGACACTGAAAGTAATAAATATAAGACTTCAGATGAAAAACACTTTTATTGGCACACTGGAGAGAGAAAGTAAAAGCAGTGTAAAAAAGCTTGGCACAAGCAGTCTGCATTTGTGAAATGAGGCCAAGTTAATGAGGAAAACCAGTTAAAATGGAGCTTCAGCATTCTGTTCATTTTCCAATAGTTAAAAAAAAAAAGACTGAGGGCCTGGTTGTGCATTTTTCCCTGAAGTGCAAGCAGAAGCAGTAGTATATTTTATTGCCTTACGGAAAATGGAGGGGTTTTCCCGATTCCAAAAATATCCCACTGTGTTCCTTGCCACAGTTTCTTATTACTGTGGGTACTGCTCAGAAGTGTGCTGTGGAGATGCAATTCACTGTCAGAGTCCATCATGCTGTGTAGGAAGGCTGGGAAAAAATGCAACACATTTCTGGTGCAGTTAGGTTACTTCAGGTAGTGCACAGAGGCAGAGGTCTGGTCTTGTGTGCACAGCGAGAAGCTCAAGAGATGTTTTGCCCTGAGGAGGTGCCAATTCTTTTCACATCCCGTAAGAAATGCACTCACAATGCAGATAACTATTCATTAGCAGCCCAAAAAAGGTGATAGCAGTTATAAAATCTTATTTCTGATGCTGGGAACCCCGAGGTGGTGCCGTATGAGATGGATCTATGGTCAAGGCACAGCTCATGGCGCAGAACCCAGCCACAGTGAGGTTCACCAGCTCAAAGATCCTGGAATTCTGACAGAGCCTTGGTCAAAATACAGATTTCTCAACCAGCGACAGCATTCAGGACTGGAATATGCACTTAGCTTTGAAGGGTCCCTTGGACATGCACTTTAATAGTCTCATTAATGAAGCTGCAGTTCCTGAGCAGGTGCACACAGTATTTCAGTGGAACAAGACAATACACTATACATAGACTCAAGACTGATGCACTTTGACTGCAGGTACAGGCTATAACTGACTGTACAGTTATTGACTAAATAGCAGTCACATGGCATCCACGATACAGAGGCATTCACCTAATTAACCATTGTGGAGATCACAGAGCCCTGTGATATTCTTCCAGGCTAACCACTGCAAGGGTAGTTTGAGCTTTCCGGCTGAGATCTGAAATAAAGGCAAGCTACTGTGCATGGACAAGAAGATTGGCAGGTTTGGGGAAAACTGAATTGCCAATTAAAGTTAGTATAATAATAATAATGTTACATTTTCAATTTCTAGCCATTAGTGATTTAGAATAATGAACCTCTAATTCCGTTTTATCTAGGAATATTTATTTCAATGATACCTATTTTATTCATCAAATCCATGAAGTGTCTTGAATTTTCTGTTCTAAACTTGATTGCTCTCTCCATACCTTACACACTGTGCTTATTTAACTCCTGCCTTCCCTCACTGTTTAAGAAGTCTACTGTGCAAGCCCCCTGAAATCAGTAGAGGAGGACCATGGTAGAGATCCAGCTGCAGCCTGTGGGGGTCCATGATAGAGGAGAGATACACTTGCAGCCCATGAGGACCCCTCTCTCGAGCAGGTGGATGCACAAAAGAGGCTGTGACCCCATGGGAAGCCCACGTTGGAGCAGGTTTGTTGGCAGGACTTGTGACCCCATGGGAGACCCACACTGGAGCACTTCATGAAGAGCTGGAGCCCATGGGAAGGACTTTAGTTGGAGAAGTTCCTGGAGGACTGTCTCCCGTGGGAGGGACTCAGCACTGGAGCAGGGAAGGACTGTGAGGAATCCTCCCCCTGTGGAGGAAGCAGCAACAGAGACAACTTGTGATGAACTGACCACAGGCCCCATGGCCCATCCTCCAGTGCCACTGTGGGGGAGGAGGCAGAGAAAATCAGGAGTGAAGCTGAGTCTGTGAAGAAGGCAGGGGGTGGGAGGAAGGTGCTTTTTTAAGATTTGCTTTTATTACTAATTACCCTACTCTGATTTGATTGGTAATAAATTAAATTGATTTCCCCAAGTCGAGTCTGTTTTGCCCACGATATTAATTGGTGAGTGAAGACTCCCTGCCCCTTATCTGGACCCAAAAATTTATTCTGTCCTTATTCTCTCCCCTGTGCAGTTGATGTGGGGAGGAATAGAATGGCTTTGGGGGGTACCTGGCAGCCAGCTAAGGTCAAACCACCACAGAACCAGTCACTGAGAGGTTTCAGATGGAAAAACAGCTTTTAGCAAGGCAATATGCCCTGGCCAAAAGGGAGAGACAAACAACTTTGAGAGGCCAATACAGATTCAGCATTCCTGCTGTGCAGCTCTCTGCCCTTCTACTTCTGTTCTGCTGGTCATTTAACTTCCAGCAGCCAGGTGTGTGGCACTGGAGTGATGGTCAAGAAGGAAGTATAGACCTTCTGTGACAATAATCTTTTGGAATCAAATGCAAATGATCCTGGTGTTTAACAGAATAATTAAAATAAGTGTATTCAAAACCTATATCCTTTCTTTAAAGAGATCAAACCAGATCAATTCAGTGTCAGCACATAAATTTCTCATCCCTTTTAATATTTACTAGCAAAGGCAGTAATTAATGCAGTTCTTTATCCTGGCTTCAAGGCTGAGGGAGTTTTGTTAATTTGAGACTTCTCTGACCACCCAGAAGGGTGCCACATTGGGTCACCGAAACAAAGGTGTTTGCAGTGATGTTTCTCTATGAAAGTTTAGCTGCATGAATTGATCAGTGTCATTTTTTGGTTTCTACATGGTTAATTAGGCCATGTCAAATTCCCTGCTTTAGCAAGGTAGTTTCTAGGTTTCATATCAGTTTGTTTTCGAGCTCATTATCTCTGCTACCATAAAACTTGTACTATGCACACATTGTTGAACAGGCCTAACAGAATCTGAGAACCCAGATTAAATAAATAGTAGAAATTCTTTCTACACATTCCATCTACAAACCAATTATATTTATTTTATTATTTTAACATTTTTTATTATTTTTAATGGCTTTCAAAACTGCAAAGAACTGGCAGCATTGAACTGGGAGCACCCCTGTAGATCAGTCAGTGTGATGTGGTGATAATCACAAATAACTCTTCCCATAGCCTTGCAAATTGGCCTGATCTGCTCATTCACATTATGTATTTGCAGTGATACAACTAATGTGGGAGGTTTTTTTTACTAAAAGTAGTGACAACAATTATCAATTGTCATCGGTGATGACAACTGACAATTTTCTATTAGTGGATGATGCTTATTTAAGTAAAAAACTTATTGAAATAGCTGACTGCTATCTCACTGGTTATTTCATTAGTTTTTAATTCTGAGCTAGAGAAAATAGTGAAAATAATGATATTTTTATCCTATGAATAAGATATTTTATGACAGTTTGAATTGTGCTGTTCAGCTATTTTTGATTAAAATCACTCAGATTTGAGATTTCGAGTTGTTTTGTGGCTGAGACAGCACAACCAGACATCCTAGCACTTAGAAGCATTCTTCCCTTATTGAATCTTTTGTAAACTCCCTGTCTAGCCTAAACCACTCTTGATGCACCAATCAGCGTCAGTGGAAGAGTAAAGTTCATTGTTACAGGGGCACTGCAGCACCCTAACAGTACCTCTCCTTTAGCAGATCCTGGCTCATGGGACAATTATAATCACAGAATGGCCTGGGTTGGAAGGAACCTTAATGATTATTTAGTTCCACCCCCCTGCCTTGGGCAAGGACACCTTCCTAGACCAGGCTGCTCAGAGCAGTCACACCTGGCCTTGAACACTTCCAGGGATGGGACATCCCTCACAGTAAAGGATTTTTTTTCTAATATCCACTTACTGTAGCCTTAAGTAAATAACCTTTTCAGATGGGAATACATTGATCAGGGAGCCTTTTCAGTTTTAACACCTCTGAGCACACCTGTATTTCCATTATTCTTAATTGATTTTCCTCCCACTAATACGTCATTACTTGTGGTCTACCCAAACATACGCTCATATTTCTGATGGACATGTAATGCTGACTGCTACGTATAGTTATGGGAATAGGACATGCTGGAGAGTCGTAGCCAGAGTCAGCAGTTAACATATCTGCAATGAGGGAGGCAGGAATTTATGTTTATGGAATTGGAATTAAGCTTTGCAGGTGCCAACCCATAGAAGTTCACTGAAACTTCATGGCCAACAGCCACGGAAATTAAATATCTGCTGAATAGGGTGTTAAATTAGCAGGGCTGCTGAAGCAGGCTTGCTGATACAACGTTGTCATATTTTAGTGTCAGAACTGTTTTGTGCATGTTTCTGACGAAAAAAAAGATGAATTTCTCATGACAGATCTCTTGTTTGGAGAGAGCAGGGCGATTAAGCTGTTAATACAGTTTTCCATTATTTCCTATAGAAGTATTCAAAGAGTATTTCTTTAAATACAGCTCGACGTTGTGTGGCAAAGGTTGAGGCACCTGTGCAGCAGTGAATGAAGGCTATCTAAATATGAATGACTAATTATCAGGGAACAGGAAAACACTAGTTTTCTTTCATGACTGAGATGGCTTCATCCTATTCAGAATAATCTGTTGGGAAAATAATTAGCATAAAGAAGATGGAGTTTTGATAAATAACTTTGATGTTCATAATTATAGTAATTTTTGTATAATTTCTTTCATTTATGCTCATGTTTTATTTCAGTTTTTTCTTTCAGTCATAAAAGCTGATATTAAATTTTAAAGCAAACCTATCTCACTGTAGACAGACTCCTTAGGAAAAACTCTTATCTTTGTATGATAACAGTGGACTTAGCACAAATTTGCTGTTGGGTTTCTTTCTATTTCTCTGAATTTGCCTTCCCTACCATAATAAATCACACAGATTAATGTTTCAGGAAGGATGTACAATTACTAAATTTAACAAGGCATTAAAGGAAAACTTTTTCACTTTTTTTGTATAATATTTAATATTTTTAACTTTTATTCCAGATAAAAATGCATCCTCTGAAGTGTTGAGCAGAGTGGAAATATTTGGATCATTGAGCCATCTGAACAATTTCCTAACTTAGCTCCAGATTCTGAAGGAGTAGTGACTGTCAGAGGGCTCTGAAGGTTGCTAGTTTGAACTATGCTTGTTGTGCTTAGTGGTGTAAAAAGATCCTTATTCTGTCCTAGCTTTCTTTAAGGCTCTATAATACATCTCAGTCTGCTGAGAAATATAATTTGTGACACATTTCTTTACACAAAAATGAAAAAAAAATCACTTTATACATTACTAATGCTTTTCAGATCTATTTAAAGATGACTCTACAGAATAATTGCTACATCTCCCCTCTCATTCACTCTCCAAGGAATTAACTACTGGGTTCTCCTAGTAGCTAATTTGGTGTTAAATTGCTCAGATTGTTCTCCTATCATAGAACAGTACTGAACAGTTATTTCTCTTCTTTTTCATTTACTCCAGTGTTTGTGTGCACGTGTTTTTCAGTAGGAATGCTTGAAATTTAGGATGCTTGCCCTCTGAAACCCTGCTTAAAAATACCATTTTGTTGTGAAGGGTATTTTAATGCTTTTTTCTCCACAAATTCTATTATTCAAAAAAGTTTATCAGCTTTCTCATAGCATGCGTAGTTAAATCCTCACCCTGTCTACTCACAGCTCAGCAATTAGGGGGATACCTATTTATGGCCAGCTATGCTATAAGAAGAAGATGCAGGAAATACAGGAGTGTTAAAGGATGAATTGTTCCATGTGTCCTATTGAAATCCAGGGAGACTTTGGTGCAATAAAATGGTTGTTGTGCATCTGTGAAACAGCAGTGGGTGAAGATGAAGTCAGGGATGACTTGACCAGCACAAGTCCATGGAATCATCCAAAGGTGATGACAGAACTGACCAAGGTCCTTGCAAAGCCACTGTCATATTTGAAAGGGCATGGAAATCACAGGGACACCTCTGATGAATGGGGGAAGGTAAATGTAACATTCATTTCAAAAAATGGCTGAGTAATCCACCCAGGCAACTGCAGGATGGTCAGCTGCACTTCAGTCCCATGAAGGAATCTACTTTGGAATGTATTTTTCTGTATATGGAGCAGAATGTGGTGGTGGGGGGAGCAATCATGGATGTACAAAGGATAACTCAGTCATGCCTAACCCGTCTGATTACCTTCTAAGGCAAAACACCTTGGTCTGTGATTTCAGGAAGTGTAGCAGATACAGAATCATAGAACAGCCTGGGTTGGAGAGGACCTTAAAGATCATTTAGTTCCAGCCCCCTGCGATGGGCAGGGACACCTTCCTCTAGACCAGGTTGCTCAGAGCTCCATCCAGCCTGGCCTTGAACATTTCCAGGGATGGGGCATCCACAGCTTCTCTGGGAAACCTGTGCCAGTGCCTCACCACCCTCACAGGGAAGAATTGTTTCCTAAAATCTAATCTAAACCTCCTCTCTGTCAGTTTGAATCTATTCCCCCTTGTCCTGTCACTCCAGGCCCCTGTAAATAGTTTCTCTCCATCTTCCTTGTCAGCTCCCTTCAGGTACTGGAAGGCCACAATTAGGTCACCCCAGAACCTTCTCTTTTCCAGGCTGAACAATCCCAATTCCCTTAGCCTTTCCTCACAGGAGAGGTGCTCAAAAAATACCACTTACCTTGACTTTATCAAAGCTTTTGACAGTTTCCTCCACAATATTTTTGTGTTCAAATCACGGTTTTATGGCCCAGATGGTCATCCAAAACTGACTTGATGGTTCAGCAGAGAGTGATGCAGCTCATCCTACCCTAGCCACAGGCCATTAACAAGTGGAATATTGATGAGGGTTATCCTGGGATCTGTCCTGTTTGATCTGTACCTGACACCTGAGGACAGCTACACAATGGAGCAGGTTTTCCAGGGAGACTTCACAGACCCCATCCCTGAGGTTTTCAAGACCAGCCTGCACAAAGCTCTGAGCCACCCATATGACCTTGTAGCTGACAGTGTTTTGAGTAGAAGGATGAGTAACAGACCTCCAGAGGTCCTTTCCAAACCGTGAACTTAAATATGGGTTTTGAGATGCTTAGTTGCAGGAAATCACTGGCTGAATGATCTGTTAATAGGTGAATTCCATTAAATCCTCCTTTTCTGTGACCTTGATTTACTTTTACTAATTTAAAATTGCATATTTCTCTAGAATTAGGCAGAAATAACATAAGGATAAAAGGACATGTGGCAAATGCACTGATACAGTCTCCAAAAATTGATTTGATTCCAATTCTTTTTTTTTTCTGATTACTTAATGCTTTGGACATCATGAATTAAGAAAAACAATATCTATTTGGCTCCTTGAAGCCAGATTCCTTAACCCCATACAGTTTGCCTTCCAGAAACACACACACACATTTTCCTGCACATCAGGGTAAAAGGAATTGGCGCTAATCACCATCACCAGAAGCCCACAGTAAAAATTAATATTATTAAAATAAAATTGATGCCCTTAATACCTGAATACATTCTGTATTTGTTTTTAATTTTATTTATTTTCATTCCATTTAAGTTCATTTGCTTCTAGTAGTATGCAGTGCCTTCCTAGGGACTTGCTACTACCCACTCTCTCTTCCCAATTTGCTCACTTCTCAGTAATTTTTTGGATCCTTTAAAGTAGAAATATTCCTCCATTTCTATTAAAAAAATGCAGTTTTAGCTGTTGCTTGAGGTGTACTTGCTCAGAATAATTTTCCTGAACATTGACTTCCAGTTTGGTATTTTTGATGTGTTTGAGACCTCTGTACAGGAATGCTTTGATAGCACAGCTGTTTCCTAGTACTTCCAGATTCTGGACCATAGGGATAAAGTGAAAAGTCTGGAGAATATCATCAGGGAAGTGGCTTTTATTTCGGGGTCTGTTTTGTAAGAAGTAATAGGAGAGGGCCACACTTGTTTTCCTGAAAATTATTTCCCAGTTTTATTTGTGTTTGTGAGAGAATGAAATAGCAAAATAAAGCAGATTTTATCTGATTAGAGTTTGAGCAATTGCAATTGACAATTCAATATTTTTTGTTAAGAAAATTAGTAAGAAATCACGAGCCACACTGTCTGTAATTCAAAATGATGAAGTTATTTATTTGACACTAGTGCAAAAGAACTGCCATGAAAGGAGTGAAGATTAAAAATTCTGCTTGTTTTCATCAGTTGTAAAGAAGAACATAAATGTAAGATTAAATGACCTGAGGGCAAAGTAAAGGCTTATTCAAAGCATCCAATTAGTGAGTCTGGCAGTGATATTAAAGAAATAATGATGACACAAAATGTTTGAAATGTTGGCTAAATGGCAGCAATGAGACCATTAGAAACTGGTGCAGCAAAGCGATTCAAGCCTTCACCAAAAGCTGTTTTACCAGTGATGAGAATCTGTTTTATTGCTATCCTCAAGTTAATGTCATCCATTGCCTTCAACAACAGCATCAACAGTTGCCATACAGCTGGGATCAGTGTGCAGGCACACAGTGCTGTGCTTGTCAGGAAATCCACAGGCAGAAAAGGGACCTGTCAGGTCTCTGTTCATTCCATTTGTCACATTCTTTACCCTTTCTCAGTATCCTAGCACTTCATTCCCCTACATAATTCCTACTTCTTCCCTTATGTTATCTCCATATCCAGGTGTCCATTTTTTGTCTCCTTCTCTCTGCATATAAATCTCCAATTCACCTAAGACACTTACACAAACACTACTTTAACACCTCATTTATCCATTGTCCTGATTCTCATATTTTAACATTTCTCCATCAAAATTACCTCTTTCATTCAATTCCTTCTCCTCATCTGCATCCTGCCTTGTTTTCACCAGTAATGTCTCAACATTTAAAATAAAAGCATTATAGTCCTTTGACACACATTGTTCAATTTTATAAGTGCTTTGATTTTTGAGCATGTTTTCTTATATGTGATTTTTTTATGGTATTGTGTATGTAATTTCTCTTAAATTACTTTGATACCTCAAGATGCCCACGGTCTTCTATCTGAAAGAAAAATGAAGAAATAAGGAGGTTGAATAATGTAACTATTTGTGGGGATTTGACCCTAGCTGGACATCAGGTGCCCACTAATGCCACTCTATTCCTCCCCTTTTCAGCTGGACAGGAGAGAGAAAATAAAGCAAAAGGCTCGTGGGTCAAGCTAAGGACAGGGAGAGTCACTCACCAGTTACCAACAGGGGCAAAACAGACTTGACTTGGGAAAATAAGTTTCATTTTTTATCAATCAAATCATAGTAGGAAAATAAGGAGTAAACTCAAGTCTTGAAAACACCTTTCAAGCAGCCCTCCACCTTTCCCCGGCTTAACTTTTTCCTGATTCTCTACCTCTTCCCCCTGCACAGCACAAGAGGACAGGGAATGGGGGCTGTGGTCAGTTCATCACACATTGTCTCTGATGTTCCTTCAAATATTTTGGGGCTATGTACCAAAAAATGGTATGCAAATTGCACAATTAAAAAAAACAAAACCCAAAACAAACCCACGCAGCAAAGCAGAGACTGTAGTATTTCAGGTCTAGATTTATCCTTCAGGTATTATTTGCTGGTACAAAACTCCAGTACATGGTTCTGGAATAGATGTTCCTGGAATAAAGAGAGTGAGTTTAAAGCCAAGCACCAATACAGACATAAACATGCATAGGCAGGAGAGACACTGTACTTGATGAGGAGGTTCTGAGGGGATTACCAATCATGAATATTCTGCAATTATCCATACTGAATTTTTGATGTATTAAACCTCTGCACAATGTAACCAATGCTTTAGCCTTACAGTGAGCCATTATTTGTTCAGATAGAAAAAGATAAGAGATTATTCTGCCGTGAGTATGAATGAAGATAATTTGTCATGCTAAAACATCATTGATACTGGATCCTTAATATATCTGCTCTGAAAAAAAAAATGGGTTTGAATTATCAAAAAAACCCTGTTTCAGATCATTGTGATAAAACTGAGAGCACTCTTCCCTTAAAAGCAGCAATGTTTTTCAGTCTAAACAGCCTCCAAAAAGCTGCTCCATTTTGCTCTGTTTATGTGAGATTACTGTCATGGCCTGACTGCCACACCTGCTTAGTTATTTGTGCTGGTGGATGTCTTTTTTCCTTTGTGAGTGTCCGCTCTCTGAGAGAACCTCAGAATGCTTATATTTGAAACTCAGGGATGTTCATTTAGGTAAATCCCTTTTCTATTGTTCTATATGTATATTCTATTTGTCTCAAACCGGGGTAAGATGTCCTATTCATGTTGTACCATGAGTCAAATTCATGTTGCTCTCACTGAACAATCCCCAAATGACATCATCCAGGCAAAACTGGTGAACTCCAAACTTGTATTATACACTTTGCCTCAGAAAATCTGTTGAGACGTGATTGCAGTGACTTGTCCCCAAACAGAAACAGCAAAGGCACTCAGAGGTGCATTTCAGATTAGAATTTGACTCTGCAGAGAATCATAACTATCATTCAAAGAAATCCTGAATACCATGTTGTCAGACTAAATGATCAACTCGAAATTCATGATTTATTGTTTGTCTCTCCTCCCTGATACAAAACAAGGAATCCATTGATTTTTTTGAAGCCAATTTTTATTGTGGTGCGAGGCATCACAATTGCTATTAACTATAATATTGTATGGGCAGTGAAATAGTCAGTGCTATTAGTTAATGTGCAAGCAAATATCGACCAGCGATTCTGAACAATAAATATAATGATACGAGACGTGAGTGTTTGTTCAGCATTTATTCTGACAATCCAACAACTGAAGAAAATCTCAGAGTTGGAATCTAGCTGCCATTAAAAATTACACAGCGGTTTCTATCCATCTAGGTTTGGAAAAACTGGCTGTGATCCAAAGGTCTGATGACTTTAGCTTTAGAAGAAAATCAATGGTATGTAAATAGTTATTGAATTGTCCTAGACTAAGCAAAGCAGCTCAAAGATTGAAACAAAAGGATGGGCTTTAATTCAAAGAAGAAAGAATAGTTTGCTACTATTTCTCTTGGATGGAGCCAGTGTTTGTATCAGTGGGGTTTTTTTGTTTTGTTAGGGAAAAGCAGTGGGATGCTGAGTGGCAGGCACATCTAACAGTACAGCTACCAGACACCTCGTGATAGGAGGAGAAATATTTTAATTTTAGCATGTGAGAGCATTTCTACAGCAATCCCTCTGCCATGCCCCAGCGCAGCACTGCAGCACAGAGCCTCTCCTGGTGCCCCTTGGCTTCCATAGAGCTGCATTCCCTTGTCTAGGGAAGGCTGCATCTCTCAGGCTGCACCCCACCGATGTCACAAAGACGAATGCAGTTTGTTACCCAATAAATATGATTTTGTCCCTGCTACTGAAAGGCCACAGGGCTGAGCTAACTTTAACAGGTGTCTCACTGTCAAGTCAATAGAAATGGCTCGCTCAGACAAATAAGGTTTAACTTTACAATACAGAGAAGGAATTAGTATTTCTCAGACCAAATTATTGTATAGCTGGTGAATCTTTAATACGAGGGGAATTGTTTCTTTGGTGAGTTCTTTCCAAGCACAAGTAATGCCCTTTTTTCAGATTTGAATATTGGAATTAGAGAGATTGCTGCTGGAGACCTGCAGAAAAGCGAGAAATATTTGCTATCTACTTTGTGTAGGGCAGGATGTGGTGAAATGAGGCAGAAGAGTAGCTGACCTCTTTATTGAAAACCAAGTGATTTTTCTGTTAACATTAGCCTATACCACTAAAAGATGAAAGATTTATTATCAAATTACTAGGAAACACAAAGAATACAATTAAGATCTGAATCTGTGGCTGCATGTTTTTAATTCTTCATCACAGGCAAGTCTTTCATAAATCACTCATCTTTTATGAAATCCATTATGACAATATGCGTAATGTTCATTTTCTCAAAAAAGGAATTAGAAGGAAGTCAATTATTTCAACAGACTATATTATTTTTAAAAACTGATTTCCATCAGTTTTGTCAGTTTTCCTTAGTGCAAAATTAAGTAGAGAATAGTCATACTCAGTGTAGTTGCCCTTCATTTTTTGTAAATTAAGAATATTACACTGTCACCCAGGAAGTGTCTTACACTTGTCACTGCTGGGAGATATCCCAGGGGTGTCGGGACTGCTCTGGGCCTGACAGCGGCTGAACTGGACTCCCAGCGTGCCCATTGCCCAGCTGCCGCTCTGGGAATGCTGCCAGGGAAGCAGCTGGCCGCTCCAGTGCAATACTGGGGGACTGTGGGGCAGCTTTCACTCCTTCCCTGGAGCAGGGGATAGGGAGAAAGCTAAGGGGAGAAGCCATGGAATGAAGTGGAATGAGACACGAGGTTGAGGACACCACCACAGGCAAGGGATCAGTACTAGGAAGGTGGTTTTGTACATGTAGTGACTTCAACTGTATTATTAATAAGGCTATTTTTGCATTAAATAATTTGGATTATTTGACAGTGAAAATGCTAACTGGACAAGCAACAAATGGCATACTGCCTTTTCCCATAACAGCATTCGGAGTGTAAGAGTATTTACCACAGTGTCTCCGTTTAGAGACAAATTTAGGAGAAGACACTCTGGAATGAGTCGTCTCCTCTACAAGAGTTCCAACAATCCCTTTCTATCAATATGAAATGAATACTAGAGGAAGAAAGTGAAAAAAAAAAAACCAACAGTTTGTTAACAAACAGAGCGCCTGCAAGTCACAAGAAAAAAAGGTAAATAAATGCTGGATATTAAGCTGCCAGACCTTATTCCCCGCCACACACACTCACTGGAACAAACACCCAGACTTTCAGGGAAAAAATACCGGCTCACGCCATGTGGTAGAAGATGGCACCGTCATCGGTCTCAGGAAAATAAATAAACAGGAGCTTCACGCAGCAGTTTGGGCAAACAGATGAAAACCTGGTGACTCTCTGGCATTGTCGTCCCCTCCTCCAGCAGATGAAGCAGGTGGGCTTGGTGTGCTTTCTCTCCTGGATTTGGCTTTCCCAAGTGTCATGGTTTGACACTGGCCCAACACCAGGCACCCACGAGAGTCGCTCACTCACCCTCCCCTACCCCAGCTGGGCAAACAGAGAGAGCAGAGGAGAAAGGGTTAACGGAGGCTTCATGAGTGAGATAAGGATAGTGGGAGAAAATATTTCAAGGACAAAACAGGCTCAACCTTTATTATTAAGTGAAATTTATTACTAACAGAATCAGAGGAGGATAATGAGAAGTAAAATAAGCCCTTAAAACACCTTCTGCCCTCCAGGCCCTCCCTCCTTCCCACCGACAACGCAGGGAGGCAGGGCAGAGGGGTTTGGTCAGTCCATCACCAAGATTTTCTTCCACTGCTCCGGGAGAAGAGTCCTTCTCTGTGAGGCCAAGGGGTCC